>JAAALK010000290.1:14345089-14806580 GCA_019279435.1 Zizania palustris
GGTGCATGGGCCAAAAGCAGTAGAAGACCCACTGGGTTGTTGACCAGGGTTGACTCAGGTACACGGGCGGTGAGTGATTGCCGGGCTGAGAGAGCTGCGGAATCGGGTCGGCCCAATCCGGGTACCTGGTGCAAAAGTCGGCGGAGGCTTTGTCAGTTTCGGCGCAAAACTGACGACCGTCGATCTTGTATCCGACTGTCCAGAAGAGAAGCCGTAGTCGCTACGAAAACTTAGCTTCCGGATAAGTCATCTGTATCTCTAGGCCCACAGTCAGTCAGTCGTGTTTGTAAAAATACCTAAGGGCAGTAGAGTCTTTTTCTTTATTCTTGAGTCTGTAAAAACCCTAAGGGGCTGGTAGAATATTCCTAGTGTTGGGCAGCCTATGAATAGGACCCCAATCCCTAGGGTTTGGACTACCCCTTCCAGAATTCACTTTTTAATCTATTGGGTCATTTTGTCTCCTGCGTTCTCTCTTCTGTGTGCGCCGCCAGGCACTGGTTCGTTCCTTTTTGCCTTGCATTTACTTTGCCCCTGTGAGATTGAATCTTTTGTTCTTTGTTGAGGCATGTGCATTGATTCCTCTGATTCAAGAAGCTTCGGTTTGTTGTGCTGTGTTGAATTTATTCCTGAGGATGTGTCTCTGTTGCGTGTGTTCTTCACGAAAGTAGTACTAGTTCTTGCTGTTGCAAGTAGTACTACTTTTCTGTGACAACAGTACACAAGTACCTGCTCTGCTTTTTCCAGCGTAGCTTTTTGATCGAAGCAGACTGGATTGAATGCCTTTTTGACTGTTTCTGCGAAGCCACTTTTTCTCTCTCTGTTCGAAGTCCCTCAGCTCCGTGAGGCAGGCTTCGACCTGACATTTTAAAGGCTTCGTTATTCGACTTCACTCCGTGCTGATAGCTTCGATGTATATTTCTGTGCTGTCTTCTAGCCTAACATACTTCGACAATCCTTGCGAAGTTTTTCCTCGGGTTTAAGCTGTTCGAAGGGTGTGCTTTGACCCAAAGGGTTCGGTAGAGTTTCGAACTTCGTTTTGAGTTCTGAGATGATAACTTCGAAGTACTTTTTGAACTGACAACGTCTCATACTTCGAACGTCTATGCGAAGGTACTTCGACTCGAGCTCTTCGAAGTCCACACTTCGACGGGTTTCGAAGTTGGCTTCGGAGCTTGTTCTTCTGTTAGACTTCGCTCAGTATTTTTGCTTCCGACTTCTTCGAAGGTTGTCCGTCTGTGTTGCGTTCGAAGTTTTCTGTTCGAAGGTTTGGCTTCGAAGTACTTGGTTCGTAGCTGAGTTCGAAGTCTTGCCTTCGAAGTACATACCTCGAAGCAGACTCCGACTTTATCATACTTCGCTTCGAAGCACACTTCGATTCCTACCTTCGGCATTTTCACAACAGCCTTCGGCAGACTTCGACACCAACCTTCGAAGCAGACCTCGTCCAACGAAGCAGGCTTCATCGAGTTCCTAACAGGAGACAAAACTGAACAGTAACTTCTCATCTCACTTTATATATATACTTAAATCATTTCATTGAGTTTTGTCTAGCCATGTCTTGAATATTCCGACTATCTGTCTAGTAGCACTGCTCTTGTGTTTCTCTACTTAATCAATTGTTGCTCCTAGGCTAGATACCTTAGACTTAGGCTATCTGTTCTTTTTCTACTGCTTAGTCTTTTGAGGTGCGTTGGGTGTTGGGAGGAGGCCATTGATTCGAAAGAATTTTTTAGGCGCCCATTCACCCTCCCTCTGGTCGCTACTTTCGGTCCTACAGAAACCTCTCTGTCTAAGATTATTGCCGCAAGTTGAAAGAAATGGCCGACGCCCTCGACGACCTTGTTGAACCGGTCGACGACCGCACTCTTGTCCTCACCGCCTTGAATGGCCTCACCGACAAATTCAGACACCTAAAGACCCTTGTGTGGATGCAACGTCCCTTCACGTCCTTCGTCGAGGTTCGGTCCCAGCTCCACCTCGAGGAGCTCTACGCCAACAAACGTCCCTCCGACGCCTTTGTCTTCCTCGCCGGCGCAGCCAACTTCAACAATAAAACCACTTCTTCTTCGGCGCACTCCACGGGCTTCGGCACAGGACAACAAGGGGGTTCTCCAGGCGGTGGTTCTCGCAGTCGTCGGCGTCATGGAGGTGGTGGCCGTGGCAGCAACCAGCAGCCCGCACCTACTAGCAATTTCCGCCCAGGCGCCAACGGTCCCGCCCAGGCCTGGCCATCCCCTCACAACCCTTGGACCGACACGATCCATATGTGGCTGGCCCCATTGGGTCGTGGTCTTCTCGGTCCGCGCCCAGGGACCAACTCCCATTTTGTTGGTGCTGCTTTCGGTGGCCCACCAGGCAGTCCCCAATACCAGCCCGTGCAAAACAATTGTGCACAGTATCTGTATCTGGTGCCTTGTGGCATGGGCCCTCCGGCCAGCAGCCTCCCTACCAGCCCCCGGCGCTTGTTGGGTCGAACTCAATGGACTGGTCCAACGGTACCCCATCCCAGTGGGACCAAGCTTCTCTCGTCGGTTCTTTCTCCACGACAACTCTCCCACAACCCAATGCTCATGAATGGTACATGGATACCGGTGCCACGGCTCACATGTCTTCTGATGTTGGTACTTTATCCTTCGTCCATCCTCCTAAACCTCACCCCCCTTCACACATTGTGGTCGGAAACGACTCAACACTTCCTATTTCATCAATAGGACACACACATATCCACCATCCTAATCGTTCCTTTACCCTTCGTGACATTCTTTGCTCTCCACAAATTATTAAAAATTTAATCTCAGTTTGTCGTTTTGTCCATGACAATTGGTGTGTTGTCGAGTTTGACCCCTTTGGTTTCTCTATGAAGGATCTTCGAACCAGGACCGTGATCGCTAGGTTCAATAGCTCCGGTCCATTGTACCCCATTCACCATGATCTACCTCACCCGTCGTCTTCAGCCACTACCCTATCGGCCAGCACCACCGACATCCTCTGGCATCGCCGCCTCGGACATCTCTTACATTACGCCCTCTCTCGCCTCGTCAACGTCATTCCCATGACCAAGGGAGATTTGATCGAAGTCTGTCATGCTTGTCAACTTAGGCGTCATGTTCGCCTTCCCTTTCCTAGCTCTCATCATAGGGCTACTGTCAATTTTGAATTGATTCATTGTGATCTTTGGACCTCGCCCATCACCAGCGTTTCAGGGTTCAAATATTACCTTGTCATTCTAGGCGACTACTCTCATTTTGTTTGGACCTTCCCCCTTCGTTATAAGTCTGACACCTTTCCCACTCTACGTAATTTCTTCGCTCATATTAAAACACAATTCACTACTACTATTTGTAATGTTCGATGTGATAACGGCCGTGAGTTTGACAACTCTGCCACACGCACATTTTTTCTTACTCATGGTGTTCACTTGTGTTTGTCTTGTCCTCACACCTTCTCTCAAAATGGCAAGGCTAAGCGCACTATTTGTTCCATAAACAATATTGTTCGCTCTCTCTTATCTCAGGCTTCCCTTCCTAGATCTTTTTGGGTCGAAGCTCCTCACACCGCTACCTACCTCATGAACAGACACCCTACTAAAACCCTTGCTCATCACACTTCGTTCTTTGCCTTATATGGAGTGCATCCAACCTACACACACTTGCGTGTTTTCGGTTGCAAGTGTTATCCCAATCTCTCTGCTACCACTCCTCATAAACTTGCACCCCGTTCCACGATGTGTGTTTTTCTTGGCTATTCAGCCCATCACAAAAGGGTATCGGTGTCTTGATACAGTCACAAACAAAGTTATTATCTCACGACATGTTGTTTTTGATGAGCGTTCCTTTCCATTCGCTGAACTTACTAACCACTCTGCTACTAATCTGGATTTCTTGGAGGATTGTACTAGTTCTGTGCAGGCACCTTTCAGGTCACGAAGTACGGTTCCTCCTGCTCATTCGGCCGAGCGGGCTTCATGGACAGCTGACCTGGACATATCTGGAACCTCTTCACAACCAATTGAGTCGGGCCTGCTTGGAGCCGCACCACAACCACCCGGACAGGCCTTGGTTGAGGACCCGTCAACTGCATAGTCCTCCTGAGTTCTCCCTTCACCTGATGCTATACCAACTCGGCCTCGATCATCTCACGAAGGCAGTCCAACTTTACCTCTTCAACTCGGTGTCTCTCCGGTCATCAACGAACATCCCATGATGACTCGTGGGAAAGCTGGCATTCACAAGCAGTCTACTCGGCTGAATCTTCACGCAACTCCGCTATCGCCCATTCCGCGCACATATTGAGCTGCCCTAGCCAACCCTAATTGGAGGAAGGCCATGGATACTGAGTTCAATGCTCTCCTCGCCAACAACACATGGGAACTTGTTCCACGGACTCATGGTGCTAATGTTGTTACTGGTAAATGGATTTTCAAGCACAAGTTCCACGCCGACGGTACTCTCGATCGCTACAAGGCTCGCTGGGTTCTTCGAGGTTTCTCTTAATGTCCCGGTATTGATTACGATGAGACCTCCAGTCCAGTTGTGAAGCCTGCCACTGTTTGCACTATTCTCAGCTTAGCAGTTTCTCACGATTGGCCCATTCATCAATTGGATGTGACAAATGCCTTTCTTCATGGCAATCTCCAAAAGATAGTTTATTGCATGCAACCACCAGGGTTCGTTGATTCCTCTCGCCCTGACATGGTGTGCCATCTTCATAAGTCCCTGTATGGTCTGAAGCAGGCCCCTCGTGCCTGGTATGACAGATTTGCCTCTTTTCTATTGACCCTTGGGTTCATCGAGGCAAAATCCGACAACTCTCTCTTCGTTTGTCCCCAAGGATCAGACATGGTTTACTTACTACTCTATGTTGACGATATTGTTCTCACTGCCTCTACTAGTGAGCTGCTTCGATGGACAATCTCGTCACTATAGTCTGAGTTCTCCATGAAGGATCTTGGTACTCTGCATCACTTTCTTAGCATCAGTGTATCCCGGGAGCACTATGGGTTATTTCTTAGCCAGAGATAGTATTGTATTGACATCTTGGACCGCACCGGTATGTCTGAATGCAAGCCTTGCAACACTCTAGTGGACACTTCTGCTAAACTTCCCAGTATTGATGGTACTCGAGTTGCTGATCCGACTGATTTTCACAGTCTCACGGGCGTAGTACAGTACCTCACTTTCACCCGTCTGGATATTTATTATGTTGTTCAACAGATTTGTCTTCATATGCACGATCCTTGAGAGTCGCATCTCATTGCTCTCAAACGGATATTGCGTTACATTTGAGGTACTTTGGACTTGGGACTTCATATTCAACGTTCTACTACAACAGATCTCCTTGCCTACTCCGACGCCGACTAGGTCGGTTGTCCCGACACTAGGAGTTCTACTTCAGGCTATGCTGTTTTTCTTGGTGACAACTTGATATCCTCGTCACTTGGGACTTCATATTCAGTTTCCCGCTCTAGTGCTAAGGCCGAGTATCGTGTTGTTGCCAATACCGTAGCTAAAGTCACTTGGCTACGTCAGCTTCTCCATGAGCTTCATTCTCCCCCGTCCAAAGCAAATGTGGTATATTGTGATAATGTCAGTGCAGTATACATGTCCTCTAATCCAGTACATCATCAGCGGACAAAGCACATTGAGCTCGATCTCCACTTCATCCGTGAGAAAGTAGCTATTGGAGCTGTTCGTGTTCTTCATGTACCGACTACGTCTCAGTATGCAGACATCTTTACCAAAGGATTGCCTACGCCAGTCTTCACCGAATTTCGTTCTAGTCTCAACATTCGGTAGCTCCACGTTGGGACTGCGAGGGGGTGTTAAGCGTTGTGTTGGGTGGTTACGACTGACCTTCTATCATCTCCCGATTCTATTGCTATAAGTCGGTTGAGATTGAGGTTAAGGTCTGCCTATATATTGTTGTACCCCTGTTCAATGAGAATCAATCTTATTCATTCGGTTTAACAAAATCATTTAGATTAATAATATATCTACGAGATTTATTTTATAAATAATCCTCTAAAAAGAGGATTTATCTTTCACATAGCTACGCTGGAGGTGGCCTCGGCCGGTCGGGTGGAGGCGGCGGTGTTGGGTGGCGGCTTCAGTGGTGGCAAGCGGTGGTTTCGGTGGTGTCGATGATGTTCGATGGTGTCAGGCGATCTTGGGTGGAGGCTTTGGTGTCAGGCAAGGGCTTCAGCGATGGCAGCAGGTGAGGGCTTTGGTGATGGTAGTAGGTAGGGGCTTCAGCGACAGTGTCAGGCGAGGACTTTGGTGGTGGCATCAAGCGAGGGCTTTGGCGACGACGGAGGGCGGTGGCTTCGGTAGCGTTGGGCGGGCGGCTCTATGGCGTCTTAGCAATGCGAGTGAACGTCCTCCTCGTTGTGCTCCAAGATGTCCGCGTCATCAGCACGGAACGAGCCGTCTCGGAGGCTGTTCACCCACACGCTGACCACTCCAACGATGTGGTCTCGGCACGATGTCTTCACAGACGTGGTTGGGCTGGCGTCCGGTGAAGGCTTCAGCGGCGGCGGCAGGCGGGGGCTTTGGCGGCATCGGGCGGGCGACAATGCGGCGATAGGGGTGGTTCGGGCAGCCCGCCTCTTGCGGCATGGACATTTTATAAAATAACTCTTGCATAAAATTTTGCTGCAAAAAAATCATGTAGGACGTTTTTATATAACTTTGATGAACTTTGGATATATTATCAAAGCTTGCTCAACTTTGGGACATATAATCAATTTCCCGTGTGGTTGAATGAGACGGAAAATATTGCGCAACATTTAAAATATATTATAAATATAGTAATTTAGTTGCACTAAAAAGTTTTTTATTTTTAAAGTATATGTATTATTTTTAACGTTATTACTCTACTTAGTTAGTTAGGTATAGTATTAGATTAGCAATGGGATGAGATGGTCGATGATGTCTAGTGCCGAACTCAAACATGCTCTCGCTTAGACTTGACCGATATGCCTCCATATATTAAAATATCAATATGAACTTGGATATGTTAGGTCCCTATAAATCTAGCAACATGAATAGTTAGGTGGTTGACAAGGATGGTAAATCTCTCTCCATAACTCCTAGTGTTGCCTCTGCTCTGCACATCCCCATTATCATCCCATTCAGGCCCTGTTCGGTTCACAGGGATTATATCCCCAAGAGAATTTAATCCCAAGAGGGATTGAGTGAATCCCTCTCATATCACTCAATCCCCACTAGGATTAATTCCCTTTGGGGATTAAATCCCTCCCTTCAATTATGTATTCTTTTGGCTAGGATTAAATCCCTTTGGGTTTACAATATCTAAGCATCATGCTCAACTACAAATTTAATTATAATCAACAAAGTGATTAAAGAAAAATATTAACCAAAAAGATAAAACTAATCACACAATAACACCACGATTTGTCCAAATTATATAAGATTAAAGAAAAATTTTCAATAGTCCACATCCAAAGACAAACACAAGATAAGGTTCACATTTCATCTGTTCTTCCATATAGGCCAATGGAACACATAAAAAAACATGATGACATAATACAAAATAAAGTTCACATTTCATTTATTCTTCCATGCATGCTTGACACCATCAAGTTCCTTCCATAATTCCTCATAGCGGTCTGAAAAATAGGAGACAACGATAATATAAGGCATTTTTACAACACAAATCACACCAACTATCAAAAGACATTACTTTTTCCAAGAAGCACTGTTGCTGGACAAAGTGTGACTACATCAAGATGTTCCAAACAGTCACATTACTTAAATTTTGCAGAAACGGCTGGATGGAAGTCTAAAGTACGTAGACGTAAATATATTCCAGTTTGCAACTTGATTCCTCCTTGAACAGACACAAGCATAAAGTCAGGAGTGTGGCTTGCTTTTCCAGCTATCAAACCATTATCATGCCACAATTTTTATCCAGGGGACTAAACTGAATTCATTTATAACTTTTCAATTACTATTCTAAGCAGTAAGCAGTATCAGAAAACAGCCTAATTACCTTACTTTGGAAATGGTTTTATTTTGGCACTTTTTAAACCAGAATTTCAAAGTTTCAAACTTAGGTTTAGTTTCAAATCCGATTTTGAATTCATTAGAGAAAACTAAGGTTATACACTTCAGTATTCAACATTGTCTGTAGGACCATATCGACGTACCCGGATCAAGGAGCTTAGCGCATTCAAGCCCGAAGCAAGCAACCTCTCCTGCATAATCTCCGTTGACTCCACCACTGCATAAAAAAATATCAGAAAAATAGAAGACAACAAATCAAAGTCATTTCTTAATTGTTACCTGCTAAGCCATTTCATTTTTCAACCAAATCAATGCAGTTTCTCTATCCCCCTCATAAGCACTCAGAAAAATCTCCCTATTATCAGCATCTTTAAAGACATTATAAGCCTTTGATTTTTCCTCTCTTGTCAATTCCATTGAGTTGACAACAGATATGCAATTCTTAATTGAAAAATGGTTGCCTTGGGAAGCCTCTTTTTCTTTAGCTAATTCTGCAGCTTCATCCTCCGCCTGTTTGCTTCTCATATCGATGTATTTCTCCATTAGTCCTTCTATGTTACTACCCTTCTTCTGCCTCTTTGGTCCTTTTTCTACTTTGTTGTTTCTTATACCAACAGATCTTTCTGCCCTATGTTCATTATTTCCAACATTTTCAACTTCTTCAAGCGAATCCACCCTTGCACCAACATTATCTTGCACTTGATATGCAAAAGTTTCCTCTACATCTGGAAATGTAGCTTCGGTGTCACCAATTTCGGTCGTATTGTCAAGCTGGGTCATAACTGGATGAAGTGGTGGTTGCGTAGATGTGAAGTTATAAGTTCCTTCAGCAGTATGGCCTAGAAGGAAGTTAGGTATAATTAAATATAGTTATATTATAGAAGGATTACACAAAACAAGGAGATAGTTGGATATTGAAACTAACCATCATATAACTCTCCCAATGCCTCAAATAACGAAAATGACTTGTTCCGAAACTTTTTAATTTTAGGAAATGACTACATAAAAACAAAACAACATGAATTTATTCTTGTTACAAAAGCACGACATGAATCAACTAAAGTTTAAGGAATCATACGATAATTATGTTATTCCAAACAGCAGGTTCAGCCTCAATCATGAATCTATCATTGTTCCAAGATGCTCCACTTTGTTTTCTAGCCTCCTTCAGCATTCGATACTCTCTTTTTAACTCTTTTTCCTTCTCTTGTATTTGAGCCTTCGTAAAAGTCGCATACTTCTCTCTATCGTGGAACTCCTTCACGATTTTATTCCACGCCTCCGATGTCCAACCATTTTGACCCCTATAGTCAGGTGTTTTATGCTCATGCAACAATTCTACCAATGTTTTCTCTAGTACAGGGTTCCAAACAGCCCTTACTTTATCTACAAACATATGTTTGAGAGTTGGGGAAATAAAAATATGCACACAAAGCTAACTTAAAAAAATAAATATGTGCTCAAGTGCATACCCCTTGTAGCAGTGACTTTGGGGGATTTCTTCATATGTGCAGCTTGAGACATAAGCATGGCAAACCTTGGAGAACCACTTCCAAGCATGTTAACTATAACATATTAGATTAGACAATAATCATAACATATTAGATTAGTAAAACAATGCAAAATATCAGACATATACCACTAATTTCTATGTTGTCGGTAATCACTCCACATTTGATGTGCTATCACATCTCTCATATTGTTGCCTTGAATGTTAGCTTGATCATTGCCTTGATTGCCATCTGGCAAGTCAACAAAATTTTGTGGTTGGATATTATCTGGTTGGTTGTCTAACCACTGCTCATCTCCTTTAAGTGATCGGATAATATTATGTAACACGGCTGCAGCTACGGGTATCTTCACTTGGTTCTTTATCTTGTGAAATGTAGCAACCTTTAGAATAGGAAAACGCATCTTTAAAACCCCTAACGTCCTTTCGACATGATTCCTCAACACGGCATGACGATGGTTAAATAACTCCTTGTAATTCTGAGGTCTACGGTGACCTGCACCATACTCCTTCAAGTGATATCTAACTCCACGATATGGGGCGAGAAAAGATGGGGTGTTAGCATACCCACCATCAACCAAATAGTACTTCCCGGGAGGTACTTGGAAACCTTTGTTTATTGCAGACCTAAGAACTCTAGCATCAGTAGCTGATCCCTCCCACCCGGTAGATATGAATGTGATATTTAGATCGAAATCACAAGCTATCATCACATTTTGGCTAAGTGTCCCTTTTCTGTTTCTAAATGGAGCGGCTTTGTCAGGTGACATTGATATGGGTATGTGACTACCATCAATGGCACCGATGCAATTCTGCAAAAAATAGTATATGTGATTTTCTAAAGTTAAGAAAAGTAAACCTTAAGGATAGAAGTGTTCAAGTAAGCACCTCGAAGTAAGGATAGAATCGAGGATCTCTTTCAATTTTCAAATGAGCTTGATCATGATTTGGAGGTTTCAAGAATCTCAGGGAAAGAGTAGGGACGACCTTGTCAAAAAAATGTTTCATGTGATGATGGTATGTATCATTGCTATGACCAAATTTTTCTTGAAGATCCTCAAACGAAGCATTATGACTAAGCATGTATAAGAAGAACGCCAACTTCTCCTCAACCTTAATCCTAGTATCACGGACCAACCTTTCCCTTCTAAGGTAATTGGCCAAGAATTTGAAAATTCGAGGTTCCATTCTAAACGCGACCAAACAGTTCTTGACATGACCTTCAAGTAGCTCTCGAACACGTTCCTCGCCTGTTAGAGCAGACGTATGTCGACGTTTCTTTTCCCTTCGTCTAGTAGAACCCAATAGATATAAGGCAGGGAAAATAAATAACATCATATCATCGTCCTCCTCATCCCTCCTCTTTCTAATACGGTCACTTATTCCCATACTCATTGTAAACTAAAAAAAACAACCATATTAACAATGAAATAAGTAAATTTCATCAAACAACATAATAGCAAATATGTATATGAAATGTAAACATATTATCCACTTCAGGAATAGCAAATATGACAATATAATATCAATGGCCTTTTTTTGAACATAAGATCACTCGTTAAGATTTCAAGATTTCAACACAACATTAAGGTCACTAGTTAGAACATATTGTTGTTATTAATACTAAATTAGAGAATGATACTTGACAAACCAAGAAGTCATTGTTGTTCCATGATAACAATGAATGTATAGTGAATCTGCTGATTGTTCGGAAAATGCCATAGAGCAAAATGTTTGAGACACTCAGTTCGAGAACATATTCAAAGTTTAGCCTGGTAACACTTTGACTGAAGGCAAAAATTGCTGATTGATTTTTGTTCTCCTTCTTGCACCAGTTTGTATGTAAAGAATAGTGAACAATTACAGTGATATAGATAAATAGCTTGTACGAACCTAAAGGGCCATAATTAACATGACAACAAATTCTCATGCCATCCAAATCTCCCATCCTATGACATGATAACAAATCCCACAAATCCCTAAACCCACACGGTGTTCTCAGATTCACATATAAAAGTTTGCATCAGACAAGTGGACAATGGGGCCAACACAGTAACAAGAAGGTCCTGCGGAAGAGGACGAGTTGAACACTTACTTTGACGATCGGGTGCTGGATTCTTGGTCTTCTCTTGGAGCCCGCCGTTGCCCCCACGCCCTAGGCGCGCGCCTCTGCCGTCGCGTGCTACGCTGCCTTCACCACGCCCCCACGCCCCAGGCGCGCGCCGCCGCAGTCGCGCACTGCGCTTCCTCCGCCACACCTCCACCCTGTGCACTGAATAGTGTGAATAGCACCGCCGTCGGGATGGATTCCGCTCCACAACCCTACGGGGTGGAATACCGGGCTAGGGTGGGGGAAAATGAGATAATTGGGCCGGGTTACAATCCTCTACGGGCTTAACCGAACACAATATATTTTATGGGCTAGGAATTTTACCAGGCCAGGGTGATCCCTGGGGATTGCAGCCCAAACCCCTCTATCCCCGGCCCAACCGAACAGGGCCTCACTGGATGTGTAGGGGCTGGTGGTAGGGGCGGGAATATGGAGTGATGGCAAGGGCGACCACAAGGACGATAGTACAGAGCAACGATATGGGGTGATGTCAAGGGGAGGTGGTAGGGGCAGCCGAGGAAGTTGCGGGTGCTAGGTGGAGAGGTGTGTGAGATTAGGAATAGATATCGAGCTGCCTCAATAAGCTAATGAGCTAGCTCAACTCGGCTCGTTAAGATAACAGAGCCACAGAGCTAGCTCCGCTTGGCTCATTTGATAGCTTAAGCTGGCTCATTTAGTTCATGATCTGGAAAAAAAATCTCATATGCCAATACATAATAGAAAATAAGCTTCGTGAACTAAATTATAGACCAATAATTAAACATACATTATTGCACTGAACTCAAAACGAGCAGATTATCAGCAACACAAAGAAAGTTCATATTTTGTATTTCTACATACCACTGTGTGAAGACACTGTCACTAAATTAGTACATTATGGTTTGCACAACTACTTAGTTCCTCAGTTCAATTTAGATACATGATCCATGAACTACTTAGTTTGAGTATTGACCAATGACCAGCGAGCAGTGGGTTGACCAGCGAGCAAGTGACCAAGTGAGCAATGCAAAAGGTAAAAGGCACTCGTGCACGGGCCAACGTGCAGGCTCGCATGAGGCGTGCATGTGGCCTATGGAGTGGAGTGTAGTAGCAGTCCATGAGGAATTCAAGGCTAGCTGCATGTGGGCCAGACTGGTTAGCTCGTTTGGCTCGCAAGCTATTCATGGGTTGTTCGTGAGCTAACTCAAGCTAACTTGTTAAATAAACGAGCTGAAATGTTGGCTAGCTCGTTAAGGAAATGAGCCAATTTGAGTTGATCCGAGCCGAGCGAGCTAGTGAGCCACGAGCCATAAATGAGTACAGTCTCATAATAGGAGAGAGTAGACGCATGAGAGCGTATGACACTAGTTGATTTGTTTTTTACTATCGAGCTATGTTGGGCTCGAGACTTGTGGGACTTGTTAGATAAACATTGGACATTTCATAGTTTTATTTAGGTCTCCACCTAATATATCTATAGATAAAAAAATAACTCGACCTTGGTCTCGTAGGGGCGGGTTTTCGAGGAGTCCTCGACTCCATCGAGTCGGTTGCCACCACTATTTGGAATTACACTCACCTATTAGCCTCATGCATAGTTTTGGCAAAATGATTGCCAAACTCCTAGCCAACAGACTATCCCCTATCTTGCCGCATCTCATTGAGAAAAATCAATCAGCCTTCATAAAACAGCGTGCCTTACATGACAATTTTCTCTTTGTCCAAGGAACAATTCATGAGTTAAAGAGGAAGAAGACCCCTGCCTGGTTTGTTAAAATTGACATTTCCAAAGCTTTCGACTCGGTTAATTGGGCTTATTTACTTGAGCTGCTTCAACATAGAGGATTTGGACCTAAGTGGATAGCTTGGATCTCCCAATTGTTCTTCTCCTCCTCCTCATCAATCCTTCTAAATGGGATACCTGGCAACTCTTTTCGTCATGGTCGAGGAGTTAGACAGGGCGACCCCCTCTCCCCCTTGTTATTCTTACTAGCAATCGACCCACTGCAACGTGTCATTCAGTCAGTGGAAGACATTAACCTCCTCCTCCCTTTTGACAGAGTTGACATCAAGTTTAGGGCTTCCCTCTACGCTGATGATGTGGGACTTTTCCTGAGAGATTGCCCGAGCCAATTTGTTTGCCTTAGAGAATTGCTTGACCTTTTTGGAAGAGCGTCAGGACTATGGATTAACCTTGCCAAAACTGAACTTTTCCAGATTGGCAACTCTCAACACCCTCTCCAAAGCATCTTTAATATCTTCCATGCCAAACCTTCCTCTTTCCCTTGCACCTATCTTGGTCTGCCTCTTCACAGTGCAAAGCTTCAGAAGAGTCACCTTCAGCCCCTGTTAGACAAAGCAGCCTCTAAGCTTGCTTCTTGGAAAGGCAAGATGATTAGCAAAGGCGACAGAGAAACTCTCATCAAATCAGTTCTCTCGGCTCTACCAATATTCCACCTCACGGTGATCCCTCAGAACATTTGGCTCATTAAATGTTTAGACAAGATCCGAAGAAAATTCCTCTGGCAAAAACATGATTCATCGCTCCAGTCAAACGGGCTCGCCTTAGTTAATTGGGGTACCACTTGCCGACCCAAATCTTATGGTGGGCTTGGGATTCTTGACTTGACGAAAATGAGTCGCGTCTTGCGTATTCGATGGCTGTGGTTTAGATGGAAAGACCGGAATCGGCCCTGGACAAAGCTTCCCATCCCTTGCAACCAACAAGATGAAGACTTGTTCCAGGCTTCAACAACTATCCTGCTAGGTGACGGCAAATTTACAAGATTCTGGCATGACAATTGGGCATCCGCCTTACCCCTCAAGTACATTGCCCCTGATCTTTTTAAAATTTGCTCTAAGAAAAATATTTATGTGCAGCAGACACTACAAGCAAGCAATTGGATCAAATGGGTTAGAAACATTTCCTCATTGCAGCAATTGCGGCAATTCCTTCAAGTGGCTCACCTAGTGCATTCCACCCATCTTCAAGAGACAATACCGGTTGACATCTCCTGGAATTGGTCTCCAACTGGAGTCTACTCCTCCAAAACTGCCTACATCTCTCAATTCTTGGGATCCAGGGTGTCCTCCATCAATTATCAGCTATGGAAAGCGCACGCTGAACCTAAATGCAAATTCTTTGTGTGGACCCTAATCCTTCAAAAGATTCTTACGGCCGATAATCTCCTTAAGCGCAATTGGCCATGCTCCCCAATTTGCAGGCTTTGCCTCTCTGCCTTCGAGACGACAATCCACATTTCTTGCCAATGTTGTTTTACTTCTCAGGTTTGGAGCCAGTTGCTTGGTCACTTCAACATTAGTGGTCTTCCGTCGCTACCCCATGACAATGATATTCAAGATTGGTGGTGTAAAGTTTCGAGGCTTATCCCTAAAATGGCTCGTAATCAAGTCAATGGCCTCCTTATTCATATGTGGTGGAATATTTGGAAAGAGCGTAATCGGAGGATTTTCACCGACGAGATAAACTCCATACCTTCAATTGTTGAGATGATTGTTTATGATGTTGAAGCTTTCCGTTTTTCTCATTCTACCTTACTGTAGCCCCCCTTATCTGTTCTCAACTAATAGTAGCCCCCGCTCTGTTTTGCTCTTTCTTGTTTCAACTGATGTATATTTACCTTTATTCCTCCTTTAATTCGTAAGCAATCCTCTCGCTCCATTTTCAAAAAAAAGAGTATTATGGGATTTTTACACATTTCTTTAATGAGTATGTTGAATGTTAAATGTCGATATATTTTACAATAGAGATAGTAAGACATAAAATTATTGACTAATTTAATATGATCACTCATTCGTTAGAATAACTAAAGCAATAATAAATAAATTAAAATTAATATCAACATCATTAACGAAACCATCTTCTAAGCATAATTAATGGTAACGAAACAAAACTGTCAATGAGCCAAATTTGTCGGATTAAGCCATTAACTTAATCCATATTTTTCAAACATTAGCTCTCAATGTGATTCATGAGAAACATAACCTTGTTTATGTAGGCCAATAAAGCATCAGCTTCACACAAGAACAAAGTAGTGAATAACTTAGATTCAATCATCATGATATACTCCAAAGATCATGTTATAGGTGAGGGTGCAAGGACTACAGTTGAAGATGCACATGAAATAGGAACATTGAAGAGATTACTAAGCCGGTTGTTCCACCTACAATAGAGGGCTGGAGGAGTCATAGGTCTGTTTGGTTTACCTTCTGGTATTGAAGAGATTCTTAAGGTGTGTTTGGTTGAGCTGTAATGGATTTATATTTCGGTAGTTTGTAATGTTTAATTATATTATTAATGTGTAATTTTACATGTAAATCATTCTAATCATGAAATTTTATAATGTTTATATTAAAATTATATATTTTAAATTACACTAAAATTATATATTTTACTTTTTCAAATTTTACATGAACTGATATGTTTTAATAGCATGGTAGGTAATATTCATTCAAAGTTGAACTGAGAATCTGTGAAATCTGGGTTATACCAGCTTTTAAATTTGTACTACGAGAATCCATAGATTCTAAAAAAGCTAGATGACCAAAAGAGTTGTTTGGTTCAGATTCCAGCTTCCGAGCTAGGAAGCTGGTTCAAAAATTTGAACCAAATAGACCCTTAGTGGTTAACTGGTTTGAGTAGTTCGATAGTCTGAGTATCTAGCTAGTGAGAATATGGAGAAGTCGGTATTTTCTACCTTATGGATTCTAGTTCATTTCTAGATTCTACAACTACTGATTAATTCTCACGGTCTGAGTCCAGAATCTGAACTATTTGTTTCAGATTCATATTCTAAAAGTAACTGCAACTGACAAAAACTGAAACAAATAAACCCCTAATAAAAGGGCTTGATCTTTAAATGTCGTGCTGAGTTTTCTTAGCAAATTTAACAATTCATTTTAGGTGCTTGTGAAGTTGAATGAACCTATCAAGAACCTAGATCCAACTCCGCCCAAAGAGATCCTAACAACACTTGGAGATATTGAGATCTTACAATATGCTTATCTGATATTAACGTTAGTTCAAATCTCTCATTGTGTTCCCAATATATATGAGGAAAGAGTGGCTGCTCATCAAGATTGCAACCTAATTGCATCTTCTCACTATTAATTGAATCTGTTATATGTACTTGAACTTATAATATTTAGTTTTGGTATTTTTAACCTGCTACTCAACACTTGTGTTTGTTAAATTTTGTTTGTTGAACTATGTTTTTATTATGTTTTTTGGTTGAAAGCTGTAGTTGCTATATTGTTGTTGTGTTGTACTCTAGTATGTTGCTCTAATTCTAAAAAGAGAAATTTGTAAAAATGCCATTAAATTTTCTGTAATTTGAAAAATGCCACTGTCAGTGACTGTGGTAGGTCCCATCTCAGTGACACGCCGATGACATATTTCAAAACCGTGAAAATTGTAATGGCATGGAAAAATTTGGCCCTTCTAAAAACTACACATCCAAACAATATCTGGAATTTCCATGAGAAATCCAAAAGCACCCCAAACCATGAAATTGTAATTATATCTCAATTCCAATTCGACACGAAATTGAATTTGTCTTGCGATTTTAAAATTGTAAAAATATTTTGAACCAAATGGAACCCTATAGATATTCATATTCAATGGCAGAGCTAGACTGAAAATATAGGGGGGCTAAATTTAAAGGGTCAAGGGTTCAATATACTTCATGACAATTCTTCAGTATAGTTAGTTAACTTTTGTTCAATATTTGTTCTTTGATTTATGCGGTTCTCACAATTCATTATTGTATTATTGTGAGAACTATATTAATTTCTGTTTATATTGCTTGAACTTAAATGGTAAGCGAACAATGTTCTTTTATTCATATTGTTAACATAAGATTCTAAGAAGCAATAAGCAATAAAACATGCAATAAGCATGGACGCACGGGCAGGGCGGCACCGGTCATAATGGCGTGGGACTGTAGGACACGGCTGACGTCTGCCGCAGGTGGTGCGGCCACGCGGGGGCCTAGCCAAAACAGGCGGGGTGACGTACTGAGATTTTAGTTGAGATAAAAATTAAAATAAAATTATAGATACATGAATGACCAGTTATTATTGATCACTTGATGATTTTGTCCATGCGTGCATGTTATTATAGAGGGAAGTTGTGCATGTATGCAGACAATGCGGCTTAGGAGAAAGTTGGAGAGTGTACATGAAAAATAGAGAAAAATCATGTAGATGGATAAAAAAACAAGAAAGTTGAAGAAAAAGAAGGCAACACGCAGGAGACCGCATGCAACATAAAAATTTATATTAATAATTAATTTTTATTATTATCAAAATAAAAAAACAAGAGGAATAGGAGGAGTTGGACGACGGTAGGGAGGGCGCGCCCCCCGGTATTTCTGCCACTGTTCATATTACTAAACACTACCTTGTGATTGACTGGCTAGGGTGCGCTCGAATGTGACATCATGTTAGATGAGTGTTAGTGTGTAGAAAGTGCTAGAGACTAGAAGCATTAGGGATGTGTTTGATTGTTTGTATCTCTTGGATGAAGAGAAGTAGTCTAAGGAGATATATGTTGAGTGGATCTAACATTTGATGGTGTTACATTAGCGGATACAACAAACGGTGAGATTTTGTTTGGTTAGGTGCACGAGCAGGTGCATTCTACCTGTCACGTGGGTCCACCATATTTATCTCGTATCTATCGGTACATGACCATAAGTGAAGCTCAGTTTGGACGTATAAATGGATTCAACCATATTAACACTCACTCATATAAGTACTATAACAGATTCAACCATCCAAACACCCTTCTCATCAATATTATATGGATCAACAACAAACAACCAAGCACACGTTAGGTTTTAACTTCATGGTTCGGGGTGTGCTCACCTACACAACCTTTGAGCCGCCACTGAATTACCTTTGACAAATTCTGTAGTTTCTAATAACTTGTTGAAGAGAAGGTCCAACACAACCAGCATATCGATGGAGCTGATTTGGTGAACTCCTCTTGCTTGATATTGTGCACACTCATAAATATCAGCTTTGCTTGGCCACTATTTTCTCCATGAGAGCTTGAGCTTGCTTCAAGCTCAACGAGAAAAAGGCCTCTTGAGCCAATGCCAACAAGTTTATACCGAGATCGCACGATTCTATTATAAAACTCTAGATCAAGAATCATTCTTCCGTGCTGTGGTGAGGGTAGGCACGTATACCCTCATGATGGATGATAGTTGGACATGCATGACTATTATTAGTAGTACATATTTATACCCACATACGTTTACAAAAAACATATTTAAATATACGTCTGTTATTCATATCTATACCTATCACCCACAGATATCGTGTAGCCATGAGTGTAATAATTGAATCATGTACATTGAGTCGACGACAATTAGACATAAATGCAACAATAAAAATAATATGAGGTGAAGGACAGAGACACAAGGGTTTTTGGCGAGGAGCGCGGAGAGGCAATAGTGGCAACATGAGCCAATGGGGAGTGTGGGGGCAAGGGGCAACGGTTACTAAACTAGGAAGCGTGCGAGGAAAGTAGTGGGGAAGGGATGCACTAGTGTTAGATCTATATAGTTATATGATTAAGACTAATGAATAATCACACAAAACAGATATACATAATCACTATCTATATTCATATCTATTTAATCTTATATAAACTATAATATAATATAATATCATACATATATATAATTAGGAGCATATCCAATTCTAATAAGTTTTTTTATCATACATTGCATCCGACTAGCAGCTCAATCGTTTTTTCACAAAAATCATCCGGTTCAGACCGATTCAATTACGTAGACTAGATGATATTCGAAGTAACGCTATGGTTTTTGCGTGACTCAACCATGCCATGAGCCACGCGCCCACGCGGCACGCCTGCCCTCCTCCGTCCATCCCAGCCGTCCATCCAACCCCACGGTCGCCGCACGAATCCAACCGTCACCGCCTCGCCCCGGAGACGAGCTCCCTTCTTCTTATAGCCATCACCTTCCAGCCGCCGCTCCCTCCCTCACGCGCCGCAGTTGGGAGCGAAACCCTCGTCCTCCCAACCCTTACCAAACCCTAAAAAACCACAAAAAAAATTTCGCGCAAAATTACCACCGAAAATCCCCAAAAATATTGCCGGAGTCTATCCTTCGATCGGATCCACCTATCTGCTAGCGGAATCGCCGTCGTCCTCCCCGGTCCCGGTGATGGCGGCGCAGGTTCAGGCGGTGCCGGCGGCTGGCGCGGTGGTGGAGGGGGGCGTGGCGCCCCATGCGAACGGGGTCGCGGCGGCTTCTGCCGCTGCCGCTGCCGCTGCTGCGGGGTCTTTCCCGGCGACGTCGCTGTACGTGGGGGACCTTGACGTGAGCGTGCAGGACGCGCAGCTGTTCGACGTGTTCAGCCAGGTCGGATCGGTCGTGTCGGTGCGCGTGTGCCGGGACGTCAACACCAGGCTGTCTCTGGGATACGCCTATGTCAACTTCAGCAGCCCCGCAGATGGTGAGCTCGTTCTCCTTCTCCATATATTTGGTTTGGTTGGTATGGAATAAATTGCTATTTTGACACTCCAAAGAATGTGCATTTTGTTCAATGAAAATGAGTCTGGATGTCAAAAATGTGAAAGCCACTTATTTGGAGTGTCAAAATTGCAAATCTCCTGGAATAATGTGTTGGTGACAGGTCGCTAGGGTTCTGGCAGGGAACGTTTCGAATCGTGTGAAGTTCATTACTTCTAGTTGCTAGGCAGCAATGAATGGGTACAACTCCAGTGAGATCAAATGGTCCAAAACTATTTAGTTTGGTTTAAAATGGTGATTGTGTTTTTTGTACTCAATTTACTGAGGTTCATAACTTAGTTTGTGGGAGGGAGGAGTATGTAATAATATTGTTTTTATTACTATTTGTATAGCCGTTTGTCTGAGACATTATATGTAACAGTTGAGTAAACGAGTTGCCTTATGTCTCACCAAAAAACAATGATAGCAGGTGACTGATATTTTTTCTTAATAATCAGGATTTATGTTCTCTTGATCTTAGTGATCTATCCTCTAGTTAACTATAATATGAAAGTTTTGTGCACAATGTTCGCACCCTTAGTGTGATTTCATAGTATTGAACACATATTTGTTATGGCTAATTTTTTTTAATGTAAAATCCATTGCAGCTGCGAGGGCATTGGAAATGCTGAACTTCACTCCTATTAATGGGAAGCCTATCAGGATAATGTATTCTAACCGTGACCCCAGCTCACGTAAAAGTGGCTCAGCAAACATATTTATTAAGGTAACACTTTCATATCATGGATGCCATTTCATAGATTCTCAACCAAAATTATCCCATTAACATCAATTTATGTTCACAGAATCTTGACAAGTCTATAGACAACAAAGCTCTACATGACACATTTTCTGTATTTGGGAATATTCTTTCATGTAAAGTTGCAACAGAAATGTCTGGAGAGTCGAAGGGATATGGTTTTGTTCAGTTTGAGCAGGATGAGGCAGCCCAAAATGCTATCAGTAAGCTCAATGGGATGCTTTTGAATGACAAGAAGGTCTATGTAGGGCCTTTCATTCGTAAACAGGAGAGAGAAAATGTTCCAGGCAACCCCAAATTCAATAATGTCTTTGTAAAGAATCTATCAGAATCCACAACTGAAGACAATTTGAAGGAAAATTTTGATAAATTTGGACCTATAACTAGTGTTATTGTGATGCGAGATGGTGATGGGAAATCGAAATGCTTTGGATTTGTTAACTTTGAAAATCCAGATGACGCTGCCCGAGCTGTAGAAGATTTGAATGGCAAAAAGTTTGATGACAAGGAATGGTATGTTGGTAGAGCACAAAAGAAGTCAGTACGGGAGATGGAGCTGAAAGAAAAATTTGAGAAGAACAACAAAGAGGCAGCAGATAATCACCAGGGCACTAACTTGTATTTGAAAAATCTGGATGATAGCATCGATGATGATGATAAGTTAAAAGAACTTTTTGCTGAATTTGGTATTATTACGTCGTGTAAGGTTTGTTTCTTGTCTCCTAGTTTGGCTCAACACAATTTCTGTACATGCTTTGTTGGTGCTGATTGTACATCATGTGTCAGGTCATGCGAGACTTGAATGGTGTCAGCAAAGGATCTGGCTTTGTCGCATTCAAGTCTTCTGAAGATGCTTCACGAGCTGTAAGTTGTAATGATATATCTGGGGATCATATTTGAAACTATAATCCAGGAAATCCATTAACATATTTGTTCTGATGACTGTAGCTTGCGGTCATGAATGGTAAGATGGTTGGCAGTAAACCTCTCTATGTAGCACATGCACAACGTAAGGAAGAAAGAAGGGCAAGGCTTCAGGTATACATACTTATATATTATTTTTGGAAATGTTCTATGGTTTGGATTTTGGAAAATGAAATCATTTCTGACTGATCATACCTGTACATGTGCTCTGTTTTTACCGTCCTTAAATATCCTGCGACTTGTCATTCATGTTGAGGGCTTGTTTCAGGCGCAGTTTTCGCAAATGCGTCCTATGGTGATGCCACCTTCAGTTGCTCCTCGCATGCCCATGTATCCCCCTGGTGTCCCTGGTGTTGGTCAACAACTGTTTTATGGACAACCGCCTCCAGCTTTTGTTAACCCCCAGGTACATGAACATCTATCTAGTTAATCAATTATGAATGCCTATTCTATCACCTGCACAGTGCATATACTGTCAATTAAGGAATTCATGAATCATAGTGTTGCTTGCAGAATAATCAGACAAAAAGTTGGATTTTTGATTTTGATGTCAATGACTAATCCAGTGGGATTAAATATAGCTAGCCTAGTGCAGTTTCAATTCCATTGTTGATTGAAGCTCATGATTTACTCAACTTGCCAAATAACTATAAATGCTTCAATGTTGAGCTACTTGTCATCTGATTTCAGAAGTGTCGATTATGATTCTACATTTCTACCATTCATAAACTTATGCTACTTGAGCACTTTTACCTTTTTTAACACTCGTTAGCATTTTTTGTGTGGTTGCATGCAGTTTGCTTAATATTCTTGTTAGTTATTAACGTACCAAGTCACTTTTTAATAAAAAATAGAAGGTTAATGCTACTGATGCCTCATGCCTCATGATATTCAACTGTTAATGCTTGTATGCTACTGTTGTCTAGAGGTGCCTAGGCGGTGTGTAGATTTTGTGTGTGTGAGTGAGTTTGGGCTATTTATTGCTACACTCCCTAACTGAAGTGGCTGAAGCTTGGGGGCACCGGGGAGAAGTCGGACCGTCGGGTGCACGTACTGGCGGTGGATCCAGGCCACGTGATCCTCAACGGTGGATCTCGGTCTTGCATGACCCTCGATGGCGAATCTAGGCTGCCCATGACGTCCGACTATAGATCTAGGCCGCACGTGCTCTCTGCCAGTGGATCTTGGCCACTTGTGCCCCACTGGCAGCAATCTAGGCAGCGCACACCCCCTAGTGGTGAATCCAGGTCGTGCGTGCCCCCTTTGTGAGAAATATATTGCAGGACCAGATCAAGCTGCATGTTGTCCCATTAAAACCTAATCACATGTGCTTCCATAATTCCCATGCAATGTAAACCCTTCCCTGAGCACACCACCAACTAGAACAACGAGAACTATAAACCAAGCTTGCTTCCTAAAGACGCAAGCCACAAGAATGTGCTGTATCTTCATCTACTTGATCACTTGATCTTTTTTTATAAACTTTTCTTTTGCCTTAGTTTGTGGGCCACTTGACCTGTAAGGCTTCCCTTTAGCCAGCACTATTGTTTGCCATTTTTATCTATTATTGTCTTGTCAGTTGTCACATCTTGCTTTGTGTTTTGTTGATATCTATTCTAGTCTTAACGTCCAATAGAAACTAGGGAAGAAGTGAAAAACCACATGATTTACTTTTCCAAGAACATGGATATACAAAAGTCATAAATAAAGTTGCTGTGATGTTTTTTCTATTAAAAGAACATCCAATATATGTATAAATTAGCTGTGGTAGATGCAACTTAGTTAAAAAAAGTTGTAGAACATTTTCCTCTCATTATTACACTTCCCACGACCCTTGCTTGTAGGATAACTAATGCCAAGTGAGAAATATAAAATGCATATTTTGTCTTTTTTTCATTGCCTTCTCATTTGTATTATGTAAATGTGTTACTTTTTGTAGGCTGGATTTGGTTTCCAGCAACATCTCATTCCTGGAATGAGGCCTGGTGTTGGTCCAATTCCAAATTTTGTCATGCCTATGGTCCAACAAGGTCAACAACCACAACGTCCAGCTGGAAGACGTGCAGGAGGTGGTGGAATTCAGCAACCAATGCCGATGGGCCACCAGCAGGTAATAATGTTTGGTTTGTACAATTGTACTGACAGAATGAACTCGTTTTTCTAACTTTGACAAGTTTTTTTGTTTAACCCTTTTGTTTTGGTACATGCTGCAGATGCTTCCAAGGGGTGGTCGTGGTGGCTACCGATATGCTTCAGGTCGTGGCATGCCAGAGACTCCATTCCATGGTGTTGGTGTAGTGCCATCCCCATACGAGATGGGAAGAATGTCGCTCAGTGATGCTGGTGCACCACAGCAGGTTCCAATTGGAGCAATGGCCTCTGCACTGGCCAATTCGCCCCCGGAGCAGCAAAGACTGGTTAGCTTATCTTCTTTTGCTTTTCTGCACGTGCACCGATTTAGGTCTGGATTCAGGCACATAACTTTTGTCATGATTGCAGATGCTTGGTGAAAGTTTGTACCCGCTTGTTGATCAGCTGGAGCATGATCAGGCAGCGAAGGTCACTGGCATGCTTTTGGAGATGGACCAGACTGAAGTTCTCCATCTCATTGAGTCACCTGATGCTCTGAAGGCCAAGGTCGCTGAAGCCATGGACGTTCTCCGCAATGCTCAGCATCAGCAGGCAAATACTCCAACTGATCAGCTCAGTGCCCTTTCGCTGAGCGAAGGCCTCGTTTCTTAACTGGTTTGCATCTTTGCATCATAAACTACCTGGACCTGGACAACAAGTTTTGAACCTGGACAACGTAATTTGGTTTCTTGGAACCTGGGGAAGTCTTGTCTTTTCCTCTATTAAGTAACAATTCCAACTTTGTGTGGATTTGGATTCAGACTATCTTCTGTTTGTGTTTGATTAAAATGCATGGATTGCAATATGTTGTTTATCCATTTCTGCTGCTGCTGCTGCTGCTGCTGCTGCTGCGAGTTTAGCTTAAATTTGAATACTGGTTCTGGAATGTCCAATGAAATTGGGTATTGATGGGCGCAAGCTAAACGCACAAACGAGTGCAGACGGTATCACTTACGATCTCCATTAGGAATAATCTAGACTGCTTATGAATTACGAGTTACAGGCTCTGCAAGAGTTCTAGGGATAAGAAAGGAAATCGTGTGTTTATGGCAAAGAAAGTTACAGGTTCTGCATTTTTGTTAATTTGGGTGAAGGTGCTGGAGATATATGATCATGCAAACGCACAAACACTGCATTGAGAGACGGTTTTGAAGGTTGTTGTCCGGAAGGTTAAGTTTGCTCCGTCGATGGTCATAAAGAAACTTTCGTATCTGAATAGACTTTACACGTTTTATGTCATAATAGGGAGATGATTGAGTACATTTTTGTAGGGCATTTTTACCAGAATGTTAAGTTTGCTCCGTTCCGAGGGGTTCATAATTTTTTTTTGCCCGGAACAAAATTGTCCAAAATATGACCATATGTTCTTTTACATCATAGTTGGATTATTGTGCATATGTTTGTAGTGTGTTGTTCGTAGTGATCCCTCTCTCGCATGATGTCTAGTTGTGCATGATAGAATTAGAGATGAAAGTCAAGCAGATAATATCCGTTTTGATCCGCTCCGAATCCAAACGGATAGAGGATATGGCAACATTTTTTTTTGAAATCCGGTGGATCCGGATTTTTTGATGCGGATACAGATACAGATATGGATACAGTGTTAGTAAAATCTCGCAGATTCAGATTATCTGATATTTGGTGCGGATCATACGAAACGGTGAAAATCGGATAATTTGAAAATTTGTAGGCTAAGTCAGCACTATCATTTAGTTTTACATGGGTCGGCCCAATGCGTTTATGTAAGCCCACCCGAGAAAACACTAAAAACCCTAGAATCCCTAATCCATTTTCCATCCCATGATCTGTGATTCCTTCCCTTCTCTGACTCTTTGGCTTGTTCTTTGTTGATTCTTGATCTACCATCAGCGACGATGCATGAGATGTTTTACATGTTTTATGCATGAAATTAATCTTGTTAGCTAGCTGCACCCATTAGAGCTTTTGAATCAATCGAATATTGATGTATAGAATTGTGGAAAGCATATGTTTTTCCAGTTGTGAGGTTTCCTAAGAGCTTGTCTTACAGATGGACAGCTCATAAGAAAATTTTACAGGTTACTGTAATTATTGCTGAAGATGAATGTTAAAACATGGGGTGAGTCGATCTGACACCTTGTGTAATATCAAATAAAAAAATCAGAAGAAAATAGTCAAACGTTGACCACATTCCCAAAAATTTGATTTTTTCATCTGTTGCTTGTATGGTCGATCGGGAACCGTGGTTGCGAAGATCTCGTCGAAATGATTCCATTTTTGATATTAAAAAGTTGTTTCGGATATCTAATGAATCACAAAGGGATCAATAAATTTCAGCGGTTGATTTCTTTATAAAAAGAATGCATCGGAAGCTCCCAGCATAAGTTGTGCGTGGAGCTCTTGCGTGCTAAGGTTTCTTTGCTCTCACGGCTAGAGCTCGTTCTTCCTCCAATCGATTTCTTCTCGTCGTTGAATCTTCACGATCCACAGTAGGTTTTTAGTTCTGTCAATCTCATTTACGTGCTATAGTTGTTATCTTCAGCTCCTTTTGTTTTGTTTCCATATGCTGTCATATGAGGCTGCTAGCATTTAATCCATTATTTGCCTCTTCATAGTTTTGTCGATCGTTTCCATCCCTTCCTCTACTTATTCTAGAGTTTTCCACTCGCTTACTCATCGATTTGTACGGTTAAGGGATTGATTATACTCACTTTTATTCAATACCCACCATGTGTTCAATGAAATGCTTATAAGAGATTTATATGCTATTTTTCCCTTTTTGGATCTAATAGAAGAGATATTTGTGTGACATTGTTGAAAAGATGTTGTTTTCTTGAAGAAAAATCATTTTTTTGTTACTATGAAGTACACCAAATAACATCGTATAAACGACATTAAGGAGTGTAGAAAGAATGTTTTGGTGATATTTATATTTTGATTGTGTAATACTCAATATGTGTTTATGCAGGTGGTAACACTTCCGAACGCAATTAAACATAGTTTTCTTTGCCAATACCGGTATAAAGGCAAGTAACATGTTACGTTTATATTCATATCTTACTTCTTTCTCAAGTTAATTAAATTTGAGATGTTGCTTTTAAATTTAGTCCATCCATATTCATTTGGGATATGTTGTTGATATCATGTTGCATCAAAGAAAATATAAGAATTGACGTCAATTCGCATGCATACATATGCACATATGCATTGCATAAGGTGATAAAGGCCGGTCACTGCCATCATGCGTGACTCGTACCGATACATGAAGTTGCATGAGAGGCTAGTATATCTATAATGAAACTCTCAATTGGAGTTGTATGAGAGACTAGTATATTTAGCATAAACTCTCAATATTCATGTGATGATTAGAGATATAAGAATTTTGAGGAGTGAAATTAAATGCCATGATTGTTGATAAAGGCACGTTGAAAAATATTGGATGAAGCAATTGGTTAATTGCAAAACAACTTGTGAATGAGTAATATATGTTTATATTCATAATTGTTGCTTGTTGAGCTTGTCTCATCCTTTTTAATTCTATTTTAGGTGTGTTTGCTCGGTGAATCTATCTTTTTGGGTATGGGATTTGTAGTGGCACTTACCATTTCACCATCTATAATCATAAATGAAACCATGCTTAAAATAGTTGTATTTTGTAATATGTAGTTTGTGTTGTAAGAAGTTAAAGACTAAAACCAGTTGAGTTGCTACTTATAGAAATGTTTATGACTGAGTTTTGATAATGTGATGTCTTTATGATAAGTTATAAACTGCCTAAGATTGTATATGGATTACATCACAATTATAGAGGAGTTATTGCCAATTTTTTTGGTTTTGTTTGTTAATTGTTGATTAGAAAGGTAGGGTGTTACACCTTGTTTACCATGGAGTCTAATTCAATGATTCCATGAGACTCTCGGGTGACTAGAGCTAACAAATTTTGGGACAATCTTTCCTCTAGAAATATTGTGGCAAGAGTCATATATTTCTAAAGTTTTCACTCACTCTAAATGTCCGATTGACTTGAGGAGACCTAGAGGTCAAATTTTCCCTGTTGTAATTGATACTCTCTAGTTATCATTGGCACCTCTAAGTTGGTAGGCCCCCAAATTCTCCACTTCCATCGTGCGCTTCGTGAAAATACCATTCTCATTCTCAATGTTACAATTTTGTTTTCTCTGCCATTCCTCCTGTTATTAATTTTCGTAAATTTATTTTCTTTTTTCTAACTGACAACTTTGTCCTTACATTTTTACAACCGCCGACCTCCATTGCTCCGGTGAGCGCACGCCCCCTCCGTAGGGGCCACCCACCGCCATTGGGGGCGTTGCAGCCGCTCGCCTCCGCGCGCTTGGCAATGGCCCACGCCCCCCCCATCCAGTGACACATGCCGTAGGCAACGGGGCGCGACGCCGCGATGGCCATGGATCCCGAGCTCCACCGTGACGCCTCCATTCTCTCACCGGCTGCAAACCAAAAAAATTGCTATTTTGACACTCTAAAAATGTGTACTTTGTTTATAATGACACTTCTGAGGTTGACATGTAGGACCATCTGAATCTATGAAAGTGGGTCCAGATGTCAAAAATACAAAGCCACTTCTTTGGAGTGTCAAAATAGCAAATCTCCCGCTGCAAACCAGAGACAACACCAACGGCTCCATTCTAAAACAAAGTTGCAACGTTGACAGTGGTATTTTTGCCAAGCGCACGATGAAAAATGGTAATTTTGCAAAGTTCGTTCTTCAGAGTGACCAGTGTTCTAAAAGGCGCTAGGCGCTAGTCGGGCAGAGACTGGCCGCCTAGCGCCTAGGGGCGCCTAGGCGGCGCCTAGGGGCGCCTGGGGCGCCTGGACTAGGCAGGGGCGCAGGGGCGCGTGCGTGTCTCGGTGTCTGCCTCTGGGTCTCTGGGTGAGCAGCAGCAGTGCAGTGCACCGGTGGACCGAGCCGCGCCGGAGAACGAGCGCCGCCGGAGGCCGGAGCACGACTGCACGGGGAGGCCACCGGACTGCCGAGTGCCAAAGTCGTCGCGCGCTCCGCCGTGAGGGAAGATGGCCAGTCCAGACGGAGGCGCGGCGAAGGCCGAAGTGGCAGAGCGGCGGCGAGCCCGCGGCGGAGCGCGGTGACCAGCGGCGACGTCAGTGGCGGCTGGAGTCGAACAACAGTGGCGGCGGCGACGCTTGAATGCCAGGAGCCAGGAAAGCTAAAAAACCCTAGCCATTTTTGCTTTTTACCCCCTGGAATGCAGTAAAATAGCGTCCTGACTGTCGCCGCCCAGAGCGCCTAGGCGCCGCGGTCAACCGCCTAGGGCGCGGTTGACCCGCCTAGGTGCCTGGCGCGCCCAGCCGGCCGTCGAGCCCCTCCGCGCGGCGCTGGCTCGCCGCCCAGCGCCTAATGGCGCCTAGGCGCCCGCCTAGGACCGCCGTTTAGAACACTGAGAGTGACAAATAACCAATTTTCTCGTTAATGTTTTGGGCTAACTATTTCATCGGGTTGCTCCATAAAATTAGAAAATTATAACCATCATTAGGATTATTTTGTTGTAGCATTACCCAGTTGTTGTGATTTTGCTTCCTACAATTACAGAAGAATTTTTTATTGCACAGTACATGTATGTATTGCCATATTATCCGATAATTTTAATCCGTTTCCGAACCGAGTCCGTTCCGATCCACTCCGATTCTGACATCCAAAATAATTCATTCCATATTCACATCCGGTTAACATCCACACCGAATTCAAATCCGCGGTAAAAAATCATATATGATATGGTATGACTATTATCTATCCGATTTCGATCCATTTTCACCCCTAGTTAGAATCAACAACTCGTCACAACGATGCAATCAAAAATTTAATAAGAAAAAACTAAGCAGAACTAGAAAAGCACAAAAAGTTTTGGACAATGGTAATCTAATACACTATTTTTCTTGTTTTTTCGAATGTAGGTAAAAAATTGTGAGAATAAAAAATCTCTCACCGATATTGTAGTTCTCATACCACTAACCAAGTGGCCCAATCTTTCGATGAGAGAGATAAATTCGATTAAAGAAGACATTGTTAACGACCTCACAAACTCTCCAATGATAGTTACACCTTAGCGATCGATACACCAATTCCATTATCCTGAATGAAGCACAATCAACCTAACCTAACCACAAGGCCACAAAGGTATTTGCTCGTGCAAGAAATCAAGAACTCAGGGGAACAAGACGAACATGCAACTCAATTACCAAATAAAGATGAAGGTTCCAATCTAGACACAAAGGATTATTGAAGAACAAGAAAACAATGATTTAAGCAATCGTGACTTTATCCGACAAAATAACAACACTAAACTTTGATCTCAACAAAACTAGAAGAACTCCATAGGGGTGTCAGATTCCTTAACTATTTATGAGAATTGGATAGGGTCCACATACCATGGGTCCTACTTGGGTCGGGTTCCCATTATAGGTGGTGCAACACATTCTTTCTTCATTTCTAGATTACTAGTATCGTACTTGTGCTACGCAACGTTGAATCAAAAAATAATTATGAACCAATACAATTACGAAACAGAGGTGGCCATCGACGAGTGAGAGTTGCGAGGGTGGTTCGGGATGAAGGCGGTAATGACAATCTGGTGATCAACTATCCGATCAGAGCGGTGGCCGAAGACGAGGAGGGGACAGTGAACCCAATGGAGTCGACAATGAGGACGGATGCGGCTGCCAGCGACGAGGATGGGTGACTAGAGCTCAGCAAGTGGCGGCGGAGCAAAACACACAACGCATGCTCAAGTTCATGAGGATAGGACTGGAATTAATGGTGGGATTTGGCCATGGACTTCGGATTTTATAGAGAGACGAGTCGACAATGAGGACGGATGCGGCTGCCAGCGACGAGGATGGGTGACTAGAGCTCAGCAAGTGGCGGCGGAGCAAAACACACAACGCATGCTCAAGTTCACGAGGATAGGACTGGAATTAATGGTGGGATTTGGCCATGGACTTCGGATTTTATAGAGAGACGTTGGAGAAGGAAATGGAGTAGATATGGAAAGGGTTTCCAAGGTTTCCAAAAATAATATTGTGCCACGAATATATTTTCCATTTTCTTGGAGAGTGTCTTGTTAAACTCCGTTATATATCCTTGTACATGTAGATCACAACTAAATAAATGTATATATGCATTTTCATCATTAGGTAGTGTCATATTCTTAAATGAATCAAATTGAAGTCCATAAATAAACATCACATTTTGTTTCAATATGAAAGTTTTGATTGTATGCATAGTGGTCATAGTCACATCAGGTGTTATTTTAGAAGCTTATGTTTGCTCCATACCCAGCCACCCACATCAGGTTGATACCCATGACTCAACTTTCATGTCTAGAATGGAATCACCTGAAATGTGCCTATTGGTTCTTTTACAACATACAAGGATTATTGGGCACATTTTTGTATGATGTTATTCTAGAAGGTAATGTTTGTTCTAAGATCACACCGGGTCGGTACCCATGATACAACTTTCGTGTACACAATGGAATCACTCAAAACACATGTATTGGTTGTTTTACATCATAAGAGGATAGTCAAATGGACACCCCATTCTATGGTTCCCCTTCTTTTTTAACCTAGTCAAAAGGAGAGTGACGAATATGGCGAAAACATTGAAAACAAAATTGATAAATAATTCATGTTATATGAAGATCAAAATGGGGATCTCTCCAAGAATAGCATGGCCCTCCAAACCATCTAGTCAAAGAACCCTCCTAAGTCATAAGTGTTTTAAAAATCTAATTATTGCATGATATTTTAGGCTTAAATCCTAATATATTCATGTAGATTGGTGCCTATTTAGTTAATTGGTGGTGTACATATGGTGGTTGATCTATTGACTTGCAAAGATTTACAAAGTAATTGTTAGTCTTTGTGCTTCGTCATTTGGTTGTGAGCATAACTAGAGCACTTTTAAATTTGCAAGTGAAGTATTCAAGTTCTATAATTCAATTGAATGAAACCATATGGAGTCATTTTATTAATTTTGATTCTTTTATGGTCAATTGTAGATTCATACTAAGAGAAGGAACCGATTGGAGCATAAAATATTAAATAATTTGATTTATGTTTCTTACAATAGAAAAATGACTAATAGTTCCAAAAGTGTCACAAGGAAATAGGTAAAAGCTATTACCCTTTTGTTGTGGAATATTTTAATAGGAACAATGAATGGATTAGCCCAATGGTAGGTGTTAATGGTTCAAACCTCACATGGGACTAAGGTGATAAATCATTGTTGCATCTCATGAGCTTCAAGGTCATAATCTTCCTAGGACCTATAGTCATCGTGCAACAACTACAAGTCATGCATCAAAAGTGGTTGTAGAAGACGAGATAGGAGGAAGAATATATGATTTTGGATGATGCTAAATTGCTGATACGAATGACTTTGGTGAACAATAAATAAATCCTACTAAAGAAAGTAGAGAGAACATATATGCTTCTAACAATTTCAATGAGTTTGCATGAAATGACTTTTCTCATAAAGAATTTTCTTTTCTGATACATTTTGTATTGATACTTTTTTATAATATCCTAAACTACATCTTTTAAACTGCATTTACGAATCATTGTGTATTTAGCTATTCGCTATGCCAATGTATCTATGGCATCAATATGCTACACGTTTATAGTTGATGTAAAGGTGGTGTGCTGCCAATGTTCGAAAAAGTGGGATTAGACGTCATCTAGGCGGCTAGAAGGCACTAGGTGCCACCCGCCCACCCCAGCACTATGGGTGAGTGGGCCGCCTAGGCGGATCAACTGTGGCCTAGGCGGCATGGCTTGGCGGTGTTGAGGGTGCTGGCTGCCAAAAACACAACCTGACAGTGCGGGGGAAGGCAGCGAGGGGCCAGTTCCAACGATAGGATACACACGTGTGACCAGATCTGACGGTGTGAGGCATGGGAGGCCCAAATCCATCTGTCACCGCCGCCGATGGCAAGCAGGGTCGAAGCCGCTGACAACTTGAGAGGGGAACACGAGGAGAAGAGAAGGGAAGGGGCAGCAAGTCGAAAGGAAGAGAAGGGGAGGGGCAGCAAGTCAGAGGGAAGAGAAGGGGAGTGGAACAGTAGGCACTAGGGTTTTGGGAGGAGAAAAGGGGGTGGGAAAGTGGAACAGGTAGGCACTAGGGTTTTGGGAGGAGAAAAGGGGGTGGGAAAGGGTTTTGGGAGGAGAAAAGAGAGTAAGAGTATGCATTGAAAACAGACTGACGCCTAGGAGATTGGGAGAATGCATTGAAACCACACCTAAAAATCCGGAAAAATGAAGAAAACAATGGTGAACCTAAACACCACCTAAACAGATCTAGGCACTAGGTCGCCGCCCGACTAATGCCTAGCGCATATGTGAACACCACACTTTGCCACAACGTTGTAATAACTTTGACTGCAGCTAATGCCGACCAAGAATCATGGATATCTAATCACCATACAGAGGAATCCAATTCTAGTTAATTAATGCTAACTAACAAAGAGATGCAGCAATTAGTAAATATAACAAATAGTAGATGCATCTAGCAAAAATGCAAAATTAACAGAATTTTCACGCAACCATCTGAGGCATGCCATCCTTGTTATTACTAAATATCAAGATTGATATTATATCAATACTTCATTTTGAAGTATATTTTTTTTTCAAAAAATGACACTAGAAGTCCATAACTTCTCACCCAGTGTGATACAAATTATCCACATAATCCAGATCGTGCGAACTACAGGTTCTTACAATTGACATAACCTGGATGAGCTCCCAGTGTAAACAGTGCAACTTTGAACTGACACTAACAACAGAATGAACAAATTCAACAAAACAAGCCAAGCATCATAGATCAGTAGGCAAGTCACTGCAGTTTGAGCAAGCAACTTTGCTAAAGTTCATAGTTACTGAAAAAAAACAGCAAGTCTGAGGAGGTTGTTGCAGGATTTTTTACAAGTCACTTAAAAGTCAAATTATATCCTAAGGAGTAAGGACTTGATCCAAATCGCCCCATTCGAAACAGGGTTCTAAGCAGTAATAGAGCTAGAGAAAAACTGAAGGGGGTGTACCACTTTAGGCGGTACACCATATTGAGCTCAAGGAAATGTACAGAGTAAAAATTTGCTACTAATAACTAATTTTTTTGGGGACCCGGGTTCCCGGGAACCCATACCCAACACTTTGGCTCTGCCCCTGGTTCTAAGGGGGTGTTTGGATGGGGGACTGCTTCACGAACCAGTTTGAATTTGAATGAAACCATAAGGATTAGGGGAAAATAACTCTATCCAACAAGTGGATTACTCAGGTGGTAACTAGATAGTAGATGCCATGATGCTTGTTGGTCAACTATTATCTAAATACAGTGCAGACAACTATTACATAAAAAATAGATGCTAATAGCTTCCATGCACAATATTGTGAACGCTTAACCAAAAATACGTGAATACAAATTCTTCAAAACTTACAAAATTTTATGCAAAATCCTTGTCATGGCCTCAGATCTAAACCCTAAACCCTAAACCAAAGACTGAGAGCGACGCTGATATGATCCAAAGCGTGACCAGCAAATCGCCGCCCATGGACAGCTAGCTCTCGAGCGAGACGACTCTGGAATCCGAAGACACGGGTCAGTCACTGCACTGCACAGTTGATCGCGGGTTTAGGGTTTTATGCAAAATCCTTGTCATGGCCTCAGATCAGGCCCGGGCCCGCCTATGAACAGTACCGCGTGGTACTGTTCACGTGAACATTACCGGCGGTACTGTAACATTTAGGTTAGGTTATGTTTAGATTAATTAGTTAAGATTAATTAGTTTAGAGTTTAGATTAGCCTGGTTGTTAGATTAGATCGATCCTATGTCTTTATAAACAGGACCGATGCAACAGAATAAGGCGCCAAGTAGTTCAGTTTGGCTATTGCTTTCTTGTATCCTTGCCTCTTCGCCGCGTCGCCGCAACGACGCCGCCGCGGCGGAGAGGTCTAGACCCTCGACCAACTACCCTTTTTATATAATTTTAGAAGATTAGTTACTACAAATTCTACGGAAACCCCATCCGGTGACAACTTGGCATCAGACGACTCAGGTTTACCATCTGCTGCGATGAATTCCTAATCTAGCATTGGTTTGGGGAGCACCATCGATGACATGCTGAAGGCTATTATGCAACGCCTAGATGCCATTGAAGAAAAGTTGCAATCACTTCAACCACTCCAGGCGAAAGTTATAGAATTGAAAGCAATGGTGACGAAGCGGGCATACGCGATTGAAGAGAAGCTGCGGCCGACCCAACCCTTGGAGGAGAGTGTAGCCACGTTGGAGGTGCTCATCCAAAATCTTAGCCGGCAACATCCCTAGACTGCTGCTGATCACATGGATCCACCTCCACGCCATCAGGGAGGGAGCCAGCTAGGGCCGCTCCGGTGGCGGCGTGGGCGGCCTCAACAGGGCCAAGTCAAGCGACGACGGCGTAGTTGACGACGTCAACAGTGCTACGGAGGCTAACGCTATTTCCCTGACCGCGCAGAGCACACCCTCACGAGCACGGATGACGACCTAGCTGACGGTTGGGGGATCGACGTGGGATGCATTGGTGGCACCAACATCCTAGCTTAAGGACGAGCTGGTTTTCAAGGGGGGAAGAGATGTCATGGCCTCAGATCAGCCCAAGCCCACTTGTGAACAGTACCGCGCGGTACTATTCACCGGCGGTACTGTAGCAGTTAGGTTAGGTTCTGTTTAGATTAATTAGTTTATAGTTCATATTAGATTAAATCAGATTAGATTAAATTTCTGTTTTCTATTAGAGTAGTTAAGATTCTAGTTGTTAGATTAGATCGATCATGTGTCTATATAAATAGGACCGATGCAATCGAATAAGGCGTCAAGTAGTTCAGTTTGGCTATTGCCTTCTTGTATCCCTGCCTCTTTGCCGCGTTGCCACAACGTCGCCGCCGCGATAGAGAGGTTCAGGCCCTCGACCAACTACCCTTTTATATAATTTCAGAAGATTAGTTACTACCAATTCTACGGAAACTCGGCCGGCCACAATCCTCTAAAAGATTCATTTGTACCAGGTATTAGTTCATGTTTACAGTCATGTGACAAAGAATACCTGGTCTGCTCAGTTCTAACTTGTACCTAGATCATGAAAGCCTAGATGGAATCCTTTGTAAATGATTATCAAATTATCATGTCAACACACCACACGGCATTTCAGAGGAATGCACCTGTTAACAACTTTAGAATAACAACATGTTCATTGCCAACAAGCAGCCATCTCATAGAGTGATAGACATGTTGGCTACAATTTCTAAATCATCACAAAACCAGGTGAAAATAAGTGCAAGGTATAGATTATATAAGCACTACATAGCTGAACGACTCTAGTACTACTGTACTAGAACAAAGCCTGAGCTAGGATTTAAGATTATGAAGCTAATCAGCAGACAGAAGCACTCCATCCTCCAATTAATCATGCAAATTAGCACCCTCAGATGCAGCAACTAATAAATGTAGAAATAGATGAGCTAACAAGATACAATTAAAGTTGCAGTATTGATAGGCATCCTCAATAACATATATGTGACTAGGAACAATGGATGCAACACAACACGGTGGCAATCCCCAAGAGTCAGATTTTGCAAAGCCATGTAATTAGCCACAATTGTTTGCAACAAGGTAGGAGGAAACAGACAGGCACCATAAACTTGTACTAGGGTACAATTCGCAGATCTACCAATAACTCAGCAAGTATCCAGAATAGCTTGGCATCGGTTATACATGAAAACAATATCATCTGATCTGATATGAGAAAGAAAAAAGAGAGATAGAGGGGCGCGGGTAGGCGAACCGGGACGGATGGATCAGGCGGAGGCGGCGGCGGCGCGGGAGCGGTAGAGCTTGCCGAAGACGTGGAGGGCGGTGACGAAGCCTATGAAACATAGCGACATGACGAGCACCATGGTGGGCGAGAGGCGCAGGCCGGGTGCCTCGTCGGTGTAGAAGCGCAGCATGTTGCTCCCGCCGCCGCCTGAGAAGCCCCCGCCCCCGCCGCCGCCGCCGGTCGCGGAGGCGCGGCGGCGGCGCATGCCAGCGGCCGCTGCGGGGGTACCGCGGGGCCCGACGGTGGCCGGGCGGCCGGCGCCGGCGCCGGCGCCGGAGCCGACGGAGGACTGGGACTGGGAGGAGGAGCGAGCCATGGGTGCCTTGACCTTCCTCTTGCTGCGGGCGCGCGTCCGGATCTCGCAGACGCAGGTAGCCTCACCTCCAGATCCTAGATGTAGACCTTGGATCGATCTACTTCCATATGATCCTGTGAGATCAAAGCGTTTAGTAAAAGTGATAATATGGTTATTTGTATGTTTCTTTTATTTTAGTGAAAGTTAGATCTATGTCGTTATAATTTTACGACTTTAGACAAATGTCATTACAATTCACATATTTAAATTCATGTCATTATAATTACAATTTTAGATAACTCCGAACTATACCAATTAGAGAATTCCAAAATATGTCATTACAATTTTAAAAAATTTCAAAAGATGTCATTACATTTTGAGAGCAACTCCAAGAGAGTCCCTATTTGAGCCCTCATATTCATTTTTGAGAAACCGTGAGAAAAATCGAGTTTCAACGGGGTCCCTATTCAGCTCTAAAAAACTGAAGGGTTCCCAAAATAGGCCACCAAGCCCTCATCCCTAGAGGCCCCTTATCCCGGCTCTCATTTGTGCCACGGGAGCGCGCGTGCTTCCTACTTGTTTAAATTTGAATATTTGTATTTGCATTTAAAAATTCAAATATTTAAATATGATAGATGACTATGTTCCTGTTATTTAGATGATTATGTTTCTATATTTAAATTTGAATATTTGGATTTGGATTTAAAAATTTGAATATTTAAATTTTAATATTCAAATATGATAGATGATTATGTTCCTATTGTTTAATATGATAGATGATTATGTTGTTATATTTAAATTGAATATTTGTGTTTGAATTTAAAAAATGAATATTTAAATTTGAATATTCAAATATTATAGATGATTATGTTCCCATTGTTTAATATGATAGATGGTTATGTTTCTATATTTAAATTTGAATATTTGTATTTAAATTTAAAATTTTAAATATTTAAATATGATAGATGATTTTTTCCTATTGTTTAATACAGTAGATGATTATGTTCCTATATTTAAATTTAAATATTTTTATTTGCATATAAAAATTTGAATATTTAAATATAGGAATTCATTATTAAATAATAAATAATTTATTGTGTATTATGATTTATCAAATACATGTGTACAGTGTGTGAACAAATGGTGGAAATTGAAAATAGAGGCTTCGTTTTGAGAGCCACTACCGGAGAAAAACGCAGAAAAGAGACCTCTCAAAAAATAGGTGGAGCCCTCAAATCAAAAGTAGGAATCCTGATTTGAGCGCTTCTGTTCGAGTTGCTATGAGAGAGCTACAATTCCAGAATGACATAAATCTAAATATGTGAATTGTAATGACATTTCTCCAGATTCACAAAATTGTAATGGTATAAATCGAATTATTCCTTTATTTTATTTTAAGTACTCTAGAAAATTTTTAATTTATAAAAATGAACAATCTAACAAAAAATATATACGTGGAAATACGCCGGGTCTCACTTTCTTTTTGACCAATCCACCAAACATCGTCTGTGGACTCGTGTGGTTGGTAATTTTCGGTAATTTCAAGCATATATTAACTATAGAAACTATGTCGAAGGGACGTATGTTCGAAGCTTACTATTAACAATTGATATTTAGTTATATTATAGTTCCTCAATTTAGTTGATATGTATCCCACGTGTGTATAAAAGAGGAGGATCATGAGCATAAGAGGGGGAGGCGGAATCAAACGAACGAGAGCTAAATTAGAAGAAATATATTAGTAAAATAATTGTCCTCATGTAGAGTTTTGGCATCCAATTTGTTTCTAGTCCACCACCACACACATAGATAGGGTATTATATCCTACAATCTCTACTATTATAAAGCGGCTAGTTTTTCATTTCCTCCGTCCACAAGTTCCGTACGTACCTTCTCACTTTCCATAAAAAATCAATCAAAACTTATACCCTATAAAAATCGGTGCCCGCATGCAACCAACCGCCCGGCCGCACACATGGCGACCCCTGTGCAACATGCAACGCATGCATGTGCGCGCAGCGCAGGGCTTGGCTGCGTGAGAAAGAAAGAAGAAGAGAGGAAAAAGAAGAAAAAAAGAAAAAATAAAAAAAAACAAGAAAAAGAAAAGAAAACTGTATTTATATTTCAGTTTTTTAATTTATGTATTTTGCGCGGAAGTAAAAAACCTTAGATTTCTGAAAAATCATGTAGAAACATGTATTTTATGCAAAAACTCTATTATAAAATAAGATTCTGTTGTAAAGCGCATACCTCTGACTAGTAGTTTGAATGTGTCTAAACTTCTTTCGTATTCATCTCCTCACCAAAACAAGCGATCACAACTCTTTACCCCTTTGGCTAAACTCACAAAGGAGTCTATTCGAATCTATACAAACAATGTTCATACATTAACACCTAACGCACTAGGTAGAGGACTTTTTAGTTGATCGAGTCTATTTCAATCCCGTTTTTTTATGAATTAGGAAATGGCTAGGAGACATCATCGTTGATATTTTGAGAAATTAACTAAAAAAACATAAGTCAACTCAATAGACATAACACGCCTATTATTATTCACAAAATAAATTCAATAGTTGAGATAAATTAAAATTTTGAACATATGTTCAATATGATCAAAGGGTTTTAGATCCGAATGGCCCTGCTTTGATGCGCAGAAGAATTCCTCGAAATGTCTTTCGGGTAAAACATTTCCAAATTTCATTCGATAAAGACGATAAGAAAAAATTGTCCATAAAATCAATCAATGAAATACGTCTGAATCTTAAGAATTATGCCATTTGAATGGACTAAATATGAATTTGTTTAGATTAATTGTGTTTTATTGAAGTTTTACCTATTTACTGTGATTACAGAAAATATTAAATGTGACTATAACAAAATATTGAATTGTTTTTGTACCGAAAAAAAGAATTATAGCATACCTAGCTTTTGGAATGATGAGATGGAGTGACTGTTCCGTGGAGTCCATAAAATATCGTCATAAGGGTGTGGCGCTGCCAGGCGTGATGGAGTGGCTGCGCTAAGCGGGGTGGCCGGGCAGTGGCGACACTAGAAGAGACGGTGGGGCCGGGCGACGGGGACATCGAGCTGGGCGGGGCGATGCCGAACAGGACGGTGAGGAAGGGCGAGGAAGAGCGATACGATGCTAGACGGGGTGACGATGAGGAAGGGCGGGGCGACACCAGATGGGTGAGACCGGATGGCAGCAGAGCTGTGCGACAACGCCACAAGACCGAAGGAGAGGGAGGCAACACATGTGGAGATAAAAAGCTGCACAAAACTCACATATTATTGCTTCCGAGTTTTCCATATAATAATAGCTTCTGTGTGCTTTTAGGTTTCAAAAAACTCAACCTAAAAAATGACTATTTGTTTGAGTTTTTGACTTTCCATGTAGAAAAGGTACCGGAAAGCTCAAACAAGCGAGGGACAGATACAATGAGAAAGAGTGAGGTGGGACCTGAGAGCATCTCCAAAAAAATACCTATGTGATTACTTAAATTTAAATTTAGATATTTTGGTGAAAAATGAAGCTCCAAAAGTTCCCTTAAATGAGTCTCTTTCCTAATTCATTCCCTAAATCATCACTCATCTCTCTCAAATATAAGATTAGTTTAACAAGTCTCTATTTTCATTTGCACATATTTTTTCTCTTGCATGTACATTGTTTTCTCTATTATGCGTTGTTATAGGTTAGACGATGCACATATTTGAACGTATCAAAGTTTTATATAAAATTATTACATATTATAGACCATATTTGTAGGATTTAAAAAATAGGGATCGAGATTACAAGAAAACTGTTGTAGATTGATTAATTTTTAGGAAGAGATAGAATTTAGAATGATCTCTCTACGTGATTTAGGGAATAAAATTTAAGACTTCTTTCGGAGATACTCTGACATTCGGGCCACATAGGTTAGAATGGGCAGTGCCACGTAAGCTCTGACTGGGCGACAGATCGGCGGAGAAAGCCGACGCGGCATAGACACAGTGGCAATGTTGCCGGCTTGCAGCCAGGGCCCAGGGCGGATCGACGGCGGCTACGTAGACTACCAAATGAGAGAGATCGATTTGGCGAACTCACTGGAGCGGTCAATGGTGGTGAGCGGTGAAGTTAAGTAACCGACGGCGAGCTCTTTGCGGCGATCCTCTTTGGGTTGTCATTCACTCATTTGTCAACGACGGCAAGGTTCCGGCGGCTGGCAGCCCTCGAGAAGCGCTGTATTGTGTTCTTGGGGATCATGCGAACCTAGAAGCTGAGAGTTCCGGCGATGACCGAGGCGACATCGAACGGCGTTTGAAACACGACGGCGATAATGGTGGATCTCGACCCTCGAGTGTGTGTCGACTTAGGATTTCTTGGTGTGATTGGGCTTCAACAATCCCGTGGTGACCTTGAAAACACCAAGACGCTGCTATTCAATGGACGAACGCAGGAAATCCGAGGCGGAAACGATGGTGTGACGCCAAGTTCATCGGCGATACAGACAGGGTAGTGCCCGTGCTATTCTCTACGCATTTCCATCCGGATTTTTTTGGGTAAAGATAGATTGACGTATTAGGAATCCAATTGTGTAGCCTAATCGAAGTTATCTCTTGATTTCTTGCCAGATTTCGTGGAATTGCCCGACAGCCAGAGTATTGGCTCGCCCGTGCAGGCGGTGGATGGGAAGAAGAAGGATCCGACATGTGGACCCCGCTTGTCAGTGAAGGTACGGCGCTGAAGCGGACTGGGCCAGATGGGCCAGAATTTGGCCTTAGGCCAGGAAAGAAAGAAAAAGGTTTCTCCATTAAAAATATTTGTGAAATGTTATTTTATTTATAAAAAATAATTCCAATGCTTAAATAATTTCCATAAAATATTATAACATCCAAAGTATTTAATAAAATTTGTATAGACTAATTTCATATTGAATTATACCATAGATTTTATTCGAGCTTTTTTGTCCAAAAAATTAGCCTTTTATATTTACTACATATATATATATATATGAAGTCTATATTTTAAGACAGATGGACAGAACATTCTTATCACATGAAAATCCATAAAGAGATGCTTTTGCTAATGGAAGTATTGGAGAGGAAAAAAAAGCATATCTCACCCTCTAGGGAGGGTAAGCATCTGGTCCAAATAAAAGAAGTGGAGATTAGTGGGCATGGAACCTCTTTGGAATTCTACAAAGAGGTTGACTAAAAAGCTTTTAGCTTGCAACATGCATCCTGGTCCTGCAGTTTTATCTCAGTGAGTTAATAAAGTTCATTTATATATATATAACGGTTATAATTAAAAAATATCGATGTCTTATCTGTATAAGAGGTAATAGATCACTTTAATCTGACCATCACAATTAAAAAAGTCAACGTCTTATCTTCCAAGCGATAACGGTTCACCTTATTTTTTATAGGGAAAATCGAAAAAATGTCATTACCATTTTTTGTATTTTGAAAAATATTACCGTCAGTGACTATGGTAGGTCTCATCTATCAGTGACACATCGATGACATATTTCAAAAGTGTAAAAATTATAATGGTATGAAAAATTTTGGCCCTTTTTCTCTAACCAATGGCTAAAATTAATTCTATCTTTTATATATATATATATATATATATATATATATATATATATACACACACACATGTGTTACTTGTCGGAAGAAACATCTATACGTGGCCATCTTAAAATTAATGTTGTTCGAGCAGAGCAGTGCAGACACCTATGGTGAATCAAGGTTAAGGGTGTGTTTGGATCACGGGCTAAAATTTTAGCCCCTATCACATCAAATGTTTAAATATTATTTTAAAGTATTAAATATAGACTATTTACAAAACCTATTCATAATCGGTGGATTATCCGCGAGATGAATCTAATGAACCTAATTACGTTATGATTTGACAATGTGATGCTACAGTAAATATTTGCTAATTATGAATTAATTAGGCTTAATAAATTTGTTTCGCGAATCATCATCTGATTCTATAAATATTTTTATAATTAGTTTATGTTTAGTCCTTTAAATTAATATCCAAATATCTAATGTGACACGGGTTAAAATTTAGCCTCGTATTTAAACATTGTTCCTCCTAAGTAGCGAGACAAATGCAGAAATCAGCAGCGCGTCTTCCTCGCTAGAAAGAAGCTAGGAAGGCAGTGTGGCCGATCAAAGAACGCAATTGCTCAAAGCAACCCACTTTACTTTAATTCAGTTTTCAATCTGACGAGCGTAGTGACGGCAATGCATATATGTCGGCCGATCTCTTAGAGAGAATAAATTAAAGCTTGCTTGTTTGGATGATAATAATTCATTTTTTCGTGAGTTAAAACAAACAGATCAATTTATTTTTTCAGCTTATTATAAACTTATTATAATCTAGAGTATATATTATAATAATCCAGTAAAGTGATCTAATCAAGTTTTTTTCTATAAGCTAGATTATTATATATAATCTCAAACTTAAACAAACATAGTTAAAAGCACCTAGGTGTGGCAAGAAATGGCTGGCTAGCTTGTATGCCTAGTACTTCCTCCGGTTGTATATTTCTTCGCTCTCGAGGACTAAATTATTTGCATGCTAATTATTGATATTTTGAAAATTAAGGGATCACTTACTCATATCTCCGTATGTAAATTTATTAACTATGAATATATCACAACCATATTTAATATAAACAAAACAAAAAATATTAATTAATTGTTTCTAATGAAAATGCTCAAATATCAAGAATTATACAACCAGAGCAACGGGAGAAGTATATGTATTCCCTGTTTATCCAATTTTTTTAGAACCGGTCTAGTCTAACTCTAAGAAATCTCGAATCTAAAATTGTTGATAGGTTAAGGGTATTTAGTTGAATAGTTTGGTTTCTAATTTATACTAAAATCAAGTTTAAACCATTTTATTATACTACGTAAATCATAAATCTAACACGAATCTCAGTAAGCGTCTAATGCTACCGAATTTTGTCGGTCTTCTATCTACTGGAGGTAAATAAACTAAAAAAGGTAGACCATCAAATATAATATAATTAATATTCTTGTAATTTGCACACACACTACGGGCTTGTTTGGTAGAGCTCCGGCTCTAGAACATTTGAAGCTAGCTAGACTCTGTTTTTTCATTTTTTGGAGCGCTCTCAGCGAGATCCACTCCTCAGAAAAAGTATTTGGCTTAACTCCAGTTTCACAAGATAAAAAAGCAGAAGTTAGAGTCCTCTCAAACGCACCCTACTTTATGGAAGTCGGCTCCAACATTCCCATGAGAGTGTGCAACATTTCAATATTCTTCCTTGACGTGCAAATATATACATATACCCCCACTTTATAATGAATTTTAGCTAGTTAAATTAAATTATTTATTGGGACACCCATGTCAGAATTTGATTGAGATAGGTCCATAGATGTTTATAACATGTATTCTAGACTATAATAAATCGACAAAATAAATTGGTATATTTGCTTTAGTTTATAAAAATACGCTGGACCGTTATAATTTGAAATCGAAAGTATTTGGTTTTATGGACTAAAGTTTAGTTTGTGTCACATCAAATGTTTGGACATCAATGTTAAGGATTAAACTTGAACTGATTATAAAAATAACTACAGAATTATAGAATTATTCACGAGACAATTTTTTAAATCTAATTAATCCATGATTAGCAAATTTTTACTGTAGCATCACATTGTTAAATCATGACGTAATTAGGCTCATTAGATTCGTCTCGCGAATAATCCACCGATTATGAAATGGGTTTATAAATATTCTATATTTAATACTCCAAAATAACATCCAAACATCTGATGTGACAGTACTAAAATTTGGAACTAAAGAACCAAACATGGCCTGAGTCTGTTGCAATCTATAATCTAGCTAGCTAAAAAGAAGGCCTTTTAATCAAAAGAAACATGCATAAGCATAAAAGGTTGTGTATGTTTGCAGAGGAATTCACAAGTTTGCTTTGGACATCGATCACTATCTTGTAAAGTCAAAAGGTATAATTGTTCCGTTCACCACCACCAATAATGCGTGCAAAGGTGCAACCGTCCGTGGGCCCTGAACATTTCCGTATAGCAGTCGTGTCGTGTCGTGTCGTGTCGTGTCGTGTGTCCCGGTAACTGCAATTATTATTGTAAAGTTGATCTAAGGTGTGAGCCACGTCATCACACATTTCATTTACAATGATTACACATGCTATGGTTTTATATGTAGATGTACTCTTCCGCTGGGTGGAGCACCGTTGGGGATATCCGCCTTTACACCTGAATTCCTTAAAAAAATTATATTTAGTATTCCGTATTAATTATATATATACATATACATGTGCGTTTTTAAGTTTAATATACGCATCTTATCTATATATATATTACTTTAAAAGAAGACAGTGGTGGTAAATCTGTCACCGCCACTAAATTCTCATTGACACGTGGATCCTATTATATTGTTAGTAAAATCTACATTACTTCTAAAACTGCTATATTACTTTTGAAACTAAATTACGATGAATGTTATTTTATCATATTTTAAGTTATTTTTATCATTTGCATCTTGTTCTTTTAACGTTGTATTTTTTCAATTGCAACGTTATTTGCATCTTGTTCTTTTAATGTTGTATTTTTTTTAATTGCAAGCACGAGCATTTGCCGTTTGAAAAATAATAATAATAAAAGGTTAGAATAGTGAAGCGATGTATTTTTTCTTTTTCGCTGAGGATATATTTTCCTGGATCAAGATGATTTCGAGCCTAACAAATTAAATATATTTATATCGATACAATCCGGCCGAGTTAAATCTCAGAACCACACAGGACTTAAAAAACACGCATAACAACTAGCTGCAGCTTAATTAATTAAAAGCTGGTTATTAACAATTTCCATGTAACATTAAAACTGAGCGAGATGAGCATGCATGCTTGACACTATAAATTAGGTAGTGTTTGGTTTTCTGTACGAGGAGGAACGGGACATAATGATTTCTGGATACGGGTGATACTGTTGTTTAGTTCGAATAATGTGGTGGAATCAAGTGGAACCGAATGGTTCTAGAAGCAGAATATTCTCTGTAGATGCTGAACCATGTAGATTTTTTAACGAACAAGATGGTTCCGAACCATCTCATTTCATTCCTCATCGTACATCAAACTAAACACTACCTTAGTTTTCCTTTGTTGATCCGAACAAAAAATATTTTAGTCAACAAATAAATTATTGAGTTGGTGAATTTACTAGTAGCGTACTCCTTACCTGGTGACCGTTTGATTCGGTATCAAAAAGAGGGATCCAGCCGTCGGATGCGAAAACGATACACAGAGACGGGGCCAAATGCACATCGGCATCGATAGCTTTTGGATTATAAAGACACGAAGGCGACGCTTGTGTTGGCCGGTCAATTGGTGTCTTCTTATCGTTGCCCAATCATCCAAAAAAAATTAGAGTTCATCTCGTCATAAAGAATTTCAGATATTTTGTTTTGTTGATGCGCGTAAGTAGGCGGTTGAAAAATTGGCTTTTTAATTCAAAAGCTTTAGTTAGAGGCGACGGTTTGGCTCGGGGCTCGGCTGAAACGAATCGAGTCTGGCTCGGCTCGCTGCGCCACCGAGCTGAACTTAAGCCAAGCCTCAAGCCAAGCCTTTTGGTTCGGTTTGGCTTAGTCATCGGCACATGGAGTGAATTCGTCCCTATATCTAGTGCATAAAATAATAGATTTGTGGGCAGTGGATAATATCAAATCATGTATTTGCGTCATTGTGTGAGCACTAAGTTGTGAACACCAGACATCGGACACATCTCCTCTCCTCTCCTAACGGTTAGTGACATTGACGTCCTCGACGGCCAGCATTCCTAGCTCACTACCCCCGCCGGCCACTGTCACCTACACTCGGCGTTGTCGCTTGATTTTTTGAGAGAAATGAGTACCCCACGACGCCATTTTCTAAGTTACGGGAGCACAATACATTGAAAAATATTGAAAAAAACAAGTTGGCAATGATACTACCGATGCGAGCCGAGCCGGCTCGTGGTTCGGCCGAGCCCGATCCAAGCCACAATTTTGGCTCACTAAGAAATCCGAACCGAGTCTGGCTCGGCCGAGCTAGGCTCCGGCTCATTGCCGGCCCTAGCTTGAATGCTTTTTACGGGATTTTGTATAAGAATTAGTTTAATTCCTACAAAATTCATCTGAAATTCCTTTATTCCAAAATGAGACCTAAGCTAATGGGAAAAAATGATAATTCACTGTATTTAATTCGAATTCAAGACCTTTAGCTCCGATACAGTATTTAATTGAGTACGCTAATCAATTCAAGCTAAAAATTTAAACTAACGAAAAGAAAATCTGACAATTTATTTTATTTCATCCGTAACAACTTAAAATCCCATTGGTAGCCTAGATTTTAGCACAAAATTCAAGTCGACCAACGCGGAAATATGCATGCACGGTGGCTGTGATGAAAGGGGGGGGAAAGAGAGAGGGGGTCAAGTGGTTTGTTATGGTTTGCCACCCACACAACAACGGACGGACCGGATGCACCGGCCGGCACGCTGGCCGCATTAGCCGCTCGCTAGTCACAACCACTAGTCCACTACTCTACATGTTGCTCTGGTCATCATGACAGATTGACAGGGACTAAAAAGTAAAGTAGCATCACATCTAGGGATACATACAAAAACTTGAAAACTACTAGGGTGAAACTGAAAAGATTTCACAGATCCTCTGATCCACTTTTGTTGAAATTACTCGCCTTAGTCATTAATGAAATATCTTTTCTGTTGATATAGAGAAATTTCCTCAAAATAAAAGTTAATATATAATTATTGGAAAATATAAATACATTTCAGTTATAAATAATTTTGTTTTATTTTTCTTATTACAACAATGATCTAAATACACGTCATTATGAAAAGTTAGTGTTTATATTGAGTACATATTAATACTACAATCAAACATAATGGTATTATATACATTTACCATCAAAACATAAATCACAATGACTCCAATTAAACAATTTCCAACCTTTTCAAAGCTCACAACTCACAACAGTTTTTATACAACTCACAGCTCACACCGTTTTTTTTTTTCAAAATCCATGGTCCAACCAAATGCGCTTTAACTTTAAGTATCTGTTTATTTAATGTAAAGATTCTTAGTAGCAGAGGCACATAACAGCACCAATAACAACTTCGTAGCCCAACGGTGATGGTGTTTCTATTGGACTGCTTCAAACGGCGGTAAAAAATCTTTCTTTTGTTATAGTATTTTCTGCAGTAACAAATCTATTTTTCTTTTTATTATAGTGTTTTTTCCACAGTAACAAAACTTATTTTCTTTTATTATAGTGTTTTTTTGGCTGGAACAAAACTCATTATATGGTTTTTCTTTGCAGAATAAAACTTACTCCACTATCTTAGCTGGATACACCATACCCATCTATAAAATCATGAGTATGTCGTGTCACTGTTTAGTAGCTAGCTGCTTTGGGTATTCTATTAGTTGATCTAAGTAACTGGTCTAGCCGATGAGAATATAGAGAAACTGGTATTTTCTAACTTAGGATTTTAATTTATTTTTAGATTTTATAGCTACTAATTTATACAATCTAGATCTAAAATTTAAATCATTTATTTTAGCTTCGGATTCTAAAAATATACCCTAAACTTTTAATCTCGTTGGTGGCTTGGGTGGGGTGAGGCCCAACAAGATTTAGTGGTAAACTAGACCGTAGGAATTTGATTATTCGGTTTGGACTAAGTCCTTGTTTTGGGGAGCTTTTGGTTGGCTAGATATTTCTAGTATTTAGAAGCTCCCTAAAACAATATCTCGGGTAGTCCAAAGATTTTTAAAATCTGTAGAAGCAGTTAGTCTCTTCAAGCCTAGTAGCTGATAAGCTGGTTAACTCTAGTTTCTCCAGATTCTGCATATTTTTATTTACCCACTATGTCACTGAATAAAACCCACTCACTTAACAACTAGCTACTCGGACTAACTGATTCTAAAAATCTGCGGCTCCCCAAACAGGACCCAAGGAAAAGATAATATGCTTGCTAATCCGTGAAAAGGGCCTTTTGCTTTGACAGCAGACAAAAAGCACTAGCCAACAACCTTTTCATTTTTATTTTTTTATCGTTATAATTTTTAAGAATTTTTTTATATGTCACTGTTAATGATCGTAATGGATTGTGGTGACCCCATTTATTAGTGACACATCGACGACATATTAACAAATCATAAAAATTGTAATGACACGAAAAAATCAACCCTTTCATTTTAGTTTTCCTTTCAATCGAAACTAAATTCTCCTTTCGTCGCTTGCTGAACGGTCTATATTCTTTTCTCTCTAAATCATTTTAAAACTCACTAGAGGAGTATTAGAACCTATATTTGAATTAATGTTCAGAAACTTCAAAAACTCTAACTTTTCACAGTATAAGCCGTTTAACCTTTTTAAAAATCAAACTTCTACAACTGCAATTAATTTTATGAAAAGATATGCTGATAATTACATTATTAAATTATTTTTATTAAATAAATCATTAAATATATTTTAATAATATATTTATTTAATATTTTTTAAAAAATGTTTTTTAAAAACCAAAGACTTAAATTATTAAACAGAGATAGTAATTAATTTCCATCCGATCTAGGATTAATCGTTGGCTGGCCAAACCCACCATCATGCACTGTGCTGCCAAGTGGACTACATAAATTCAAATATCCTAACGTGCCGACATGGAAAAGTATTAATATGAAAGTCTACGTCACATATCGGATGTTTTGACATCAATACGAAAGATTAAACGCAAATTAATTATAAAAATAATTGTAAAATCAGAGGATTATTTACGAGATGAATTTATTAAGCCTAATTAATCTATAATTAATAAATGTTTACTGTAGCATCACATCGTCAAATTATGGCGTAATTATGCTCATTAAATTTGTCTCATGAATAATTCACCGATTATGAATAAATTTTATAAATAATCTACATTTAATACTCTAAAATAAAGTCCAAACATCTGATGTGACGGAGCAAACAACCAAACAACACCTTAAGATCATATTTCATATTTTATATTTACAGTACAATAAATCTGAACAGTATCAATGTCCATATTTAGTGTACCATAAAAAATATCAAATATAATCTTAGATTAGTGCAGGAGATGGTACGACTGACCGGTATCGCTGTCTTGCCAAAGTTTCAAAAAAGGCAAAACTTTTGCTTGCATAATTTTCGAATGGGAAAAGAATGCATTCCACTGAAAATAAAAAAGAGAAGAAGAGAAGGCGAAAGGAATGTGGAACTTAGCTTTAACAGGAACAAGAATCTAGCTGATTATTTTTGTGTCAACAAGAAAGCTTTTTCATCACGCGTAAGAAAAAAAATGTCGACGTAATTAATATCTTCAACGTCTTGAAAGAGAAGCACCACCCCAAAACAAAACAAGTAGAGCAGAAATCCGGACTGGTTTGGGTGACTTCAATCCCGATCTGTTCTCTAGGGATGAAATGAGATTTTAGGCTTGTTCGATTAATTCCATCCTAAAGGGATTGAGAGAGATTACATCCATTACAAGTCATTATGGGATTTAATCCCCTCAATCTCCTTCAAACCGAACAAGCCCTAATAAAACAGTAGAGTTGCTGGTTATATGATAAAGGAAAAATTACTTACATGCCACTATAATTTTTACAAATTGCCAACATGTCACTGTCAGTGACCGTGGTGGCCCGTCAGTGACACATCGATGACATATCGATAAACCGTAAAATTTATAGTGACACTTGACAAATTAACCCGAGGATAAAAGAGCTTAACCTGTTGAGCTCCCCAATCTTTGGAGAAAACAAAATTGAGAAGCAACACGATAAATAAAGAAAATAGGCTGCCAACAAATAACTGGTTACTAGCTGCATCATCACACCGTGATGGCACCCTGTTAATTAACTTTCTAGCTCAAAATTTTATATGCTAATTCTTAATGTTAGGTGATTAAGAGATTACTTTAGACTCATATATTTCTATATATTACATTACATATAAACTAATTAACGATAAACATTAATATATAAAAAATAAAAAAATATGCATACTACTCACTCTATCTCATAATATTATAATTTAAGATCATATTTGATATTTTATAATATGATATATCTGACAGTGGAACTATTTATGATATATATACTCCATTCATTCATTTTTAAATAAGATTTTTATCTTAATATTTGATCATTCGTCTTATTCAAAAAAAATTAAAATAACATTTATTTTATTATAATTTGTTTTATTATCGGAGGTACTTCAAGCATAACTTATATTTTTCATATTTGCATAATTTTTTGAATAAGATGAATAATCAATGATAAAATTCAACACACCATTTAAAAATGAATAGATGTAGCACTCGTGTATAACAATATATCTAAAACACGAAGAATAGAGAAAGGAGGAATTGGGCCATGTTTGGTTCTCTTATGCTAAAGTTTAGCCTCTATCACATCAGATATACGAATACTAATAAGAAGGACTAAACGTGAGCAAATTAGAAAACTAATTGCAGAACCCGTGCTAATTCACGAAACGAATCTATTAAACCGAATTAGTTCATGATTTGACAATGTGGTGCTACAGTAAAAATACGCTAACGATGGATTAATTAGGTTTAATAAATTCATTTCATGAATTAGTTTAGAGATCATATAATTGGTTTTATAATTATATTAATTAATATACAAATATTTGATACAATGGGAGCTAAACTTTAGCACAAAAGCCAAACATCCCCTTAGAGCATCCACAATGGTTGTCTCAAATAGCTAGCTGACGTGGAGCTCAGAGAAAAATAAAAAGAATAATTTATCTCACCACTGATACTTGGTCCTACACGTAATACACTCAGTTTCTTGGAATACGTGAAATCTCCTATCTATTAGCCCGTCGCTAGCTATTCTTTTTTCCCCCTATTTTCTATCCACGTAGAAAAAAGAGTGAATCTAGCTAGTAAAATATACCGCCATTGGAGATACTTTTAGTAAAAAATTGATACGCGTAGCTCGAGATGCGTGGTCTCACTTATTGGTGGTGTCACCGGCACATGCGGGACACGGAGGATCTTTCAAAAGAGGAAGCATCCGCTGCCGGCGTGGGTGCGGTGCGGGCTAGCTCACAAACAAAATGTACAGCGGTGGTTTGGTTTTGGTTTCTGCACGCACCAAACTTCCCCACTCTGGCGGGCCCACCACATCGCCCGAAAGAGCCGTTTGCTGTACATGTATTGTATATATTCCGTTCCGGCACCGGCCACAATGGCCACCAGTACTAGTGTTTTGTTGCCCGCTGTTTGGTTTGAGGAATGAGATAGAATCGAATGATTCTCAGAAACACAATATTCTTTTAAATGCTAAACTATGTGGTACTGATTTTTTTGATGAACGAGATGATTTCGAACCATCCCATTTCATTTCTCATCGTACACCAAACGAAACACTACCTAAGAGGGTGTTCGGATCAAGGGGTTAAATTGTAGCCCGTGTCACATCGGATGTTTGAACATCAATTTAAAGGACTAAACGTGAACTAATTATAAAAATAATTACAGAATCAGAGGATAATCAGTGAGATGAATTTATTAAGCCTAATTAATCCATAATTAGCAAATGTTTACTGTAGCATCACATTATCAAATCATGACGTAAATAGGCTTATTAGATTCGTCTCGCGAATAATCCACCGATTATGAATGGATTTGTAAATAGTTTATATTTAATTCTTAAAAATAAATTTAAACATTTGATGTGACGGGGGCTAAAATTTTAGCCCCCAATCCAAACACCCCTTAAGTGGCATACAATTTCGGTCTTAATATCGACCATTCCAGTCAATACCAACATATATCGGTTATTCCGGTATTTTGACTTTTAAAATATGTGTTATATATTATTTATATTAAGATATATATTATATTCAAGCTATACACTATATTTAAGATATCAATGTATTCAAATATATCATATTTAATCATATTAATATATATTTTAAATATATTTGTATTATTTTATTAGACTTTATAATGGTTAATACCGGTACCAAAACATTTCGTTCTGAGAACTAAACCGAAATAATCACTAAAATAGAATTAAACTAGATTCCATTATCTCCCTTTCCAATATCCTTTTCGGTTTCAACAAAAAAACTTCCTCCTGAATCAAGTAAACGTAAAATATCACTAGTATTCATATTATTATTTGATTTTATTACCCATCATTCCTTAACAATTTTTGTCTTACATCCATCTATGACAAAGAGTGTATTATAATTTTTTTACATATTTTTTTATTAATATATGTGTCTAATTCTAAATATTAATATATATAACAATATTTGTTTTAGTTTCTGCTAATTATATCTACTTTAGAATCTAAAGTTAAAATAAACAATTTAAATTCTAGAGTCGGATTGAGTAGCCGTAAAATCTAAAAATAGAATAAAATCTAGAAACTAAAAAACACAAATCTCTTAGGGCCGGTTTGAATCCTAGGTATTAGATTCATAATTGTAGAATTGGAATTCAATTATATGAGATTGGTTGTTTGGACCATTTTGAAATTAGAATTATAAAATCATATCTACAATTCAATCTAGAATTCATAGTTCAATCCAATTCCTCTTAATACAAAAAATGACCAGAATCCCTACATCTCCTCCCATCTTAGATGAACTTTATATAGATATGATGATACTTTTCTTGTAATAATGGAATTGATTCCGTGGTTCGATCATTCAAATAAGTTTTAGAATTAATTTTTATATCTTAATTATAAGATACGTCTAAAAATAAATATTGGATTTTAATTGAATTCCACGCGATTCAATGTTTTATAGAACATGAAATGGATTCCAATTCTTCCGATAACTAGCATCTAAACGGGTCGTTATATTTTCATCGGCTAAAATAAATACTCATATATATATATACATATATATTAGATATATATAAAGAAGTGACCTCCTGCCCTCCTAAACCAATTATTAATTGGTTGCTGTGGAGGGGAGTGGAGGGAGGAGAGGTTTCCATCGGCCAAAAGAAGGCAAGCGAGGCTCTCCCTCGACTTGCCGCTATTCGCATTTCACCCCTCGGAATTTTACACTCTGCCCCCATGTCTGGTAAAGAATAATCGCAACACAGACCACACCGGGCGGGAAGACGCCGATGCCCACGCCGGTGCCCGCCGCGAGGCAGTGCCTCTCGGCGCCCGCCGTCACCGCCCTCGACGCCGCCGTCGCCTCCGCGCGCCGCCGCGCCCACGCGCAGACCACTTCGCTACACCTCATCTCCTCCCTCCTCGCCCCGCCCGCGCCGTCGCTCCTCCGCGACGCCCTCGCGCGGGCCCGCAGCGCCGCCTACTCCCCGCGCGTCCAGCTCAAGGCCCTCGACCTCTGCTTCGCCGTCTCGCTCGATAGGCTTCCTTCTGTCTCCGCATCCGCCGCCTCCTCCTCCTCTGCCGGCGGCGCGGATGAGCCGCCCGTGTCCAACTCGCTCATGGCTGCCATCAAGCGCTCCCAGGCCAATCAGCGTCGCAATCCGGACACCTTCCACTTCTACCACCAGGCCGCCACTGCGCAGACTCCGGCAGCGGTCAAGGTAGAGCTCTCGCAGCTCGTGCTCGCCATCCTCGACGACCCCGTCGTCAGCCGCGTCTTCGGCGAGGCCGGCTTCCGCAGTGGGGACATCAAGCTCGCTATCCTCCGCCCGGCGCCGCCCATGCCGCTGCTCGGGCGCTTCCCCACGCGCAGCCGCCCACCGCCTCTCTTCCTGTGCAGCTTTGCCGCGGCGGACGACACCGACGTCCCTTCGCCGGCGGGGAACCTAGCCGGCGCGGGGGAGGAGAACTGCCGCCGCATCGGCGACATCCTCTCCCGCGGCCGCAACCCCATGCTCGTCGGTGTCGGGGCCGCCTCCGCCGCTGCCGACTTCGCGGCCGCCTCCCCATATCGTATCCTCCCCGTCGGTCCCAACTCCATCGAGCAGTCAGAGCTCGGTGTGGCGGCGGCAATGGCCAGCGCCACCTCTGGCCTCATCGTAAGCATCGGAGACCTGAAAGAGCTGGTCGCCGATGAGGCGGAGCTCCAGGAGAGGGGGCGGCGGGTGGTGGCAGAGGTGACGCGAGTCCTAGAAACGCGCAGATTGGGGCGCGTCTGGGTTATGGGTTGGTCGGCCACGTACGAGACCTACCTCGCCTTCCTCTCCAAATTCCCCTTGGTCGACAAGGATTGGGAACTCCAGCTGCTGCCAATCACGGCGGTGCGTGCCGGCGGCCCTGGTGTAGTCATGCCTCCGGCAACCACGGTCGCTGCCTTCTCCAAGCCTGTAAGGTGAAGCCTTCTCCTCTTCACTTTTGTATCTTTCTTCCATGATTTTTTTATGCGTAGGATTTTATTACCATCCATTTGGTCACTGGCGTGCTTTGTTTATTGTCAGAATTTTTCTTGGATATCTGGTTAGGTGTACTTATGCGATTAGTTTATGTTCTTCAAAAAAATTCAGTGCTCATTCTTGTGTTTGCGCATTGTAGCGTGAATATTTTGTTACAACCTATCAAATCCAGTGAGTGTAATACTGTAATTAGGAGCAGCATGGGTAGTTAAGAAGGCCTAAAATATATGTCTAGAATGTACAATCGTATTGTTGAATCTGATGATTGTCTTTTGGTCTAAGTTCCATATCTGTTATGTTCTTGTTGATGTATGACCGATTCAGTTCAATTAAGTGCAGCAAGAGTAGCTGGATGTTTCCTCTTTTCAGAAGTTGGTTCTTAATTGTTATTTACTGACCAACTTCCTTGTAGATGCTATGCTGGTAGTCACTAGCTGTGTTATTTACTGATTTCTCGGACTTGTTTGTTCCTTTAGGATATTCAATGGGATTTTCTGCCCATTAGCCTTTGTGTGCAGTCTGCAAATTTTGATATTTTGGATGTTTATTACTAAATATGTATGGCCATAAAGAAAAGGTTTTATTGCTCATGAAGAATCCATGTAGTTAAAATTTCAAACTGCTTGATAGAAAGAGAAACTAAAAGGAAAATATAGCTTCTTCACTGAGAGATGCAATTTCATGGTAAAAATGGTGCTTCTGCTGCATAATTTTTGAGTCAGATGTGTGGCAGCAATAATTTTTGTTGTTGTTGATATGTATCACCTAATTACCTAAAGAGTCAGTTGATGCATAGGAGTTATGACTATGTGCGGCCTATACTAATAAACCTGTTACTTTCTTGCTTTGTTCTACCTTGGCCCGATCTCCTTGGTAGGTTCTTTATGTAAATCCAAATTGCTGGACAGAAATATCCTGAAATCAAGGATCATTTGATTTGAACTACTCGCAGTAATGTTTACAAATACATTGATTGACCATAGTTTAGAGACATTATTCTGATTTCAGTCAGCACATGTGAATGATTTAAAAACCTTAGCATTGTATGTCATTTTATTCATTTGTAGAAACATTCACACTTAAGCATCTTGTGTATTCATGACAAAGTGACATATCCATAAAACTCTAATGCTAAGCAAAGATATGTTTGATATCATCTGTTGGACCTCACAGTTTCAAATTTGTAATCGCAGCTCAATGGAATCCTTTGTTCCTTTTGGAGGCTTTCTCTGCGATAACTACGAAGCAAACAGCCTCATAGCAAATTCATGCCCACAGGCCGTGCAGTGTCAACAATGCAATGATAAATATGAGCAAGAAGTTGCAACTATCATTAGAGGAAGTGGTATTACAGCTGAAGACCATCACCAGGGAGGTCTCCCTTCCCTGCTGCAGAATGGCAGCATGATGGGTCCTAGCAATGGATTTGATGCAATCAAGGTGTGAAGCTACCTATGTCTTTTGTAACATTTATGTTTAAGTACTGAACGCAACAAGCACTGCTTGTTGATAGATGAATAATTTTTGGTCATTGGTATAAAAGAAGCACAGTTTTTCTTCAGTGCAGGTTAGAGATGATCGGATGGTATTAAATTCAAAAATATTGAATCTACAGAAGAAGTGGAATGAGTATTGCCTGCGACTCCACCAAGACCACCAGAGGATCAGCAGAGATCCTTACAAGCCATTTCCACATTATATTGGTATTCCAGCTGACAAGGAAAGATCAACAAATCCAAGCAAAGGTTCTGAGGCAGTTGGGATTCAAAGAGATGTTATTAAACCTTGTGCAGTGTCTGCTGCACATACCAGCCCAACTGCAAGGTGTATTTCATCTTCATCTATCTCCAACAAAAGAAATGAAGATCTTTTATTGAACCTTCAATACAGGCATTCAAAGAGTGATAAAAATCTTCAAGACAGGGGTGTGCAGTCCCGACATGACAACCAGTCAAATCTTGATGACTGGGATGATCATGCCTCACTGTCATCTGCTGCACCTGTGGCAACTGACTTGGTTTTGGGCACTCCACTTGAGTCTAGTTCAAAGAGTTCAAGTTCTGCCTGCTGTAAACATGTAGAGGATTCAGAGAGGTCTATCCATCTGGTGCCCAAGAAGGTGGATGATATAAATCTGAAGTGTCCACAGCTCTCTGTACAACCTAACTTCTGCTCCTGGAATTCCAGAAATGCTGGACAAATATCACCTGGTGCACTGCGCCCTGTAGCTTCAGCAGGCTTGTCTGCTTTTGGCCAATGGCAGAAACCTTCACCCCTTGCTGCACAAAGTTCTCTTTTAAGCAATTACAAGCTACTTGTCCAACACCTGTTCAAGGTAGTTGGAAGGCAGGAGGAAGCCTTGAGTGCTATTTGTGAATCCATTGTGCGGTGCCAGTCAACAGAGAGGGACCATTGTCATAACAGGAAAAACGGCATCTGGTTTTATTTTCATGGTTCTGATAGCATGGCCAAGAAGAGAGTTGCTGTGGCACTCGCAGAGCTCATGCATGGCAGCAAAGACAACTTGATTTATCTGGACCTAAACCTCCAGGATTGGGGTGACTCCAATTTCAGAGGGAAGACTGGCACAGACTGCATTGTGGAGCAGTTGAGCAAGAAGCGGCGATCCATTCTCTTCCTTGACAACATTGATAGAGCTGACTGCCTTGTTCAGGACAGTCTGTCTGATGCCATTCAAACTGGCAGGTTCCAGGACATGCGAGGGAAGGTGGTTAACATTAATGACTCAATTGTGGTGTTATCAAGAAGCATGACACATTGCAGCAAAAATGGGGTGAAAGAGGGCCTTTCATTTTCTGAAGATAATATTCTGGCCATTCATGGACATCAAATGAAGATTTTGGTAGAGCGGAGTAGGGCAATCACCAGCGGAGGCTCTAGTGGTAAGGTGGTTCGGACCAAAATTCAAGCATCATTGTACTCTGGTTCAATCAACAAGAGAAAGCTCAACATTTCTGACGACCAAGAAAAGCTACAAGAGTCACCGAGCAGTCCAAAACGACTGCACAGAACGTCAAGTATACCATTTGACCTGAACCTCCCTGTTGATGAGGCTGAACCCGATGATGCTGATGACAACAGCAGTAGCCATGAAAACTCATCTGACAACGCAGAGAGATCCATTGACACCCTCTTTCATTCGGTTGATGGATCAATCAATTTTAAGCCATTTGACTTTGACCAGCTTGCTGATGACATGCTGGAGGAGTTCAGCAATATACTCGGCAAAAATCTTGGCCCTGAGTGCAGGTTGGAGATTGATGTTGGTGCAATGGAGCAACTACTTGCCGCAGCATGGGGATCAGAGGACAAGAGGCCTGTGCAGACCTGGCTGGAGCAGGTTTTTGCCAGGAGCCTTGACGAGTTGAAGCTCAAGTGTAAGCATCTGAGCAGCTCAACCCTTAGACTAGTAGCCTGTGAGGACACAGTGCCTGTGAAAGGAGACGGTCCGGGAGTTTTGCTCCCGCCAAGAATAATTCTAGATTTTTGATGATATAATTGTATAGGGATCGCTGTAATTACGTGTAGCCCACAATAGTATAGCATTATTTGTTGGCGAAATAAGTTGTAGCCTAGGTGATGCATTGCCTTGGGTTCTAATTACCTACTGCCAGTACTGGCACATCTTTGTCGTCCCAGGGCCTTCTCCAGATATATGGGCATCGGCATGTATATTGTTTGTAACTACTTTGGATTGCCAATATTTGGTTGTTATATATATATATATATATATATATATATAAATGCTATCATACACCATAGGTGTAGAATAGCTATTCTACCAAGAAATCTACTACTGAAAAAAGTATACACGTGGTATAGAATAGCGCTATCGTGTGTGTGTATATATATATATATACTAGTCAGATGCCTGTACTTTGCAACAGAAATAAATTCGACACAAAATTCGTATATCCGTGTAAAAATGTAAAATAAAGAAATTTAAAACTAAAATGCAAAAGTATATACAAATTTAAATGTAAAATAAAGAAATTTAAAACTAAAATGCAAAAGTATATATTTCTTTTCTTTTATTTTTCTTCTTTTTTCTTTTTTTCTTTTTTTCCTTCTTTCGTGCAGGTAGTTGCTGTTTTTTTTGTTTTGCATGCAGCACGGAGCTTCGGTGGACGGCGGGAGCGGGAGCGCAGGCAGTTGCGCACGGGCTGTTACGTGTGGGGCCGGGTTCGGGCGGTTTTTACAAGGCACATGTTTTGGCCGGTTTTTTATGGGATGTGTGCATGCGTGGTGAGTGATGACGGGAGCGGACGGACGACCACTGTCCGCTTTAATATAGTAGATATATATATATATACTATCTTACACCACGTGTTATTCTATTCTACTGAGAAATCTATTACTGAAAAAAGTAGTACTCAATTTCTATTCTACTAAGAAAATCTACTACTGAAAGTAGTTGGGGTAGAATAGCTATTCTACACGCGTGGTGTAGAATAGCGCTCTCATATATATATATGTATGTATGTATATATATATATATGCTATTGTACACCACGGGTGTTGAATAGTATTCTACTGAGAAATCAATGAGAAAAAATAATACTCAATTACTATTCTCCTGAAAAAATCTACTACTAAAAGTGGTCGGTGTAGAATAGCTATTCTACACACGTGATGTAGAATAACGATCACGTGTGTGTATAATATAAGTTCAGGGCGGTTTCATCTTTGCTCTTTTTTTGGCCAACTTGTATGTGTGCATGTGACCTCGTCCTAATTTCGAAATGATGCATCGATGAAAGGAAGGGTGAAGATAATTGCATGGAGACCTTAATTAGTGTTCAATGTTCAAAGCAAACTTGCATGGTAACATGAGTACCAGATGCATATACTTGCATTACAAGTGGTAACATGGTTGAAGCAGCATGTAGCTTAGAGTAGCATGTGCGAAGGATGATCCTGATATGTCTGATGCCAATAGTTACTCAGTTTCGACCAACGTTATTGTGCAAATAACTCCAATATAAGTGATTCGGTTGGAACAAATTATGGGTACACAGAGCTTCGGCTCAGAATTGTCTTGCTCAGAGAGTCAGAGGCAATTTGCCTGGCAAATTCAATGGGTTACACAAAAACTTGGGACACCTTGAGAGCTTTTCCAAAACCGAAAGAGGAGATGGATAGCTACAACAGTTGGGCAATGCTACTCTAGTGATCTGAATCTGATGAAATGAATCTTGTCTGCTTATTATTTCTTTCTTTCAGCAGGCCATGGTATGCAATGCTGATGTATCAGGCAACTAATACACTCTTTGCGTACTAAGCTAGTACGCAGTAACTCCAATAGTGTTTCAAGTTTTTCACTTGTGCTTAGCAACTTCGTCCCAATCAGTGTCGTTCAAGCTGTGATCTGTTTGGTAGTAAACAACATCTCCCACGTCGCTGACAAAGTGATCAACTCTCAAGCTCCTGAGGAGAACGCCAAACAGGTGAAGTGGCAGCGGACCAGACTTCTCTGGCTCCCGGTAGTATCTGCCCAGCACTGGCCTTGCTGCCTTGGTCTGTTTATTTAACACAAAAACAAGGTAAAAGTAGTAGTTTCAGTACTCAGTACACTTGATAACAGTACATTGTACATATATATTCAGCAGAGCAGTAATGCTAGTCGTGCACTTACTGCTTCAACGAGGTGGTAGTGAGGAATTTGGGGGAAGAGGTGGTGGATGACATGGGTGCCAATGTCATGGTGGATATTGTTGATCCACCCATAGTCCCGATCCACCGTCGTTAGGCCACCACGGAGGTAGCTCCATTCCTACAACCAACAGGCATTGCTAGATGTTCAGCCCTACATCCAGTGTTTGTAAGCAAAACTGAAACTGTTTCATTCGCAGTGAGAGATGTACAAAAATAAGAGCGAGTGATCATAGGCTGCACTCAACTCAAGAACTAAGTTTCCATCTAGAAAAATGCTATAGCTTAATTTTGGAAAAATGATTCAACTAATATCACAAGACATACCTCGCCACGATACCAGGGGAGGTCATGGTGACCGTGGTGGTGCAGATAGGTCACCAAATCAAGCCACATCACAAATACCTGTTTTAAATGGGGACAACACAGATCAGATAGCTAGCTGTTGGTACAGTTTCAGTGCGATGGAGTTGATTAGAATCAAAAGCAATGAGTAAACAGGTAAGTGTATCAGATGGATTGAGTTTCTTACAAGATATGGGACCCCGTACAGCTTGAGCACCTGAACAGGGCCAAACACACACGCCATGGCGACGAGCAAAGCGATCATCATGCACCAACAGGTGGTGGAGACAATCACATCACCCCTCTCCTTGGAGCTGAACAGATCACTGCTTGGCAGAAAGTGCGAGCCATTCTTGCCTGGGCTTCTGCGCCACTGCACACATGCAATCGTCCAGTGAGAGGATTCAGTTCAGTTTCAGTTGAGTTATTCAGGAAAATTCAGTTGAGTTTCCAGGTGAGGACAGTCAGAGACTAACGAGGTAGGCAGGAAAAGCAATCAGTGGAAATGGTAATGTAAAGCGTAGTTTCTTGGTGCGTGGCTCCAGCTGCCGGTACAATTTCTCTGTGATCTGCACAGACAATTGCAGAAACGTCGATCAACAAGTTAAGCACATCACAGAGTACGCATAACTTATCAGGCCTATCTAACTGGTTAGAGACAACTTGTTTGCAGACGACAGACTAAAAACTCATGCAACCTGACCATGAGTCCACAATAAGCTGTTTGCCTTTCTCTCGCTGTCTTGTCCTGTCAACATGGTAAAGCTAGTGTAGCATTGAACCTAATATATTTGTGAACGTAATACAGTTTTGATAGTATTTTCTGAAATAAATCTAACTGTTTTGTGGCTGATTGAAATAATCATAGAGCTATTATTGTCACTAGAAGCTAAAATGCAAGTAATTTCAGAATGGTTGGGGAGGTGACAAACCGGGTGCCAGGACTCGTCCCTCTCGATGTGACCGTGGTTCTGATGATGAGTTCTGTGGCTGATCCTCCTGTGCATATACAATATCCAACCATCGGTATGTTAATCAGATTGGATCGGCAGGTCAACAAGCAGAACCAGTGACAGTTACATTAGACAATGAGCAACAGTACTTGAATTACTCCAATATTGTTACCAAATTGCACACATCATATCCGGTCAACAAGAAGAATCAGTGACAGTTACAGTAGATAGACAGATAATTAACTAGAACACATAGTCCAATATTGTTGCCAAACTTTTTAGTGCCTAGCTAATTGGTTTGAGACCCGAGACACACACACCCTTTTTACATCTGGCGATATATTTATCTTGCATACATGTTGATTTGCTTTCAGATTGAAGTGATAGCAGAGAGTAGAAAGGCATTTCAATGAGAAATTTGATAATTTATCACCGTCAAAAAATGGTTTTGCATTTTTGCCATCCTGATTGTTAGGCTCACCCCACCTAGCCAATCCAACCATAAAACCTAGGCGTTATAGTGGGAGAGATGGGGGCTTTTATCCATAGTCCAACATTCCCCCTACGGCGTGCGAGCCCGGCGTAGCCCGCAACAGGTCTCAGCACACGAAAGAGGCGCAGGGGAAATCGCGCAGCGGAAATGCGTGGCCAGGGGGGTTCGAACCCAGGACCTTGGCTCTGATACCATGTTAGGCTCACCCCACCTAGCCAATCCAACCATAAACCTAGGCGTTATAGTGGGAGAGATGGGGGCTTTTATCTATAGTCCAACACTGATCCATATTCATTGACCTAAATGGTCCTATATATTATTATCCAAGTCATAGTTATTATGGCATCGCCATATCATCAATATGTCATCGTGGCGGAAATTTGCTATTGGCCACAAGCCTCCATATCTTGGTGCTGGCATGCTGGGTGCAGCGGCTATGAGGGAGGTGAGAGAGAGATAGGGGGAGTGGGATTGTGTGGTGGCTGGAGGGAAAGGGAGGCGAGAGAGAGAGAGAGAGTGTGTGTGTGAGAGATTGAGAAAAATTAGGGTTAAGAAATGAGCTTTAAATGGGTTGTTTGATCAAATTTGTATAAACAAATTATTAACTGAACTTTTAAATATAATATCAGACATAAGTTTAAATGTGTTCATTGTGTTGTTGCAATTTTAATTATATATTTTTATCTTATAAGGTATCTAAAGTAACATTATTGTAACTTGATATTGTATTGCTATTTTTATAATACTATATTGCTATTCTTATTTGCAATTCAGTACTTATATATTGATATATTTTTCTAAATCCTTAAATCCTATAAGGTATTTTTCTATATTGTTCGCCATGTTGAGGTGTATATGACGACGCCACACCGCGCGCCATGAGTGTTGTAATGTTGTGAATGTGGTAGGTCGACACGCTTCGCCGCATCACCGTAACAACTATGGTCCAAGTCACATCATAATCAAGTTATTTGTCTTGAAAAGTACTCCCTCCGTCCCAAAATCCAACCATTTCTAGTTTTCTACCATTCAAATTTTGTCCCAGATATTATAACTTCCACAATTTTTCCACCTAAATCTCCCTATTCTACCCCTATGTGGAGTACTAGTAGAGGGGTAGTTTGGGACTGATGGAATAGCAAATTATCAAAAAAAAAAATCAATGATATTGTAGTGTAGTGTAATGCGTATGTGGTGTAGGTAGGACATTTCATTTCATAGGAACACACATTACAGATAGATAATAGAGCAAAGTAGGTAGGTAGCATAGCATACCATCCATGGTAGGGCACGAGGATGAAGGAGTGCAACAGGTGCCCCACCACGCTGTTGAGCGTCGAGCTGTCCGAGAAGCTCCCGTGACCACTGTGTATGGATCCAGGCGTATAATTATAGTGCACCAACCGTATAGATGTACAGCAGAAATGCATGCATGCATCCATGATTCATCCATCTCGTATACAGCATAATTAATTTAGAGACAAAATACGCAGCATTGCAATTTAGGCAGAGAACAGTAAGCGCATACCAGTCGTGGCCGAGGACGAATAGCGCCCAGAACATGGTGCCCTGCGCCGCCCAGTAGAGCGGCCAGGCCCAGGCGAGGTAGCCGTCGAGGCGCGCGACGGCGGTGGCGAGGACGGCGACGACGGCGACGTCGCACGCGACGTAGGAGAGCGAGCGGTACGGGCTCTTGCGCCAGCAGTGGGCGGGGATGGCGGCGCGGATGTCGCCGATGCGGAAGGGCGGCGGCTCGGCGGCGTCGAAGAGGCGCAGGTACTCGTAGGCCTTGAGGTCGGCCTCGGCCCCGTCCCCGGCCTCCTGGACGGGCGACGCTGCTGCCATTGTCGCCGCGTCCTGTCCTCCGACTCTCCGAGGGAGGGAGGCGGCGGGAGGGGCGAGGAGATCTGAAGAAGAGGAGGCGGCGGCGGCGGGGCGGGGCGGGGAGTGGTGGGCGATGGGCCCCGAGAACCCAACCCAACCCAACCCAACCCAATCCGTGCGGCTGGCCTGCCTTAGCCCTTATGACCCTTGTAACCCTTATCCCTATGTCCCTGTATATGTATTTTTTTTAAGAGAAAAAGCAGATCCGACGTTCGTTTTCACGAATTTATAGAAATATTAAATTTTGTTCGAAAATTTGATTTTTCACACGTGGCGGGATCTATCGCCATTTTAAATGGGGACATGGGCGCTATCGGCCTTCGACCATTTGAATGGTGACGAGATAATCTACGTGTACCAACTCATACGTAGTAGGCAAGCAATGTTGTTTCTATTATTCATTGTATATTTCATTAACAGTTGGCACGCTACGTAGGAGGCTTTGATAACTTACTAACATATGGGTTGAGATGGTTTCGTCGGTGACTAGTGTCATCTTCTCCGAGAACTTTGTCGGTTAGCTTGTTATGTCCTTATTATATGACATCCATGGGTTATCTTCTGGTTCGGTAACCTCAACTTCATCTCCGACAACAATAGGGACTTCATAGACTTGACCTCGACTCCTTTGATTCACACCAAGTTGGACTCAAATCGCCCAGTCAGAGTCCTCTCAATTGGTTCGGATGGTGGAGTCATGTAACACCCCAAATTTTCAAAGAAATAAAAATACCATTTAATATATTTTCCTGAAATTAATTAAATAGGAAATACCTTTAATGCCCTTCCTAGCCTATTTGAACTAGAACCTAGGTGGAATGACCAAACCAGAGGCTAGAAAATTTTGTATATGATCCCAAGGCCAAGATATATTTTTGAGAATTTTTACAAATTTTTATCACCCTTGAAAGTGGCCCAAATATTTTAAACTAATTTCTGTAATTATTTTTATTCGGAAAATAATTGAAACAGTAACGGGCCCTTTCCCCCTCAATCCCCCTCAACCGGCCGGCCCAGCCCGCTCCTCCCCGCGCCCCCGACTGACAAACGGACCCCACCGTCAGTGACCCCCTCTCTCTTCGCGCGCGCCCAACAACCCGACCCCACCTGTCGGCGCCAAACGAACCCCTCGCACCCGATCGCCCAACCCCACCCGTCAGTCGCCACGCCCGTACGCTCGTGCCCGCTGACCGCCTTGGCCCGCCTGTCAGGTCCGTCATCCACCTCGCGCCACCGCCCCCAAATCGCGTCGGCCGACGACCTCGCCCTCGGATTCGCCTCGCCGGCCCCTCCCCCATTAAATTGACGCCATTAATCGGTCCCCCGCGCCTGGCCGACCGTTTCCACTCGTTAATCCTCGCGATTACACCCCGGGATCACGCTGCGCGTGCATGGCCGAGCCTCACCGGCGCCATTGAAGAGCCCCCTCCCCTTTCCATGTATACACCGCCCGTTTTCCCCCGCCGGCGTCTCTATTTAAACCCCTGGTGTGTCCGCGTTAGACTCCCCACACTCACACGCTGCGAGAACAAACAGAACGCCCACGCTCCGGTTTTTAACACTCCTCCGCCGCCCACACTCTAGCCGTCGTTCGCCGTCGCTGGAGACCTCCTCCACCCTCGGCGACCGCACCCGTGTGATCACCGACGTCACCCCGGACTCGTCCACCCCTTCATCGCCAACGAACCCCACCAAAACACCGTCGCCAACGAGGACCCGAACACCTTCGCTGCCCCCGCTCGTCGTCGGCCACGCTCCAACGACCATTCTTCTCGCTAATGATACCCTCGTGATCCCCGTAGTGTCCCCTTTTCATTTTAGCCCTTAGGACCCCTCGCCATCGCTCGCCGTGGCCCCTGGACCGCTCGCCGTCGCCAGAGAAGACGACTGGCACGGGTCGAGTACCCGTGCCGTGTCGGATTCAATCGTGACCGTGCGATCTGGATCCGACGGTGGCTATTAAATCCCTCGCGCGGTTTAATCGGATCCGTTAGATCTCGGCGAAGCGTTACGTTCTAATCTGAGCCGTTCGTTTATATTTAAAACTCGCGATGAATCTGGGCCATCCATCGCGTACCGGTTCAGCCTTTTAATCTCGCGCGTCCATTTTCACTTAAGCCTCCCGCCTCGCCCCCGCGCGTTGGATCTGGATCCAACGGTCCAGGATTGGCCGGACCACGCGCACAGTGCGCGGGTTCACGGTGGATCTAGTTCACCGTGGACCCGAGGCCATTTTTGATTTAAATTAAATTTCTAGAAATTGTTTTAAACTTACAAAATTCATATTTGGCGCATTTTAACTCCAAAAAACATCATTTCAATTCCAGAAAATTTATAATTTTATTCTCTACTTGTTAATGCAATAAAAACAATAGGTTTATATTGGGTATTTTATTCTTGTTTAATAATATATCCAAATGCACTTTAGGGTATATTACAAATTGATTCATTTCAATTTCAGCAAAATTTATCTTTTATCCTTTTCATGTTAGTCTAATAAAACCACTAAGTTTACACTAAACCTCTTATTTTAAATTAGTTAGAAAATTTAAAATACAATTGTGAACATTATTATCTCTTCTAGAAAGGACATTATTTTATTAAAGTTCATTTTAAAATATTCATAAAATGAATTTCAGAAACTTAACAACTTTAGTTTCCTTGGTTCAAACCAATCAAAACTTATATACCTGTTGTGTGGTTTTTGGATTGTTTAATTGAATGTTATGTTTAATTTATTTATATCGAGAAGACTACGACGCCACCGAGGAGCCGGAATATTACTTGGAGGTTCCCCCGTCGCCTTTCGCTGAACAAGGCAAGTCACCAAACCACTCTTTTGAGCATGTTGAACCCATGTTTTATTAAACTATCGCTAAAACACATAGGATATACATGCATTAGTCAAATAAAACCCTTACAATATATTTATTAGGATCCCCCGACCTTGATGTGCAACCCAAGCCATGCTATCTAGCCTAAACTCCTTGTCACCATATGATTAGTATTATTAGCTAGTGTCCAATGTATCGACACGATTGCTATAGGATTAAAAATGAGTCGTAGCAACTTGGTTCTACTATATGATCCCCCGTTATCCTTATCTTTAGAATTCTGTTGGTGATAGAGTTTTGGTTGTGAGTGTATGCATGGTGGGTTCCGGGTGCAAGCTAGGGCATTGGTCGGTAGCACCCGGGGCACTATAAGGACCGGTCTACGGGATCCGTTGCAATACACTTCTGTACTAATCACAAGTCTAATGGGTAAGTCCTAACTAAGGTATGGAGTGTTCCAAACCGAGGCCACCATTTGGAGATGGGTCAAGCTGCACCTGCGGGTGGCTTGTACTGACGTGGCGCAAAAGGGGGTGCGACGTTTGCCGGGATGCGGCCCGGCGCCCCGGTGAAACCTAGAGCGGGTGGTTATCGCTTGGAGCATTTCATGCTAAGGTTTTGGCACGAGTTCCCATGGTATGGGTCATCTCGTTACACTTTGGTGTTTGGGATGAGTGCGTGCCTTGTGGGTACAGTAGTACACCTCTGATCAGAGTCATAAATCTTTTCGAAAAGCCGAGCCCACGGTCAAGGGCGGGTTGCGTGACATCCCACAGTTAGTTTACTTTTGAAATGAATGTGCATGATGGTTTGACATGTAAGGACTGTTGTGCGAGAAGGGAAAACGTACTCCTCGAGTTAGATGGTATTATAATGTTCATGTTTATTATTCCGCACGATTAAATTTGACCACACTAAATGCAATAACTGAAAAATGTACTTTTCCGCACTATTAGCCATTGTCCTTCCTTTGTTATTACCTTGCATTACTATTTGCATTTGCGGTGGCTTGTTGAGTACTTTTTGTACTCATACCCGTTGGACACACAATTCAGAGGATGCCTACTACGAGGATGGTCTGGAGTAGAGACCTAGTCAAGAAGAAGATCCCGAAGAGGGCGTTCGTCATGCTTTTACTTATTTTTAATTTTACTCTTTTGTAATAATGTGGTCTGCGTACCACGGATGATTGCTCGTATGTATGTGTCGCATGATGAACCTCTTGTATTATTGTTTTTCTTTGGAAATTCAATAATATTCCGATTTGTTAAATCGGGACGTCACAAGTCACTATGAGTCTGACCACAACTCCAACTCTAGACCTACAGATTACGACTCTTACCATGAGTTAGACTATGGTCATGCCTAACCACAAAAAGTCATCGCCACTAGTAATGACGAAAAGACTCACACCATGACAACATGAGCCCAGGAGGAGCTCGATATCACAAGGCTCTCGAAGAAATCGGCCAAGGCTCTAGCCAAGCCCCCTTGATAAGTCAAAAGCTTTTTAGAAAGGATGTCTACCTCACACCATAGGCGAATGTCTACGACACCCTCACCCTACTTAACCTACTACAGTACACCTCAACCTAGCAAGCCTTGCCACACACATCATCAGAAGGGTGATGGTGATGATTGTCATGATAGCCCAAGATCAGAGAGACGCCACATATGCTTCCACCAATTGATCTACTTAGATTAGCACATGAAAACATCCCTCAAAGTCGCTGGCCACAAATTAGACTAAAAGGTGTTGGGGAATAGGGGAGCTACGCTAGCCGTCAAATTCAAAATTTTCGCACTAAGCCCAAGTCTCATGCGCGTGCGAGATCATGGATCGTTACCTTCTAACACGAGACGTGCTAGGTGCAGCAGAAGAAGATGTCGGAGTAGCACGTCAAACCTATCCTCGCTTCGTTCTTGCCATCTCTTGTCGATTTGATCGATGAAGACGACATAGTCGTTGGCATAAAGATGTCCACGAGCGTCGCTGTTGAAGCAACGTCTCCACGGAGTCCACACGTACAGTGATGGAGTACCTTCCATAGAAGCGTGCTAGCATCGCACGTGAGAGGTGGGGATCCTTGACCTCAACAATTGAGATCAAGAAAGGAAGGAGAGGAGTCTTTGGTACTAGGTCTAATCTAGGCTTATTCCATGTTTCAAGACGTCCTTCTCCTCTTCTTTTATAGGGTTGATAGTCCATTGGTCGTGCTCATCTCGAAACCCTCGAAACTATAATAGATCCAATCTGTTTGCCCACGTCAGAACTTCTGATCTTGGATCAGAACTTCCGATAAGGTATTTTAGGTCTCCCGATACAGTACGACGCGCAACAGATCCAATATGTTTTCGCCCACCTCGGAACTTCCGATCAGTATAAAATTCTTCGATTCCAAATCAGAACTTCCGGCTCGTCGGAACTTCAGATACCATGTTGAAACTTCTGAAACAACATTTGCTCTCTGTATCGAGACCAAAAAATAATCAGAACTTTCGATACTGCCTATCGGAACTTCCGATACAAGAAATTTTCTTGGGCATATCCTTCAAAAGGCTCAAACTCACACCTCATGACCTCTAACACAACCTCTAAAACAAACAACTAAGAAGACCTTCACGATGTCATCAATGATCAACAAGATGCAAGCTAGCACTAGTTTGAGGTCAACCATCCCTAACAAATTTGTGACTAATGCCTTCAAACCCTAACTAGAGGGTAAGTCAACGGTAACACCACATCGACTGTCAACCGGCTCCATCCTAAGAATCATCTCTAGTGGACAAAATTAGAGGGATAGCAGTCTTTTGTGCCTTCACCTCAACCCTCCATTGTGTATGTCGGTCAACCAATTTCTAGCCAATAGGGTTCAAGAAGTATGATGACATGATGAATCAAAGGATTGGCTACAAGTTTATGCCCTTGTCATTCAAGTGGTAGGACATGACACCATGATCATGGTGAACTATCTTCTAATTGCCCTTTCAAGGATAGTGAGGACATGGTTCATCAACTGCTTGGCGTACTCCATCTTGTCTCAAGAAGATCCCTACAATCGGCTAAGTGTGGCTTTCCGTGATACACAAGTGACCAGGCAAGCCTTAAGACCTCAAGCATGTCAAACAAAACGAAGTCAAGTCACTCTAACACTTCATTCGATGGTTCACGAAACTATGCAATATTGTTACGCATGAAAAGACGTGCCACCTTTTTGATGCTGAGCAGCAGCAGCAGTTGCTGCAGGCTGCGCGTGATGCCCATTTTGCGTGTTGCAGTGGCATGGCGCAGGCGGCGCAGACAGCAGCAACCGGCGGCAGAAAAAGCAGGCGACGCAACCGCAAGCAACGCGACGATTAGGAAAATACGCGACGATAGCAAACGTCTATTCATCTGTTATAAATCCTCCTTTGTACTGTGTGATAAATCGATCAATAAAAAATCACTTTTCATTCTAACACGTTATCACGCACGCGCTGTAACCAGCAGTTCTTAGGCCATAAAGGTACGGAACAAACAAAAACTGTAGTTTTTCCTTTTCTTCCTTGCAGATGGCATCTCCTTCAACCGCATGGAGCACCCACGCCAGCACCGCCCATGTCTCCGATGCGGCGGCATGGCGCGCCCGCGCCGCTGCAGCGTCGGCCGCGCTGGCCTGGCACGCCCGCGCCGTCACCGCTCCGGCCAAGCCGGCCTGGCGCGCCCGCGCCGCCGTCCCGCCGCCGCCGAGCCACTTCGGCGCCCCGTTGCCGCCACTGCGCGGCCCTCGCGCCGCGCCGCCGCGCCGCGCCGTCGGGCCTCCGCCACCGCGCCGCCGCCGCCGCGCGGCCACCGCGCCGCGCCGTCCGGCCTCCGCCACCGCGCCGCGCCACGCCGCAACCGCGCAGCCATCGCGCCACGCCACACTTTTTACGCCCCCGCGCCGCGCTGCGCCGCTTCCACGCCGCGCCGCTGCCACCACGCCGTCTCCGCGCCGCGCCGCCTGTAGGACCGAAAGTAGCGACCGGAGGGGGAGTGAATGGGCGCCTAAAAATTTCTTGCTAAACTATTATCTAAACCCAACACCCAAAAAGACTTAACAAGACAAGTAATATTAGCAAAGCAAATTACTGGAATTAAAGTTATCTAGACTAAAAATAACTGGTGTCCCAATTAAAATGATATTAAATATAAACTAAATAGAAATACTGCAGTAAATAAAATTGGTATTAGAAATATTTAATGACGTAATAAAAAACACTAAATCTCTTAACACAATATTCGGATTGCAGTCTAAAAATAAAATACTAATTAACTGAATAAAATATGGATCATCCAAAAGTTAATTCAGAGATAAACCAAAAATATTTCAGGTAAAGATTAGAATTAAAAATACTACTGCGACTAATAAACTTTTCTTTACTTTTTATATAAGCAGTTTAAACATATATATAAATAAGAATATGCGATTACTAAAAATATTTTGGCAGATTAAATTAACCACGAAATTTCTAAAACTATCTTTAGCTAATTAAAAATAGATAAATATTGGTTTTAACTAAACAGCTAAAATATAGTGGAGAAGAGCTACCACTAGTGATCGAGGCCCGAGAGTTGCACTTCCGGTGCCGGCTTATCTTCAAGCTAATTTCTCCTTGAGAAATCCGTAGCTTGGTGAAGAGAGCGGTTAAGTGAAACTCGCCTCAACGAGGACGTAGGAAATTGGCAAATTTCCGAACCTCGGGATAAAATTCGGTTGTCTCTTGTCCCTTTTATTTTGAGCAAGTTAAATTGTGCAAATTTATCTTCTTAGAGTAATTTACTTGCCATCCTAGTTTGCTATATTGAATCTAGTAGTTTGTTTCAATTGGCTAAGTTCCTTGCCTATTGTTTAACTAAAATTGAATTAGTTTTAAAAACCGCCTATTCACCCTCCTCTAGTCGGTACATCGATCCTACAAGTGGTATTAGAGCTTGGTCTCTCAATTTAGGCTTTACCGCCTAGAGAGAAGATGTCCGACGAGGTGGTTCACAACGTAGGCAAAGGTCCTTTCTTTGATGGCTCAAATTATTCCATTTGGAAAGTTCGCATGGCTGCTCACCTCAAAGCCATGAGCTTTGAAATTTGGTGTATTGTTGAGTTAGGTTTTGAAGTTGAAGACAAGATGAATCTAACCTATCAAAACAAGAAAGATATGCAACTTGATGCTCAAGCAACAAATGCCTTGTTCAATTGTTTGTGTGCCGAAGAATTTAATAGGATAAGCAATATTTCAACGGCACATGATATTTGGACCACACTTCAAGATATACATGATGGAACAACAAGTGTGAAGAATGCCAAGTCACACTATATCAAGATTAACTATGAAACATTCACCATGTTGCCAAATGAAAGCGTAAATGAGATATATGCAAGACTCAATGTGATTGTAAATGATCTCAAAGGTGTTGGAGTGAAGTACACGGAGTTGGAAGTTGCTCAAAAAATGTTGAGAGCATTGCCCGAGAAGTATGACACTTTGGTGACCTTCCTTATTAACTTGGACATGTCAAGTTTGACTCCCACAACACTTTTGGGGACCATCAACACAAATGAGATTTACAAGAACAAGAGAATTGAAGGAAGCGCCGAAGATCACTCCTCATCCAAGAAGAAGAACATTGCTTTGAAAGCCAAGGTGGAGAAGAAATGTGAAGAAGAAGAAGAAGACACTTCTTGTGATGGTGATACCGAGGATGAAGAGATGGCTCTTTTTGTGAGAAAGTTTAACCGTTTCATGAAAAAGAGAGGAAACTCTTCAAGTTCATTCAAGAACAATAGTGACAAGAAGTCAACCAAAAGGAATCTAAAGAATGTGAGATGTTATGAGTGTAATGAAAAAGGTCATTTTGCCTCAAGATGCCCAAACAAACAAGAAAGTGAAGATGAAAAATCTCAAAAGAAGAACAGGGAGAAGAGTGGAAAGAAAAAGCTCTTCAAAAAGTTGAACAAGAAAAAGGGTAAAAATGAAGCATTTGTGGGAGAATGGGACTCTAATGAAGATAGATCCGACTCTTCTTCAAGCTCCGACTCCGGTGGTGAGTCAAATTCAAGAAAGAAGAACATGGCGGGGATCGCAATAACGGAAGCTCCTTCACTATACTCTCCTTTTTTGTCTCATGGCAAAAGGAAGTACTAAGGTAACATCTACTTGTGTTAGTGAAAAAGATGATAGTGATGATGAAATGTCTTATGATGATCTTGCACAAATGCTTGAGGAGCTAAATGAGTTAAACGGCAAGGAGAGAGTCAAGTTTAAGGCTCTAAAGAAAGATCATGAGTCTTTAATAGATAAATATGAGGAGTTGAAAACTTCTCATAAGATGCTTTTGGTCTCTCATTAGAATCTTGAGGAAACTCATGAAACTCTCATTGCCTCTACACTCATTAGGTCAAAGGTAGATATAGGCGTCACATGTGATATTTTTGATGATGCATGTCTAAATGTTGCAAATTGCATTCCAACTAAGACTAGCATATCCACCTCATGTGATGACTTACTTGCTATGCCATGCTCATCCACTATTGATAGTGCTTCATGTTCCACAAATATAACATCTTCATCTAATTCATTATTAGTTGTTGAGAATCATGAGCTTAAGGAGCAAGTTGCCAAGCTAAGTAAGAGCTTAGAAAAATGCTTCAAAGGCAAAAATACGCTTGATAAAATCTTAAGCCAACAAAGATGTTCCTTCAACAAGGAGGGACTTGGCTTTGTTCCCAAGAAGGGCAAAAAGCCTTCTTATCAAGCTTCAAGGTTTGTTAAGAGTAATGGAAAATTTTGTAATAAATGTCGAAAAGTTGGTCACATGATTGGTGAATGTCATATAAACAAAATTCCTAAATGTGATGTATTTGATTCTCATTACATGCTTAAGAAAGCTAATGATGGCTCAATTTATGCTAAGTTTTTAGGCACTCCTATTTTAGGAGAAAAGAAGAAATCTATTTGGGTGCCAAAAGTTTTGGTAACTAACCTACAAGGACCCAAAAGGATTTGGGTACCTAAAAAGGCTTGATCTCTTTTGTAGGTAAACTACCACACCAGAGGATCTCATTGGGTGCTTGATAGTGGGTGCACTCAACATATGACCGGTGATAGGAAAATGTTCACGTCATTTGAAGTAGGTGCCAAAGATCAAGAAAGAGTGACCTTCGATGATAATAGTAAAGGAAAGGTAATGGGTCTAGGTAAAATTGCTATTTCAAATGATTTCTCCATTTCCAATGTTTCACTAGTTGAGTCATTAAATTTCAACTTATTGTCTATTGCTCAACTATGTGATCTAGGCCTTTCATGCACATTTAATCCTCAAGAAGTATTTGTAACTAGTATCCATGATAACTCCTTAGTTTTTAAAGGTTTTCGTTTTGGAAATCTCTATTTGGTGGATCTCTCTTCAAATGAAGCTAATTTGAAAACTTGTTTGGTTGCAAAAACCTCATTGGGTTGGCTTTGGCATAGAAGGCTTGCTCATGTGGGAATGAGTCAACTAAACAAGCTTGCAAAATGAGATTTGATTGTTGGTTTAAAAGATATAAAATTTGAAAAAGATAAACTTTGTAGTTGTAGGACCGAAAGTAGCGACCAGAGGGGGGGGGGGTGAATGGGCGCCTAAAAAATTCTTTCGAATCAATGGCCTGCTCCCAACACCCAACGCACCTCGATAAACAAAAACCTCTGAAGCAAACAGAACGTAGGTACTTAAAATGATCTAGCCTAAAAAACAACCGGTGTCCTAATCGAAAAGACACCAACACAGTGCTTAAAGGCAGATTAAATCCATTCACTAAACAAATAGCATCTCCACAAATATTTCACCAAAACGTAGGTAATCCATCATTTACATCAAAATATTCATATATGCTTTTCATCCATCACAAATATGTCTGTCAAAGGCATTTAAAAATAGACCAACAGTAGATGATAAATTATCAGATGAATCATACGAGTACCGAACAAAAATAAATTTCTCAGATCCTAATCAAAGTATCATCTCAAACTAATTATGCCTGAAATAGATGAACTAACAGATCCTAAAAAAAAAACTAATCAGAATACTGCAGCTGCTAGATAATAAATCCATGAAGAAGAACCGAGCGACATGATTCACCTCGAACTACGTGCGCCTGGATTTCAAGAAAAACTCCTGTCGCCAAAGCTTGTTTTCCACGTTGCGGTGTGCCACAGAAGATCCGGGCTGCACACTTCGTGAGACTTCTTGCTTGGCACGACGAACGAAGCTTCTTCCTGCCGCTTGCATGTGCACGCCGTCACTCAGCAGCAAACAGTCGCACGCCTCCTCCGCCGAAGACCGAGCACAGCTTCTCCCTTGCCAAAACGATTGGCGCCCGGCTTGAGCCGATCCGCTGCCGTGGATCCTCGAATAAAACCGGCCACTGGTTTTCGAGAGAAGCACCGTGGAGGAAGGAAAAAATCAAACAGAAGAGCAGGCGACGCTCGATGAACAGAGAGAAGGAGGAAAAAAATGACCCTCAAGATTTCAGAATTGGTAAAGTGATTTCTTCAAAAAAGGGTGCCCTAACCCTAGGATATTGGGGCCTATTTATAGGCAGTCCATAAAATGGAAAAATGCAGAAATACCCCTAGGGTTTTTTAGAGACGCTGAATAAAAATGGAAAAGACTGAAATGCCCTTAGGGTTTTTTACAGACTCGACTGACAGACTGTGGGCCTAAAGGCAAAATAGTAAAATCCTAAATAAAGGTAACTTGTCCTGATGCGGAGCTTTCGTAGCAGCTACGGCTTCGCCTCAGAACGGTCAGATCCGAGATCAGCGGTCGTCAGTTTTGCGCCGAAACTGACAAAGCGTCCACCGTCTTTGCACCGGGTACCCGGATTGGGCCGGCCTGATTCCGCGGCTCCCTCAGCCCGGCAATCACTCGCCGCCCGTGTACCTGAGTCAATCCCGGTCAACAGACCAGTGGATCCTCTGCTGCTCCTAGCCCATGTACCCGGATTGGGCCAGCCTGACTTCGCGGCCTTCTCTGCCCGACAGTCGCTTGCTGCCCGTGTACCTGAGTCACACGCGGCCCAGACGCAGCAGGTCTTCTCTCTCTTCTCAGTCCTCTTTGACTATCGTTGACAATGACTCATCACATCTGGAGCCATGAGGCCCACGCTATTCAGCATGGCTCCTCAATCTCCCCCTTGATGAATGCATTGTCAACACTTCTCTTCATCTGCTCTTCAGTACCTGCAATCAACTGTGGAAACACGAAAACAAAACACAAGAAAACAAAGAAGAAGAAGAATAAAGTAAAAGCTCGAAAACGAGTGCAATCTCAGAAACATCAACAAGGATATCAAAAGAGTAAGGACAAACGGGACAAAAAAAACTCCCCCTGAAACAAATCCCAGAGAAAGCCAAAATTCCCCCTTAAACTCTTATACCAAAATTTCTCCCCCTTGTTGACAAGTGAACTCATCAAGCACTCTAAAAACGACACTGACTCCCCCTGAAATGCAACTCCCCCTCAAAATATGCAATGAATGCAACTGGGGTGCAGGTGGAGTGTAGAAAGCATGCTTCTCAGATATGATTGACTGCAATTACAACATCTAACAAGTATAGCAAAAGACATACTGTCTAAGACACATGGCATGATCAGTGCAACAGATGATATCTAAAGAAAGTCATTAGCACGCATTTTTTAGTTTTTGCAAATAAAAAGCATCACCACATTTTCCAGTTAACAAGCAAGGTAAAACATGAGATGCAGAAGCTAACTGATATCTACCAAGATAAGCATTGTCCAAAACACAGTGCTTCAGCAAACTTGTTGTCTTTTTAATTTTCAGGATTTTTCATTTTCCTTTTTCATTTTTGCCAAGGGTTATTTGCATGTCAAACCTTATGCTAACCGACCAAGTCAAGCCTAGGCCAGAACTGGACCATCAGAAGCTTAAGACATTGGTCTTGGCATACACTACACTGTCCTAGTTCATACCAAAGTGTTATGGTAAGCAGTCCAGAACAATGCAATGCGACAATGCAAACCCACTTGGATCTTTTCAACTCAAGCATAAAAGGGCATGGAATTTTCATTCATTCTTGATTTTTTATCATTTTTATAGCATATTTTCCATGTTAAAGCATAAAGATGTCCAAGTTGCATATCTGCATCTATGTGATGAACTAGCTACAAGGTATGTAACAGATAGCAAAAGCACTCAGCCTACACATGCTAGTTACCAGAAGCAATGGTGATCATTTTTCAAGTTTAAAGTGTAAAAGCCATGCATATGACAGATATCAGACATATCCAATGAACTGAAGCAAAGCATGATCATCGATAAGTAAGCAAAAGCATGTACCAGCTAGAATAAGTAAAGCAGTTCAATCATATAACAGAAGCAGACTCAAAAGTGTGATATGTGAATATGTATGATATGAACACACACAAAAAGACTCAAGAAAAGAGTAAAGAAGAAAGAAATGAACTGACTCAAAATATCCTAAAAAGGATACACAACACCCAAATCCCCTCGTAAACGCTCAAAAGTAGACTGATCTAGGGGTTTGGTGAAAATGTCAGCCAACTGATGATGGGTATCAACATTAACAAGGTCAATGACACCTTTCTCATATTGATCCCGCAAAAAATGAAAGCGCACATCAATGTGTTTGGTTTTTGAATGAAGACATGGGTTTTTCCCTACACTAATAGCACTGGTGCTGTCGCAAAACAAAGGAACTCTGGTAGGAAAGAACAACCCAAAATCTCGCAGAGTGGAAATCATCCAAACCAACTGTGAGCAGCAGCTAGCAGCAGCTACGTACTCAGCCTCTGTGGTCGAAAGAGCAACTCCAGATTGCTTTCGAGAAGACCAAGAGACAAGAGACGAACCAAGAAACTGGCAAGTACCGGAAGTCGACTTGCGATCCAACCGGCACCCACCAAAGTCAGCGTCCGAAAAGCCAGATAAATCAAGAGATGATGATGCTGAATAGTAAAGACCAAGATCAGGCGCATAAGTGAGATACCTGAAGATGCGCTTGACAGCCTGCCGATGAGACGCGCGTGGTGAAGACTGGAAGCGCGCGCACAGTCCCACGGCGAACTGTATGTCTGGCCTCGTCGCCGTCAAGTACAGCAGCGAACCGATCATCCCTCGAAACTCTCTCTCGTTGACCTTGACGCCGCTCTCGTCCTTGTCCAGGCCCCCAGATGTACCCATTGGGGTCATCTGAGGCTTCAGCTCTCCACCAAAATCAAATTTCTTCAACATGTCCCGAGTGTACTTACCCTGGTGGATGAAGGTGCCGTCCTTGGTCTGCTTGATCTGGAGCCCTAGAAAGTACTTGAGCTCACCCATGAGGCTCATCTCAAACTCGCTGTGCATCTGCTCAGAAAACTTGGACACAAGATCGTTAGTAGTACCGCCAAAAATAATATCGTCCACGTATATCTGAGCGACTAAGAAATCTGAAGCATCTCTGAGCAAGAAGAGAGTCTTATCCACAGAACCCATCACAAAGCCTTTCCCCAACAAAAACTGCTTTAACCGGTCATACCAAGCCCTGGGTGCTTGCTTTAACCCGTATAAAGCTTTTTGCAATTTAAAAACATGTCGAGGAAACTTGGGGTTTTCAAAACCGGGGGGCTGCCTAACATAAACCTCCTCCTCTATGTACCCGTTCAGAAAAGCACTCTTGACGTCCATTTGAAAAAAGCTTAAAACCCTTCGAAGCGGCAAAAGCTAAAAGAATGCGAATGGACTCAAGACGGGCAACGGGAGCGAAGGTTTCTTCAAAATCAATACCTTCCTTCTGGCAAAAACCCTGGGCAACTAGTCGAGCTTTGTTGCGCACCACAACCCCATCTTCACCTTGCTTGTTCTTGAACACCCACTTGGTGCCTATGGGGTTGCATCCTGGTGGCAGCTCTACTAGTGTCCAAACCCGATTGCGGACAAAATTCTCAAGCTCTTCTTGCATGGCATTAATCCAGTTCGAGTCAGAAAGAGCATGAGAAATGTCTCTGGGCTCAAAAGATGCAACAAAAGCAGATTCAGCATACACAGCAAGAGAGTCAACAGACGAACGCAAAGTTCTTGAAGACACATCACCGATGATGAGCTCTGAGGGGTGATCACGCTGAACTGCTCGGGATCCCTGGTGATCTGAAGTCACCTCACCGGAGTCAGCAGCTGGCACCTCTGGACTCGATTGAGGGGGCTCGATCGAAGTGGAAGAAGTGATCAGAGGTCCGCCCTCGTCCTCAGTCGAAGTCTCAGAAGGTGTGGGCTCTGCAGGAGGTGCAGAAGGCCCACCCTCATCAGCAGCTGGAGTATCCTCATCTTCCTCGAAGATGGACTCTCCGAGCTCACCATCACCAGAAAGCTCAAAGGAAGGATTCAAAGAAGGCAAAGACTCATCAAACGAAACCTCACAAGTCTCGACAAGCTGCTGGGAGTCAAGGTTCCAAACACGGAAGCCTCGAGAATGCAAAGCGTAACCAAGAAAAACACCATCCCAGCAACGAGACTCAAACTTGTCCAAATGCCCTCCCTTCTTGAGCACAAAGCACTTGCAGCCAAACGCTCGCAAGTGGCTCACCTTGGGCTGTCTGCCAAACCGCAACTCATAAGAGGTCTTACCAAGGTAAGCTCTAAGAAAAATGCGGTTGGCTAGATAGCAAGCCGTGTTCATGGCTTCAGCCCAAAAGCGCCTAGGAGTCCTGTGCTCATCGAGCATCGTCCTGGCCATCTCGACTAGCGTGCGGTTCTTTCGTTCCACAACGCCATTCTGTGGGGGAGTGTAAGGAGCAGAAAACTGATGGTCAAGACCCTGATCACTACAGAAGCTGACGAACTGAGAGTTCTTGAACTCAGAGCCGTTGTCGGAGCGAATTGCTCGCATCCGACCATTGTTCTCATTCTTCAGCTTCAAAATCAGGTCATGAACAAAATGAAAAGTTTCATCCTTAGACTCCAAAAAGAAAACCCACGAGAAACGAGAAAAGTCATCAACAATCACAAGTGCGTACCACTTCCCACCGACTGAGCGTACCCGAGCTGGACCGATAGTGTCCATGTGTAACAGCTCGCCCGGATACGAAGTCATCACCTGAGTCACAGGTGAGTGAGAAGCGGCAACCATTTTCCCGTGACGACAGGGATGGCAAACTAGATCCTTCTCCATCTTAAGCTTGGGCAATCCTCGGATGAGGTCCATAGAGCTCAACCTGACTAGCAGGTCAAAACTCAAATGGCCTAACCTCCTATGCCACTTCCAGAGCTCAGAAGAAGATTCAGCAATTAAACAGCGAGAAGGGCCAAAAGAACTAGAGAAGTCAATCCGAAAAACTTTACCGAAAGGTAATATCTGGCAAATCAAAGACCCTCTAGAATCAAACACAGAAGAATTGCCCTTCTTAAAACGCACCTCCAAACCATCCTCAAGAAGTTGCGAAACAGAAATCAAATTGAAGTTCAAGTTTCCAACCAAATCAACGTTCTTCAAAGAAAAATGGTCTGAAATGTGAATTGAGCCAATGCCACTTACTTTCCCTTGACCACTGTTCCCGAAGGTGATGTACTCTTTGGAGCTCGGGGGAGTGAGACTGGAGAACCATCTGCGATGTCCCGTCATGTGGCGAGAGCATCCTGAGTCCATGATTCAAACGTCCTCCAGTCCCCGATCCTGCACAATCAGTGGTTGTAAGTGGGAGCAAATGGTCCGGCACCGGGTTTAGCAAAAGAGCTAAACCAGTGTCGAGCCATCTGCTCAAAAGACGGAAAGCAGAAATCATCAGAAAAGCTTGGACCATAACGCGGCTCAAAGCGCGGTCCTCGGTTCTGCCTAAAACCTCGGCCACGAGGTCCAGGACCGTAGCCAAAACGGCCTGGAGCTCTGCCGGAACGAACACCACCATCTGGAGCACGGGCATGAAAGCCGTCTCCTCTACCACCACCTACACGATGCGGCCTGGCCTCCAGCCTCTCCCCGCGTCGAGGAACACGCAGTCTACCACTCTGCTGGTAGAACTGCTCCTGACCACCACGAGCACGCTCTGCTCTCTCAACCCGCTTCCTCCTGAAGCAAAACTCCGCAAGATGCCCGTCTCTCTGACAGTACTCACAATGATAGGTGGGCTTCTTGGGATGTGGTTGAGGCTTGGGGTTCTTGGGCTTAGTGGTGTTTGGTGTCGGCTTCTTGGGTTGAGAGGGTCCAGGAAGAGAGTCAAGAGAAGTGTGGAGGAGTTTGGGCTTTGGAACCCAGATGGGTTTCTTGGGTGGAGCTTTGGGTGGTTCATGGATCACTCCATCCTTGGGCTGACAAGCCTGGGAAGACTCAGTGGAATGGGTCTTGGGATATCTCTGCTCAGGAGTCATTTTACTCCACTCCACTGCCCGGCTAATGGCACTCTCAAAGTCAGCCTTGGTATAGGTGTAACCTACCCCAAACCCATCCTGCCTCTTGAACTGCTGGATCATCATGCCGAGCTGAGGCTCTCTGGCACTGATCCAACTCAGGATAGAACGGAGGTAAAAGTTCTCATTCTGAGAATCAGCTAGCTCCTCTCTCAAGGATGCTAGTACCTCCACCTGAGACAAGCAGGTCTCACACTCACTATCTACCTGGACAGACTTCTCGGCTTTCAGCTTAATCAACTCAAGTCTAAGAGACAGACAGTTCTCACAGACAGTTGGTGGAATTGACAATGTCTCAAGCTCTAGCCTAGTCTGCGCCAGCTCAGCTCTCATTCTCTCCAAATCACCCAGACACTCATCGCCCTTAGTTTTCAGCTCAGCTAAACTAGCAAGATGTGATGGGCAATCAGCACAGGGTAGGACGACGGTGGCTTGAGCATCTTTCAGCTCCAGCTGAGCGCTTTCAAGCTCAGTGGCCAAAGCGTCCCTCTCATCAACCCTTTCTGTGTACCTGGACTTCAGAGTCGACAGGTCACACAGAAGCACCTCACACTTTGGGCACTCACTGCTATCACCCAAGCAAGGGGAAGAAGATAGACTCTCAATTCTGCCGTTGGCCACGGCAAGCTCACTCTCTAACTCATCTATCCTCTTCTTAGCCCCTCTAAGCAGTTTTTCCCGATACTTTAACTCCTGACGATTGCTTTCAAGTAAATCAACGATTTCGCGTTCATAGGATGATACCTTTTCGTTGTCGTCGTCGTCGGAGTCATCGGAGGAGCTCTTCTCTTTCTTATCCCCAAGAGCCATTGAGCAGAAGCTCTTGCGGGATCTTCGGCGCTGATGTGAGCGGCTCTTCGGTCTGTCCCCGAAGGCCATGAAGCAAAGGCCTGCTGGATCGTCCTTGTCCTTCCCCTTCCTGATGATGATCTCCTCATCGCTCGAGCTCGATGAAGAGGAAGAAGACGTGGACCGCTTGGAGTAGCTCTTCTCCATCTCGGCGAAGAAGGCCTTGTCGCGCTTCTTGTTCTCTCGCCGGTAGTCCTTCAGGGCCTTTCTGAAAAATCTGGTCTTTGGCTTGCCCTTGTTGAATGAGGAGCTGTCGTGCTTGCCGGAGTCGTGGAAGCCACCACCGGTGCCCTTCTTGTGGCCATTGCGCTTGGGGCAGTCGGCGATGAAGTGTCCTGGATCACCACACTCAAAGCATCCGGTCTTTGTGCCGTGTCTTTTGAACATCCTCTTATCATAGACACGACGCACCCGGTTGTTAAAAAGACACAAATCATCATCTCCCAACGACTCAAGCTGATCCTCAGTGATAGACATCAAAGAGAACCCAACACAACTCACAGAAGAGGGATCAACAGAAGGTGTAGCAAGGGCCAGAGACTTTGATCCAGAGCCAGTGAGATTTGATCTCAACTGGGTATCAACCTCGGTGGCCTTCAGCTTGCTAAACAAATCAGAAATGGTCAAGGTATCATAAGAAGTGCTCTCAATGATAGAGGATACCTTGATCTCCCAGATCTTTGGGTCCAAGGTATGAAGAACCTTGAGCGCCTGTTCATGATCTGAGACCAACTGAACACCCTCAGCCTTGTTGTCCCGAAGCTTGTTTATGATCGACTGAAAACGACCAAACAATGCTTCAACAGATTCACCCGGCTTTTGTGTGAAGTTCTCGTACTCACGCCGGTAGGTCTGATAGAGCCGAGCCTTGACCTGAGCTGTCCCCTCATGGTGTGCCTGGAGGGTAGCCCAGATCTCTCTCGCAGTGGAGAGATGGCTCACACGCTCAAACTCAGTGGGACCCAAACCAGAAAACAAAATGTTCACCGCTTTGCTATTGTTCACATGCTGGGCGATGATACCAGGAGAATCACGCTCAGCAACTGACAATATGACAAACGTAGCGTGAACGCAAATGTCCCAGATGTCCGAGCTTTGGCTCATGAGATAGGCTCGCATGCGAGTCTTCCAATAATTATAGCCATAAGCTTCCAAGGACGGGACCTTGCCAGGAGACGTCATGATCACTACTGGGGTTTAGAACCGGTTAAGGTATGGAAAAACCCTAACCAGGCTCTGATACCACTTGTAGGACCGAAAGTAGCGACCAGAGGGGGGGGGTGAATGGGCGCCTAAAAAATTCTTTCGAATCAATGGCCTGCTCCCAACACCCAACGCACCTCGATAAACAAAAACCTCTGAAGCAAACAGAACGTAGGTACTTAAAATGATCTAGCCTAAAAAACAACCGGTGTCCTAATCGAAAAGACACCAACACAGTGCTTAAAGGCAGATTAAATCCATTCACTAAACAAATAGCATCTCCACAAATATTTCACCAAAACGTAGGTAATCCATCATTTACATCAAAATATTCATATATGCTTTTCATCCATCACAAATATGTCTGTCAAAGGCATTTAAAAATAGACCAACAGTAGATGATAAATTATCAGATGAATCATACGAGTACCGAACAAAAATAAATTTCTCAGATCCTAATCAAAGTATCATCTCAAACTAATTATGCCTGAAATAGATGAACTAACAGATCCTAAAAAAACTAATCAGAATACTGCAGCTGCTAGATAATAAATCCATGAAGAAGAACCGAGCGACATGATTCACCTCGAACTACGTGCGCCTGGATTTCAAGAAAAACTCCTGTCGCCAAAGCTTGTTTTCCACGTTGCGGTGTGCCACAGAAGATCCGGGCTGCACACTTCGTGAGACTTCTTGCTTGGCACGACGAACGAAGCTTCTTCCTGCCGCTTGCATGTGCACGCCGTCACTCAACAGCAAACAGTCGCACGCCTCCTCCGCCGAAGACCGAGCACAGCTTCTCCCTTGCCAAAACGATTGGCGCCCGGCTTGAGCCGATCCGCTGCCGTGGATCCTCGAATAAAACCGGCCACTGGTTTTCGAGAGAAGCACCGTGGAGGAAGGAAAAATCAAACAGAAGAGCAGGCGGCGCTCGATGAACAGAGAGAAGGAGGAAAAAAATGACCCTCAAGATTTCAGAATTGGTAAAGTGATTTCTTCAAAAAAGGGTGCCCTAACCCTAGGATATTGGGGCCTATTTATAGGCAGTCCATAAAATGGAAAAATGCAGAAATACCCCTAGGGTTTTTTACAGACGCTGAATAAAAATGGAAAAGACCGAAATGCCCTTAGGGTTTTTTACAGACTCGACTGACAGACTGTGGGCCTAAAGGCAAAATAGTAAAATCCTAAATAAAGGTAACTTGTCCTGATGCGGAGCTTTCGTAGCAGCTACGGCTTCGCCTCAGAACGGTCAGATCCGAGATCAGCGGTCGTCAGTTTTGCGCCGAAACTGACAAAGCGTCCACCGTCTTCGCACCGGGTACCCGGATTGGGCCGGCCTGATTCCGCGGCTCCCTCAGCCCGGCAATCACTCGCCGCCCGTGTACCTGAGTCAATCCCGGTCAACAGACTAGTGGATCCTCTGCTGCTCCTAGCCCATGTACCTGGATTGGGCCAGCCCGACTTCGCGGCCTTCTCTGCCCGACAGTCGCTTGCTGCCCGTGTACCTGAGTCACACGCGGCCCAGACGCAGCAGGTCTTCTCTCTCTTCTCAGTCCTCTTTGACTATCGTTGACAATGACTCATCACATCTGGAGCCATGAGGCCCACGCTATTCAGCATGGCTCCTCAGTAGTGCTTGTCAAGCGGGGAAGCAAGTCGCTTGTTCTCACCCTAGCAAAAGCGTCATGTCAACTTCTAGACCATTGGAGCTTTTGCACATAGATTTATTTGGTCCAACAACTTATAAAAGAATCGGAGGAAATAGTTTTTGTCTTGTAATTGTGGATGATTTCTCAAGGTTTACTTGGGTTTTCTTTTTGCATGACAAAGCTAAAACCTCCGACATTTTCAAAAAGTTTGCAAAACGAGCTCAAAACGAATTCAATTTTTCTATTATAAAAGTAAGGAGTGACAATGGATCCGAGTTTAAAAATACAAATATTGAGGATTATTGTGATGATCTCGGCATTAAACATGAGCTTTCCGCCACCTATTCTCCACAACAAAATGGTGTTGTGGAAAGAAAGAATAGGACCCTAATTGAGATGGCTAGAACTATGCTTGATGAGTATAGTGTCTCCAACTCTTTTTGGGCGGAAGCTATAAACACTTCTTGTCATGCTTCTAGTCGTCTCTATCTGCATCGTCTTTTGAAAAAGACTCCATATGAACTTCTAATTGGACGAAAACCAAATATTGCTTACTTTCGCGTTTTTGGTTGTAAATGCTATATTTATAGAAAAGGTGTTAGGCTAACCAAATTTGAAAGCCGTTGTGATGAAGGTTTTCTCCTTGGGTATGCATCAAATAGCAAGGCATACCGAGTGTATAACAAGAGCAAAGGTATTATAGAAGAAACCTCAGATGTTCAATTTGATGAGACTAATGGCTCCCAAGAGGGGCACGAAAATTTGGATGATGTAGGTGATGAAGGCTTGATAAGGGCTATGAAGAACATGTCCATCGGTGACATCAAGCCTAAAGAAGATGATGAACTTCCATCCTCCACTCAAGTTGAAGCTTCTACTTCCGCTACGCAAAATGTGACTCAACTTGATGAAGATGATGTCAAAAATCAATCATCTACTATTCCATCCAAGGTTCACAATGCCACTGCAAAAGATCATCCAATTGATCAAGTCTTGGGTGACATTAGTAAGGGTGTTCAAACTAGATCTCGTGTTGCTTCTATTTTTGAGCATTACTCGTTTGTTTCTTCTATTGAGCCTAAACATATAGATGGAGCTCTAAATGACCCGGATTGGGTAAATGCTATGCATGAGGAGCTTAACAACTTTGAAAGAAACAAGGTTTGGACATTGGTGGAGAGACCCAAGGAGCACAACGTCATTGGAACAAAATGGGTTTTTAGAAACAAGCAAGATGAAAACGGATTGGTTGTGAGAAACAAAGCAAGATTGGTAGCACAAGGATTCACTCAAGTCGAAGGTTTGGATTTTGGTGAAACTTTTGCTCCAGTTGCTAGACTAGAGGCTATTCGCATCCTACTTGCTTTTGCTTCATGTTTTGATATTAAACTATATCAAATGGATGTGAAAAGTGCTTTCTTGAATGGAGAAATAGCCGAACTAGTCTTTGTTGAACAACCACCCGGTTTTGAAAATCCTAAAAATCCTAATCATGTTTATAAACTATCAAAAGCTCTCTATGGTTTAAAACAAGCTCCTAGAGCTTGGTATGAAAGATTGAGAGATTTTCTCCTCTCAAAAGGTTTTAAAATTGGTAAAGTTGACACAACCTTGTTTACAAAAATAATTAATGATGATTTCTTTGTTTGTCAAATTTATGTTGATGATATTATATTCGGTTCTACTAATGAAGAATTTTGCAAGGTTTTTGGTGATATGATGTCTAGGGAATTTGAGATGTCCATGATAGGAGAATTGAGTTTCTTCCTTGGACTTTAAGTCAAGCAACTCAAGAGTGGAACTTTTGTGAGTCAAACGAAGTATATCCATGATCTTCTCAAAAGATTCGGATTGATGGAAGCTAAGCCTATCAAGACACCTATGGCGACCAACGGACATCTCGACCTAAATGAGGGAGGTAAACCGGTAGATCAAAAATTATATAGATCCATGATTGGTAGTTTGCTCTATCTTACCGCATCTAGGCCCGATATAATGTTTAGTGTTTGCATGTGTGCTAGATTTCAAGCTGCACCAAAAGATTGTCATTTGATGGCGGTCAAGAGAATTCTAAGATATTTAAAACATTCCATCCATATAGGTTTGTGGTACACCAAAGGTGCTAAATTTGAGCTAATTGGCTATTCCGACTCGGACTATGCCGGTTGCAAGGTTGATCGAAAAAGGACTTCTGGGGGCTGTCAATTCCTTGGGAGGTCTCTTGTTTGTTGGGCCTCTAAGAAACAAAACTCCGTTGCCCTTTCCACTGCCGAGGCAGAATATGTCTCCGCGGGTAGTTGTTGTGCTCAATTACTTTGGATGAGGCAAACCTTGCTTGATTATGGAATAGAATTCTCAAATGTCCCTCTCCTTTGTGACAATGATAGCGCCGTCAAAATTGCCAATAATCCCGTTCAACACTCTAGAACCAAGCATATTGATATTCGTCATCACTTTCTAAGAGATCATGTTGGCAAAGGCGACATTGTTATTAGCCACATAAAAACCGAAGATCTATTAGCGGATATCTTTACCAAACCACTTGATGAATCCCGCTTTTGTAAACTTAGGAATGAATTGAATATAATAGACTTCTCAAATGTGGCTTGAAATCATGCATATATGTGAGTTTTAGATTTTTCTATCCTTGTGTGTCATATATATATATATATATATGCTTTTATGCTTATCGTGCCATATTTGAAGTTCATGTGATCTTATATGTTTTCCTAAGGCTATACATTAAGGGGGAGTATTGTGGTTATTCTTATATATTGATAATGACTTAATGTGTTGAAAAACAAAATTTGGAAGTTTTGGTAACTTAAAGATTCTATCTTTGAGTCAAATCGGTTTTTTCCTTAAGTTTCATTTCTAAACATAATGTGAACATTTGTCCAAAACAAAACTTATAGAGATGGATCATATGAACATTTTTCGTATTTTCATGTTTTAACTTTATCCATCCTATGAAAAGATATTCAAAGTTGAAGTTCAGCAAAAGTTGTTCTATAACCATTTTTGAACCTAAGCATACATTCGAGTATTTCTCTGTTTTTGAACTTAAAAATTTGAAAATTTGATGATTTATAAACCTTGGGAGTTATACATGGTTTCTGCAAAATTTGAAATTTTTCAAAAATATTTTACCATGTTTTCCACTTTTGCCTTGAATTAAAAATATTGGTTGGGCATTAGTGCAGTCGGTCTGACCGAGCCTACTTGGCCGGTCTGACCGCCCTACCTGAGTCGATCTGACCAGGCCTACATGGCCGGTCAGACCGGGGCTCGGGCAGGGTTATAACTCCCCTCTCTATTCAGTTTTCTATCCCCTCTATTATTTCATCTTCTCTCAAACCGAGTTCCTCTCCTCCTCTCTTGCCCCCAACCCTCGAAAATCAATTTCGTCGCAATTCTTGCCGGTCCAACCGGTGGATCTTCTCCGGTCCGACCTTGAGTCTCCTTTGCCGGTAAGAATCTCCTCTGATAAAATCCCTTGATTTCATCCCCTTGGAGGTTAGGGTTAGGGTTCATGTTCTTGGGCTTGCATGTGATGTTGCCTAGGCTAAATCCCTGTTGTTATTGCATTTCTAGCCTTATGGTACCATTTCCCATGCTTCTATGAATTTTGTTAGGGCAAATTTGAATTTTGGAGACTTTTTGTGCAAAGGGGATTTGTGCCCAGGTTGCTAGGCCGGTCAGACCGGTTGGCAATGGGCGGTCAGACCGACCATGTAATGGCGGTCAGACCGACCATGTAATGGCGGTCAGACCGGCCATATTGCCTCGGTTAGACCGGCCTCCCATTCTGGCACCCTTTTGTTCAATTGTGCTCCTTAATGCTTTTACCCTCTAGCAACTTCATAGCCTATCTCCATCATATCCATAATCTTATCATGATTCAATCTTGATTCTCATATTCTTGTTACCATTACTTTGATTCAGTCATGCCTCGCGCTGGTCGCTCTCAAGGAAATGAGCGTCGCTCAAAGTTTGTTGAGGACCGTGGCCAATCATCCCAGCACTTTCAAGATGACAGCGATGAGGACTTTGCCTATGAGGATGACAGCTCTGAGAATGAGGAGGAATTGGCTCCTCAGCCTCCGGCAGCTAGTGAAGATCCATTTGCATCCTTGGAATTCAAAGTGGATGTGCGGAATCAAGAAAATTTTGCTCGTTTGCGCCATCACAATCAATTTCTCAGACCAAGAGATACCTCCGATCAGCATTTTCACACCAAGTTTCAGAAAGAGGTATACAATATTGCTTATGAGAACCGCTCTTTGGCTCCTCATAAGTAGATTTCTTGGAGGGATTTGAGTGGAGAGGCTGCAGCTCTCAGGAATATTTTTGGAACTGTTGGAATTAACAAAATAGTCAGTTTGAAGCAAGATTTCAACTGGGATTTCATCCGTCAGTTTTATGCCACAGTATTCATACCTGCCACTTGTGATTCTCTCACCTGGATGACAGGAGACATTTTCTGTATTGCTACAAAGCAAGAAATTCAGAGTGCTTGGGACATAAGGTTTTCTTCTGGCCTCAGATTGCATGATGAGTTTACTCACAACCCTTTGTCAGAAGAGGAGATGGCACAGTTCTACATCCCGTCTGCTGCTCACAAGATAGGAGGGTCACTGGAATGAAGACCCTACATAGTGTGGCACATCGCATCCTGCGACACTCCATTTTACCGCGTCTGGGCAACAATGATGCCATTCGAGGTGTTGCTTGGACTCTTTTGGATGCAGTAATGACTGGAAAGAGATTTGATGTCATCCATTTGATGCTATATGAGATGGCACTCTCAAAGGGAAGCCTCACTCTTGGAGTTTACTATGCTCCTTTTATCATGAGACTGATTTTGAGCAAAGTGGGTAACGTGAATGAGCGCCTTGATGTAACTCACTCTCAGTATAGGCCTCGTTTCTCAGCTACTCCTTTGGCTCCAGCCGCCGATCCAGCTGATGTGGGTGCAGGACAGTTTCATTCTCAGGAAATACCCAGCAGCTCTTTTGCTCCTCCACCTCCACCACAGGACTCTGGATCCGGTGCCTTTGGTCCTCCTCCTTATTTTGGTATGGATGCCGCTCAGTTATTTGATCCGGTACTTCAACAAGTGACAGCGGGTTTCCTTCAGTTAAATGCTAGGATGGATCAAATGGCTTTAGGACAGGAAGCAATCATCTCCCATCTGCAGAACCTTCAAGGCGGTCAAGAGCGTATCAACTCTAGGATTGACACTCTTTCTTCTAGAGTTGATCGGCTAGACTCTTCCTCAGCGGGATATCCACTTCAGTACCAGCGCCGTCGTCATCGCCTTGATGTTTCTCAGCCTCCTCCTTCCCAGGATTAGTCTCTTTTTGGTTCTTGATGCCAAAAGGGGGAGAAGAAGCTTAGATAAGAAGTTTAGGGGAGGAGAGATTAGATAGAAATAGTCTAGAGTAGTCTGCTCTATATTTAGTCTGCTCTATATTTATATCTCTATCTATCTATGGTTGGTTGTCTGAAGAACTCTATTTGCTTCCCATGTCATGATGAACTTAATTTGAACTATTTGCTCGTATTATAAAAAACTCTTATGTGCTTTGCTTTATTGGACTTTTGAATTATATTTGGAATTATGTTTTCTTAAAACTCATATCTTGCTCCACATACTTGAACCCCATCACTGTTTCAGGGGGAGCTTTGCGCTTAATTGCAGATACTGTTAGTAAAATATTTCTTTATCTCTGGAATGTTTGTCATCAATTACCAAAAAGGGGAGATTGAAGATCTAGGCCCCATGTGAGTTTTGGTAATTAATGACAAACGCGCGTTTGTGGACTAATATTTTTCTTAAGTGTGAAGGAAATGAGTAGGTCCCGCGCAAATGGAGCACAAGATGGAAAACCCGAAGATCTGGACGATTAAAAAGCAACGGCAAAAGGTTTGAAGTAATCTAGAAATTGATCGAGGTGTTTGGAGCGATCAATTAGGCTAGGTTTAAATTTTGTTTTTGCCGTACTATAAAGAGGGGTTGCATCTTGGTTATGAGTTGATTTTCAAGTGCCAACTTGCATTGCATGTAGTATCTTTTGAACATGTGTGATTGTTGCAAAAGTTACGGTTTTTGGCAAAATTCCTTGAAAACATAGTTGCAGCTTTTGGAGTTGTCTGACCCTGGCGGTCTGACCGACCATATGGGTCCGGTCAGACCGACTGATGTTGGGCGGTCCGACCGGCCAGGGGGTCAGTCCGACCGGGTTGCGCAGGGCTGGAAAAAGGATGGTTTACAGAGCCGACGGGAGCTCTATCGGTCCGACCGAGCCGATGGCCGGTCAGACCGGGTAGGGTCGGTCCGACCGGGCCAGCATGGCCGGTCAGACCGATTGGTCCTGTCACATCAGTAAACGGCTAGTTTTCTAGCCATTGCAGTTGGGTCGGTCAGACCGGCCCAAGATGGGCGGTCAGACCGACAGTGCGTAGAGAGCCACCTAACTCTTTGTAACGGCTAGTTTTTGGGTGTGTGGCTATATAAACCCTTGCTACAGCTCCTTTACTAGATTTTTGGCATTCATTTGAGCATACTTGAGCACAAGAGAGTCTCTCCCACCATTGAGCACTAATTTGAGCACTAGTGAGGTTGGGAAGAAAAAGGGAGTGATCAAGTGATTGAATAGATTGCATTGCATTTGCATTTTGGCACTTGATTGTCTTCTCCTAGCTTTGATTGCAGCTTGTTACTCTTGGAGGTTGCCACCTCCTAGACGGCTCGGAGAAGAAACCGGTGATCTCTCCAAGAAGGTTGTGGAGGAGACCCGGAAGGTTGTGAAGGTTGGAACTCGCCTATCCGGAGTGGAGAAGAGCTACCACTAGTGATCGAGGCCCGAGAGTTGCACTTCCGGTGCTGGCTTATCTTCAAGCTAATTTCTCCTTGAGAAATCCGTAGCTTGGTGAAGAGAGCGGTTAAGTGAAACTCGCCTCAGCGAGGACGTAGGAAATTGGCAAATTTCCGAACCTCGGGATAAAATTCGGTTGTCTCTTGTCTCTTTTATTTTGAGCAAGTTAAATTGTGCAAATTTATCTTCTTAGAGTAATTTACTTGCCATCCTAGTTTGCTATATTGAATCTAGTAGTTTGTTTCAATTGGCTAAGTTCCTTGCCTATTGTTTAACTAAAATTGAATTAGTTTTAAAAACCGCCTATTCACCCTCCTCTAGTCGGTACATCGATCCTACAACTCGGCAGGTCTTCATCTCTCCCTTCCTTTGACTTCCGTTGACAATCACTCATCACATCTAGAATATCAAAACCATATTCTTCAACATGGTTTCTCACCGCCGCCGCGTGGACTCGGCGCCCCACCACCGCATGGTTTCGGCATCCACCCGCGTGGCCCCGGCGCTCCACCGCGCGGGCTCAGTGCCCCGCCGCCGCTGCGCGTCTTCGGCATCCATCCGCACGGCCCCGGCGCTCCGCCGCCACTGCGCGGCCTCGGCTCCCCTTTGTGTGGCCTCGGCGTCCCGCCGCTGCCACGCTGTTTCGGTGCCCCGCCGCGCAGGCTCGCCGCCATGCTGCCGCCACCGTGCGGCTTTGGAGCGCCACTGACGCCACGTCGTTTCGGCGCCCCGCCGCGCGAGCTCGCTGCCACACCGCCACTGCCATGTGACTTCCGCGCCCCGCTGTCGTCGCAAGGGTTCCACACTGCGACATCGCCGCCGCATGTTCTTCACGCCGCGCCGCCGTTCGTGCTCCTCCAAGAAGCACCATCTACTACTATGGCTGCAAGGCGCGGATACATTGCCCATGATTGGAACAACATGTTGCTTCCAACTCCAACGAAGTCCCCACAGCCGACTCCTCTGTCTTATATACCAATACCAGGGATTTCACCCACTACAACGACAGAGAAGAAGGAAAATGGAGTGTACACCTACGCTCCTATGGCGGACTACATGGCCTTCCTCACAAGTGGTCCCTCAGCACCACTTATCTATGATTAGATCTTAAAATGATATTTAAATTTCTGCTATTGTTTGTGTTATTACTATATGTGTTGTAACCCTTTTGTAATAAGGCAGAAATATTATATGACTTGTCTACTGAATATATGCATGTTTTATATACATGTCTTTTAAGCATCAGCTTCAAAAAAAATGCTAAATATTGATGACCATTACTCAAACAACTGTTGGATTAAAAATATGACATTAGAATCTTGGATACGACTACAACGATTAATATTAGCCGTCTCGATTAAACGTTTTTTTCGTATCACAAGCAGCAAAATCATTTGCCCAAATATTGATAGGCCTACACCATTTGGTGATTACCTTCAATATTAAAATACCAACTTGTTTCTATAAAATAAACTATATATGTTGTTTAATCCATCAGGAATATTACACAACATATTAATGGTAAATCATTACCTATACATTAAAAAGTCATCTACACTATGTGTTATGCATAATTAGCATTTTTTTAAAACATTTATATTTATTTACTCTCTTAGTAAATTAAAATATGTTCCTACATGTAGGACATGGCTGACATTTCAAAGAAAGAATTCTCTGAACTTGCTTTAGATGGTAGTAATTATTTGACATGGGCACAAGATGTTAAAATAAATTTAACAGCCTGTCAATGTATTAATACCATTATGGATCCAATACCAAATGCACCTGAGATCCCGGACTACAACAAATATGCCACACTCCATTTTCTGCGCCATCATCTACACTCAGATTTAAAATCTGAATATGTGATGGAAGAAGACCCCCTTGCTCTATGGAAATCCCTTAAAGATCGATATGAGCAGCAGAAAAATATCAAATTACCCGAAGCCCAACGCGAATGGTCACTAATTCGCTTTCAAGATTTCAAATCAATAGCATATTATAATTCTGCCATACATAAAATCTGCTCTAAATTGAAATTTTGTGATCAACCTGTTTCAGAAGAAGCAATGATTGAAAAAACTTTATGTACTTTCCATCCAACATTCTGGGTATTGCAACAGCAATATCGCCAACAGAAATATACAAAGTATTCTGAGTTAATATACACATTACTTCAGGCAGAAAAGCATGATGAACTTTTGATGAAAAATCATCAAAATCACCCAACAGGCGCAGCTCCTCTTCCTGAAGTACATTTTAACTCTCAGCGTACTAAATTTCATGGCAACAAACGGAATAAAAATTTTAAGGGAAAGTCAAAGTTTCAAAATAACAGGCATGTGAATAAGACAAATAAAGGGAAAAGTCCGTTTAAGGACAATCCTAAAGACAAATCTGAAATTTGTCAAAGGTGTGGATGTACGAATCATCATACTAATAAATGTAGGATCCCAAAGCATTTAGTTGAACTTTATCTAAAGTTTGGTAAGGATAAATAAGTTCGTCGGAATAAATTTGAGACACATTTCAATGAACAACAAGTCAACGACTTACCTGCGGGACCTTCTCAAAGCACCCATCAAAATGAAGTTCAAAAGAAGGAGCAAGACCATCCAATATCGACAATATGATAGTCGAATATCACACTGAAGATATATATGGGGATCTCAAATAAATTATACATATTTCATATGTAAATAGCCAATTAAGAACTATAAATGTTGTATAAATATAAACATATATTGTAATATGTATTTGACATGTTAACATAAACATCATATGTATATATATGTAGATATTATATCTCTTTATCTCATTTTTTTAGTATTTATCATAATTATTTACGGGATTTTACAATAGATGGAAGATGAGGAAATTTGTTTAGTAGATAGTGGCTCTACTAACACAATTCTACGTGAGCTTAAATATTTTCAAAATCTTCATAAGAAACATGGAAATATCATGACTATCGCTGGACGCGATGCATTAATTGTAGGCTCAGGCCGAGCCACGATTACGCTCTCGATGGGTACAAAGTTAATAATTGAGGATGCACTCCTGTATCCTGATTCAACTCGTACATTGCTTAGCTATAAAGACATCCGTCTAAATGGCTACCATATTGAAACCCAAACTGAAAATAATGTAGAATACTTATTTCTCACTAAAACGAACGGATTAAACAAAGAGATACTTGAGAAATTTCCTTCATTTTCATCTGGTTTATACTACACATACATAAAACCCGTATCACATGTTGCGTTTAAAATAATTTTTCAAAATATTGATAAATTCAAGACTTGGCACAATCGCCTTGGTCACCCCGGAATAGGGATGATGAGAAATATTATTAGCAACTCCATAGGTTACAATATTAATCTTGCAAGATTTCCTGGATCATCAGATTTTACATGCACTACATGTGCCATGGGAAAATTAATTTTAAGACCATCATATCTTAAGATTAAAAATGAACAAATCAGTTTCCTTGAACGCATTCAAGGAGACATTTGTGGTCCTATACAATCATTATCCGGAGCATTTAGGTACTTTATGGTGCTTATAGATGCATCCACACGATGGTCCCATGTATGTCTCTTATCTACAAGGAACCATGCATTTGCAAAATTAATGGCTCAAATTATAAAATTAAGAGCTAGCCATCCTAAACATAGGATAAAATCCATTAGGATGGACAATGCCGCTGAATTTAGCTCACGAGCATTTAATGATTATTGTATGGCTCTAGGTATCAATCTTGAACACTCGGTACCTTATGTTCATACCCAAAATGGGCTTGCTGAATCTCTAATCAAGAGAATAAAATTAATTGCGAGACCACTTTTACATAATTGCAAATTACCAACCTCTTGTTGGGGTCATGCGGTCTTACACGCCGCAGATTTGATACAAATTAGACCAACTGCATATCATGTAACATCCCCGTTACAATTAGTACGTGGAAATCAACCAAGTATTTCCCATCTGCGAATATTCGGTTGCGCTGTATACGTACTGATATCACCACCACAGCGTACCTCTATGGGTCCCCATAGAAAATTAGGCGTATATATCGGGTATCATTCACTATCAATCATCAAATACCTCGAACCCCTAACAGGGGATTTATTTACTGCCCGGTATGCTGATTGCATCTTCGATGAAGATAATTTCCCGACATTAGGGGAGATTTCTACCATAATAAATGTTAGGAAATTGATTGGAACGCCACTGGTTTTCAATCATTAGACCCACGTACTATAGAATCCGAGCAAGAAGTTGGAGAATAATAAATTTGCAACAACTTGCAAATAACCTGCCAGACGCATTTACTGATTATAAAGGTGTCACAAAATCTCATATTCCTGCAGTTAATGCACCAGAAAGAGTTGAAATACCTCATCAAGCAACTCAACTCCCAAATCCTAAGATCAGGGGGAGAGATCTGGTTGCAACTGATGCTTCTCAAAAGTAATATAAAAAACAAAGGAAGATATCTTCTAAAACAATAAATGAAATTCAACCTCATGTTGAAAGACACGAGGAGGATGATTCTTATCCTAAATCTAGCATAGATGGGTGCACCAATACAAATGCTAGACCATCAGAAATGACTAACTCTATTAATATGGGAAATACTCAAGAGTTAGAAGAAATATCCACAAATTACATTAATTCAGGAGAATCTTATAATAGAAAGACTACAATTGTCGACATATATTTCTCCTCAAGTATAGCTAAAGACCTCGAGGAAGATCCAGAACCTAAGACCATGGCAGAGTGCCTTAAGCGCTCAGACCGGATCAAATGGAAAGAAGCTATTGAGGCGGAATTAAGCTCGCTAAGGAAAAGAGAGGTATTTACATCAGTAATACCTACTCCTCAAAATGTTTTCCCCGTTGGATCGAAATGGGTTTTTGTTCGTAAATGAAATGAAAACAATGAGGTGGTGAGATACAAAGCGAGGCTTGTAGCACAAGGGTTCACGCAGAGACCCGGCATCGATTATGATGAAACATATTCTCCAGTTATGAGTGGAATAACATTCCGATATTTGATATCATTAGCAGTACAAATGAATTTATCCATGCAGTTAATGGATGTTGTGACAGCATACTTATATGGATCATTGGATTCGGATATTTACATGAAAGTCCCTGAAGGACGTGATACTCCAAATCCTAATATAAACCGCAACAAATTTTGTGTAAAATTACAAAAGTCACTTTATGGCTTAAAACAGTCGAGTAGAATGTGGTACAACCGACTAAGTGAATTCCTACTTAAAAAAGGTTATTCTAACAATGATGATTGTCCTTGTGTATTTATTAAAAGGTCCATCACTGGATTTTGTATTATTTCAGTGTATGTTGATGATCTCAACATCATTGGAACTACATAAGATATAATTGAAGCTAGCAATCATCTTAAGACAGAATTTGAAATGAAGGATTTAGGTAAAACTAAATTTTGTTTGGGTTTACAACTTGAACATCTTCCATCAGGAATATTAATTCACCAATCTGCATATATTGAAAAAATATTGCAAAAATTTAATATGGATAAATCATATCCATCAAAGACCCCTATGGTCGTTCGATCTCTAGAAATGGATAAAGACCCATTCTGACCTAGGGAAGAAGGTGAAGAACTATTAGGACCTGATGTTCCATATTTAAGCATAATAGGAGCACTTATGTATCTAGCAAATTGTACAAGACCGGACATTGCATTTGCGGTAAATTTACTAGCTAGACATAGTGTGGCACCAACTAAAAGACATTTTGTTGGAGCAAAATAAATCTTAAGATATCTAAATGGAACAAGAGATCTTGGTTTATTTTATCAGAAAAATCAAGATTTATCCACGATAGGATATACTGATGCTAGGTATATGTCTGATTCACATAATGCCAGATCACAAACAGGATTTGTTTTCCTATATGGAGGTACTGCCATTTCATGGAAATCCTCGAAACAAACTCTTGTTGCTACATCGACTAATCATTCTGAAATTATAGCTTTATATGAAGCTTCACGAGAATGTGTATAGCTTCGAAGAATGATTAATCATATACAACGAACATGCGATGTTGGTTCATCAAAATCACCCACAATTATCTATGAAGATAATGTTGCATGTATCGCCCAAATCCAAACTGGTTACATTAAAAGTAATATAACTAAGAATATTGCCCCTAAACTGTTTTTTCCACATGAATTACAAAAGAATGGAGAAATAACAGTTTTACAAACAAAATCATGTGAAAATCTAGCAGATTTATTCACAAAATCGCTACCAACCTCGACATTCCAAAAATATGTTAAAGGAATAGGTATGCAAAAACTCCGTGATTTGCAAAATTCAGGGGAGTCATTTTATAAGATATGCTCTATTTATGATCATCAGATCATATTAAGTTATACTATTATCTTTTATAAAATTACTCTCAAAATTTCCTAATAAAGATTATTGGGGTAATCGAATCATATGATATCAATCATATAGTTTAAGGTTCGATTAAGGGGGAGTGTTACGCATCAAAAGGCGTGCCACCTTTTTGATGCTGAGCAGCAGCAGCAGTTGCTGCAGGCCGCGCGTGACGCGCATTTTGTGTGTTGCAGTGGCATGGCGCGGGCGGTGCAGACAGCAGCAACCGGCGGCAGAAAAAGCAGGCGACGCAACCGCCAGCAACATGACGATTAGGAAAAGATGCGACGATAGCAAACGTCTATTCATCTGTTATAAATACTCCTTTGTACTGTGTGATAAATCGATCAATAAAAAATCACTTTTCATTCTAACAAATATGATCCTCGAGGTGTCAAACGAAGCGGTCACAAGTGCATTCTTTAATGATATCACTAATTGGTAGTCAATCCATTGACCACTCTTATGTCACTCTTCGCCATGACCATTTTCTACACAACAATGAAATAGACATTGACATATCTAGCTTGGAACTAGTAGGAGGGAAGGATTCACGGCAATCAGGTGGCAGTAGTTGGTAGAGGAAAACAACAAGCTCTTAACCTCACCAAGCTCATTGGAGGACTCTATCTCTTCCACCCCAACTCTAACCACACGACAAAAGACTGTTATATTCTAAAGTAGTCGATCAGTAAGCATCTAAACAAAGCACCAATGCAACATAATTGAAGCTATGTCCCACGAAATCACTAAAAACTCATTGAAGTCAACCACACTATTATAAAATTGTCTTTAGTGACGGATAAAAAACTTGTGTCACTAACAGTTCGAGCTTTGTGATTAGCTTTGTGATTGGTTCATGTTAGACTTGTCACTAATGAGGAAGGTTATCATTAGTGATGGGTTTTGGCACATCACTCACTAATGATGATGAGAACTGGTGATGAATCTTGCTTTGGATCATTACTAGTGATGCTCTCCCTCATTAACAATGGGTGTAATGGACATTTGCCACTAATGTTCAGCCTCATTAGTAGCGGGCGACGGAGACTCGTCACTAATGATGTCGTAAACTTTCATGATGGGACCAATCTTTAGTGATGGGTTTTCTTAGACACCCGTCAATAGTACTCACTACTTAAGCAGACCGGAAAACCACGAACTAAAACTAATTTTTATACCGTGAGTAGAACCACTAATGTGTAAATTTCGTCAATGGATTGATATGGACATCACGTGTTAGAGAAACAGAAACAGGTGATGCATTAAAAAATCAAATCGAGATTGAACACCAGATGAAGCACTAGAAAACGTGAAAGGAAGGACAAAGGACCATTACACAGATAGCGAGACCAAGCACATTTCTGTACAATTTGAGAATGGATATCCAAATTAGCTGTAATAACAAACAAATGGTATATTAACGAAAATCCTGAAGCGTGCCTCCATGGACGCTCAAAGCTTTTGCAGCCTTATACATCTGTTTTTGAAATATCATTATGGGTTGGAGCTTAGATCTAAACAAGAAATAATGTGTTGAGTTCCTTCCAGCAAGACACAACATAGACCGGGTAAGTTCCGAAATCAGCAGCCAAACAACTCCCTTCAAATGCACTTAAAAAGAGCAGATGGCTGCGCAGGTAGATGCACCTTTAGCTAGCTGCTCCAGTTAGTCACAAGCAGCTACATTATGCATGCTGCCTTGTCCTGATTCCTGAAATGATGTCATGTTCTAACATGCTTTGGGGGGTTGCACGGTGAACTCACAGTCAGTAGTAGCACACTAGCTACAAAAGCTACCAGTCTTGCTGTACAAAATTATGAGATGTTCATCCAAGAAGCACCTGACCAAGTTTGAATATCGGCTGAAAAAAATCACTGCCAGAGTAACTTGGAATATGAACATGTTTGTGTCTGTTCAGCAATGAACACCAAGTTCCACATGGCCATGATGTTGGAAGTATAAACCCTGCTTTTACATTAACACAACCCATTGTCTTACTGCAACTTTCTAAAATATTCATTTCATGATGCAGTGGAGCCAGTAGAAAGTGGTCTATCTTTAAGTTGCAGTAGGCAGAGTTGCAACTGCTTTTGAATCATCTCAGCAACCATTCTCAGTCTTCCCTGGCTCATATCTCCAACTGCTGCAGACCCATTCATAGTCTCCACTGCTCTGGAAACCCTCTGTTTACACCTCTCCAAATCCTCGTGTTGCAACCAACATGCCCTACCACCATGGCTCCCATCCATTGCAAGGAATGCAATGCGACTATTGTCTCCAAAGGTGTACCTTACTCTCACAGAGACACAATAAGGCAACCAAGCAGCTCCACCAGATATGCTCATGTGTGGTACAAGGGCCTGGTCAAGTACAAAAGTTAGGGCAAAATCTACAGAATTGTTGGCTCTGTCATGGTGAATATTGCTCTTAGACGATGAAGAGTTTTCAGTGTAATCATCTGAAACTGATCTTTGGTGCTTTTCCAAACAGATCTCAATCCGTGGCCTCTGTGTCGTACCATTGTCCCCATGAGTTTGGGACAAACTTTTTTTCCATGCAATTAGCTTTATAAATTCTCGCAGAACTGAAATGGGCAATGTAAGCAAAGTGATAAAAGATGCAACCCTAGAAGCATCATAAGGTTCAGAAGCAACACGTCTGCTGAAATAATCACAGATTTCACTTATCTCAGATGCTGTTAGCTCTTCCTGAGCATTGCTCTGAGGAGCTTGCTGTTGCTGTTGCTGTTGCTGGAGATGAAATCGTTTCACATTAAGTACTTGAAGCAGCAATTGAACTCTATGAACACTAACAGCAAATACGTAACCACTGCAGATTAAAAGTGAAGAGGGGATAATCAGACACAGTACTTGTTGAGAACATCTACAAATAAATAGAGGAACATAGCATATGGGGTGAATCTTCAGTTGAATATAAAAGGAAATTTAGAACTAGGCAATCTACAGAGGCAATGGCATAGATCCAAGTTTCTCAGTAAATATTGGTTTAGCACAAATCTGTACTAATAGCATACAGAAGAATGATTTTGACCCATGGTATCTCCCAGGATTCAACCCTACCATTGATCTAAAGTTCTACAAATATCAACCCATGATTTGCGCTCTCCAATCAAATTTTATACTACTCTCTCTCTCTCTCTCTCTCTCTCTCTCTCTCTCTCTCTCTATATATATATATATATATATATATATATACTATATACATATATACTATCTCTATATATATATACTATATAAAAACTAGTGGTGGTGGCGAATCTGCTACTATTTACTACCACTAGAGTTGATGTGGTGGGATCTTCTGTGTGGATAAATATATTATTTGTTCATATGGCTTAGCTATGTGTGAATTAAAGTTTGTTTGTAAATTATATAATTTGATTGTTAACTAATGATATAATTTTACATCCATTGCAATGCATGGGTATTTGGCTAGTACACGTTATATAGAAAATGCATGCACACCCAAAACATTGCTTGTAGTTTGTTTGAGAGAATTTTTAACATAAAATATAGTCAAAGAGCAATAAAAAAACTTGTCTAGTAAATTCACAAAATGGTTAGGCTTTGAAAATTTTTCATCCATAAATTTAATTGATATTTTTTATGGAAGAGACAAAGGGGGGAAAACAAGGTTCTGGTTCATCTCAGAACCTGTAGGCATCCAACTAGACCATGCTTGAATTTCTAGACAGATGTGGCTGCTATTATGTTATATATACAGCAAAAGTTCGTACTTTTGAGCAATTCTGTTCTCTACGAGGGGCCACCAAAGCCCAAAAGCTACCAGTTTTTGCTAAAAGAAAAAAAAAGTTTGGCATGCTTAAGGATAATATTTTCCACCTGATTCATAAATGTAAAAGAACAATAAAACATGTTCATTTGAAAGAAGCGATCAACAGACACAAACCAAAGAAAGAAACAGCTTGAGCAGATAATGCAGCATGCAAAACTACTGTCTACAGTAGTGCAGTTAATATAGTAGTCAGCAAATGCTCCACAGCTAATACAATGAATTAAATCTAACAGCCATCAACTGCATGTGTGCTCATCACAAAATATCATGCGATATTGACACACCAAACTTACTCAGGAAGTAGAGACAATCCAACAAAAAAGGTTTTATGGGGAGGCCACCTGAAAAAACATGCAGATCACGCCTAGCCTTTCTTCTAAATGCATTGTATTCTTGGGTTGAGGTAAAGAGAGATGGGCTTCATAGGGAAGACAGGCTTTCTTTGGCATAGGAAGGCAGGTGTTTTCAGTTGGTTTTGTTAGGGAAGAACATGAGGGTTTAGGGTTTCATCACATTTCCTATTAAGCAAGGGAAAAGAGTCCACCTCACAAAACTTCATCACCGTAATATATGGTCCCATCACTAAACTGAAGTTAATCGATCCAATCTTTGGTCTTGAAAAAGTGTAACCCCCCCCCCCACCAAAAAAACTCAGTTGTTGCTGTATTTGTAACCTTCCTTTGTTCATAATTACCCCTAAAAAGCATGGCATAAGAAAAATGAGAATAGTGTGAAAAGTTATTACGCAGATTCTGCACTAGATAGATAATGTCCCGCCAAGGAATGTAGTGCCCATACCTCACAGCAGTTGCATCATTATATTTATGTGGGTATTATGGCAATATCAATAAAATATATCTTACCCCACGAAGAAGCGCAATGCTGGCTGCTCCAGATCTAAATTTAGAAGTGCACCTTCATTATCTTTCAAAACTGACCCCAATATTTCCTTCAAAAGATCAGGTAGCTGTGCAAACAACCATAGAACTCCAAGGTACTTAAGGATGCCTCGCAACACCTTCTTAAGAGCAGCAAGAGGAACCCAGCCACCACCATAGCCACCATCATCACCAAGCCCAACAAAAGCTGTGTTCAGCTCTCCTTTCATATGAACAGGAATACTATTTCCATGAGAAAGGTGTTCAGGAGCTCCAGAAATTCCTGAAGAAGCCATCAGGGCATTGCTTACACGACTCAAACTAGTTGTTACCTGGTTACCAACATTTGAAATTGGCCTAGCTACCCCAGGAGCACCACTAAAATGGTTTGAAGTAGGAGCTAATTGTTGACTTCCAGAAACAGTATTAGCAATGGCATTCAACTGGGGACCAATATATCTAGCATTCAGAAGACTAGGATCAAGAAAATTTAGACCCTGAGCAACATGCTCCATTATGAAAGGTCGAAATTGTGGGCAAGGTAACGATCCACCAACTGAATGTCCACCTTTTGGAGGGGTTGCTGGCTGAAGCCAGACCTGATCCCCAGCAAAGCAGCGCATGTCAACAGAGAACTTCTTACGATATATAATGCGTACCCAGTATGGCCCACGGAGTACAACAGAAACATCAAAAGGAAGCAATGAACTAGGAACTTGGCCAGGCGTAGTTCGTCCAGCCACAGATAGCATGGAAGAAGAATGTGCTACTGCAGCACCCTGTGGAACAGAGATATTATGCATAGTACTTGACAATGAACTGCTTGCTGATCCCACTGTTGTAAGAACATTGATTTGCTTTGGTACAGCACTGTAACCAGTGGGAACAGTTACAGGCATCTTTGCAGGACGAATGGCACCCCCAAGGGCAAGTAAAGGTCCTGCGGTGAGCCTGATGCAATCCAAGAATGATGCTACCTCATTCCCATTCACAAAATCCTCCAAAAACTGCATTATGTGAACGTGGTTACAAGGAGAAGTAGCAAAATCTTATGGAAATATGAAATTCCTTAGTAGCAAAGAATTTTGTAGTACTTTGTTCAAAACTTGGAATGCTGAAATAGCAAAGAAAAGTACCATTTTAATGGTGCAACATGCCGATTGGCAAAACAATTTTCACTCTTTGGTTAGCCAAATCAAATCTGACCAAAAGATCAAGTGATCAACAAAAATTGACTAGTGATGCATGACAGTTTTGTTCATGAACCAAACATGGGCCCAATTAGAACAAAGAAGATTTAAATAAAAAGCATTTAGCAACTCAGGGTTACAAATAAAGCATCTTTTGGTTTACTATCAACATTAAAAGCGTATGAAATATGTAATGCTGCAACCTACATAGCTTCTGTATTAGAATAATAGCTAGTTTGTCTCAACATAGCAGGTCCTAAGCCCTGGTAAAGGAGGGAGGGTCCTTTTCCCCTAAAAGGTTGTGATTGGTTTGACGAGCCAGTGGAAAATCTAGCCACTCAAATAGAGATGAAACTCAAGATTGGGTTTCAGGTCTAGCCTACCCTAACTTAGCTTCGGATGGAAAGGCTTTGAAGAAGAAGTAAAAATGTGATAATTCATTTGGCAGAAATAAGCTGTGTGGTTCAGCTGGATGGTCGCATATATACACATCAGAAAGCAACTGTAGTGCAGCAACTTAGACAAAAGCGCATGAAACAGTGCAACAGAGACACCAATATTTGCTATCATGACAGCCTCAAGTGAGATTCTTTATCAATGTCAAATCAAAAAATCAGGTGGCAAATTTTCAAACACCATACTCCATAAGTTGTCCTAAATAGGGCACATGCAAATAATGAGGCAGTAAGCATATATGTCAAAACCCAACCTTTGTATGTGGCCATAACTGATCTGGAGAAACACGCATTGTGCAGCCACCCTTACCAGCCTCCCATTCAACAACAAAGTAAACCATAGGCACAGTAGCACCATAACTGAACCACAAGCTCATCAAACCAACAGCTTCAATTCTGAAGGTTTTCCTCATCTGTTCAGCTAACTTGTCCCTGCTACCTTTTCTTCTGGAATGTAACTTTGTCTCTGCAGCTGTCTGATTCTCAACTAGCTTTTCATCTACTTTAACAGCGATCAATCTTTGCATTCCACGAGAAAATGCACGAGCATTTGAAAGCCGTTGTAAATCTGAGACAAGTCTCTGTATACTATCAGCCTCAACAGTATTGTAAGTCAAGAGGACCCCATCATCATCAAAAGAGATATGTGAATCCACCTCGGAAGTGTTTGCAACACGAATGCCAGAACCCCATTCTGTAGTAGTACTACCTCCATAGAGTTTCCAGAGGGCACCATAATGTGGATCATTGATCCGAACATCCCAAGACATACTTCCAGCTTTACCAAGACGCAAGCAAATATGTTTCCAGGAAACATCATGAGCAAAAGGTAACCGCAACCAAAGATTAGAGGATGGTGTCCGCAGGCCCACTTCTTCTACATGTGGAATATTAAGAGAAACCATCTGCGCAGTCAACTGAGCATATTTGATGCATAGTGAACAGTGCTTTATGACATGAAGAAGCACAGAGGCATAAATATTCGCAGTAATGAAATTATTGCCTTCTGCGAGCATATTTTCATAGGAGAGGGTTGTTCCAGGTTGCATATTGGATGAACGCTCTTTCAAAGGAAGACCATCCAGCATAAATTCTGACACCTTTCTTCGCTTAATTGGCCGATCACCAATTATAGATCGTTGTAATGATGGGATATTTAGCAAAAACTCAGAAAGGGAATGCTTTCTAGATGCACCTTTAGAGCGTGAACTGGAGAAATTTCCCAAACCTGCCAGTTTCCAAGGAAAGCATAATCACAATAAGAATGATACCTCGTCATTAGAAAAGGTGCATAAATAACTATCTGAATATTGGGGAAAACATTCTAATTCTGTTTAATAAGTACACAATGTCATAGCTCCTGATCAATTTGATGAAACAAGTCAAGAAAATTTACTTCTGTCCACAATACCATGGTCATGGTCAAATTTATGAGCTGACAGCTTGGATAAATTACCTGCAGGAACTGAACCAGAGAAGGCAATTGTACTTTGTGCGTACTTGGAATTACTCAGCAGATAACTGTTCAAAGTGACATCTGAAGCAACTTTTGCAGTGTTAATGCTAGACTGTAATAACTCATCATTCTGATCAGGTAATCCGGATCCACCACTAACCCCATGAAGGCCAACTTGAGAACTCGAATGAGTAGAGGGTAAATAGGATGGAAAATGCTGACTTTCTGTTGTTCGAGAACCTCCTTCATATCCGAATACTTCATCAACAACAGAAGAGAACGAAGGTGAATGTGAAGGTAATGCAGGAAGAGGCTCATCAATTCCACTTTGTCTGGGAGGCATATCTTCCATATTTTGTAGCCCCTGTAATTTATCTTTATCAAAAAAATCGATAATGCGCTTGTTTTCACCTACTTGCAACTTGTTGATGTCAATCCTGATAAACCTTATAGCTTCTTTAGCATCAGTAGTTGTATCAGCATTACTCTTGTCACCTCCATTAGTCTGTATCTCAAGCAAATGAAAAACAGGCTTGAAGCTGCTATCAAGTTGCATCAACAGATAATAGGCATTTGCACATTGAGGAAATCCCATGACCATGAAATCTGAACCATATAGTATTGACTTTGGAATCTTCAAAGTAACTTGAGACTGAGAGTATACCTGGATTAGCCACCATAAAAATCAAGAATTTAGTACTCTCTCCATTCATGTAAGAGAAGTTTTGGACAAATAGAAAAATCATTTTCATGTATCCAATTCCAATCTAAACATTCTTACAGTTATTAATATTCGATAGACAAAGTTTAAGGAGCACAAATGAACTGTGTGTATCTGAAAACATAATTCTTTTGTGACCAGGTAACTAGGTAAGTATCTAGGTTTGGAACTGCAGACTGGATGGCAGTCCCGCCCGCCTCCCTCGTCCCCTCTGATGGCGACGCCTCCCTGCCTCCCTCCGGTGTCCTCCGCCGGAATGCCTCACGTTGATCGTCCTTCCGGGTGCGTTCTTCTCTCCCTCCTCCCTCCCTCTTTCTCGGCTCCCCTTGGTTTCGGCCTCTATGGGGCCCTCCCTCGAGCTGATCGAGCTTGATGAAGACAAGGACCTTCGTGAGCTCGTCGACTCCTGGGACTTCTCCCCTGGTAGGGAGTTTCAGAACTTCATCTTGGACTCCTTTGCTGCCCCTGTCCACCACCCCTCCTCTTCCCCCTCGGGCTCTTTCTTCCTCCTTGCTGTGTTCCGTCGCTACACCTTTCGGCTCTCCGAGGCTTCTGTTAGCCTTGCTCTTCATGCCTGTCTGGGGGGCTCGCCTGCTGGTTTCCACGTCTCCTTCCTCCAGGAACGGCATTTTCGTTTCTCGGTCTCCTCGCGACGTGTGGGCTTCGAGGTTTGCCGCCGTAGACGGATTATCTCGGACCAGTTTGACGTCTACTTCCATCTTTGGCATGACGGGGGTCCCCTCTGGTCCAAAGACTTTCGCCGATGGTCCAATGAGGAATGGGCTAGCTGGACCCCAGTTCGTCGTCGGCGCCCTCACTCCACCCCTTCATCTCCTCCCCGTCGGCTTCCTGCCCGTGCTCGTCCCAGTTCGACGTTCGTTCTTCATTCCTCTCCTGCTTCCCCACGCCGACAGGGCAGGCCGGTTAAGAAGGTTAAGACGGTTTCGTTCAATGACGTCGTCTCCATCTTCCCCTCCTCCCCCCCTTCTTCCTCCGTTGCTCCGACGTCCTTTTGGGTTGGCTCCATTCGTTGCCCTTTTCCTTCCGCTGCAAGCCTTGCCCCCTCCCCCGGGGCTCGCCTCGATCCTCGCGCTGTTTTCAAATTCAATGCCTCTCTCCCCCCCTTGCTTGGCCGGCCGCCCCTCGCGGGGTCGGGTTCGTCGGGTACTGTTCCTCTGTCGCACATCTTCTCGCGCCTCAGGTCCGCCCTCCCTCCTCCGGAACCTGGCAGGCCTTCTGCGCTTTTGGCTCCGGTGCTCCCTAAGGAGTGTGGGCCCGCTGCCCCCTCGCCTCCTCCGCCTGTCTGTCCTTCCCCCACTTCGGTGCTCCGGCCAAGGGAGCGTTCAGACCTGCGGCAGGCTCAGGGCTCATTTCCGGACCGACGTATCTCCTCCCGCCAGCACGAAAATCCTGCGACTAGACCGCCTAGGGGGGATAGCTCGCCCCTTGCCTCTCAAGCTCCTATTGCCTCCTCTTCGCCGCCTCGCATTTATTGCTCTGATCGCTCGGTCATTTCGCGCCCTGGGGTTCGCTCCCTGGTTTGCTCTCACTCTTCTCTCTCTGGGTCCCCCCGCCAGGGACGTCAGTCTCCCCCCTCTGCCAATGGGGCCCCTTCAGAGCCCTGCCGCTTCGGTTCAGCTTCCCCGTCCCCTTTTGAACCTGCAGCCTCCTCCTCTGTGATCTCAAGCCACCCTCTCTCCATTCTCCCTCCTCCGGACCTCCCTCGTCTTGGAGCTTCCGCCCCCCTTCCCCGCTCTCGCCCGCTGAGCCCCTTTCTTCCGGTTCCCTCAATGGCTAACTTTCCGGCTAATCCTCTCCCTTTCCTTCCCTATGGTGGCGTGATCCGGGATGGCGGCGGACCGCTTCGTCGTCAGAGGAACTCTGTTGTTCTATCGGGAGACCTCATCAAAAGTCACGAAACCTTTGCGATCGCCGAGCACGACGGCCCCTTGACGCCGGCTCAGCGGATTGAGCTTCTGATCGCCATCCGCCATCACCTTGGGGTTGAGCTCCGACTCCAAGTCTCCCGCTACTGCCTCCATCCTCTTGGGGTCGGTCTATACAAGTTGGGGTCCGAGTTCGAGCGAGACGCGCTCGTCAACTCCCCCCCGATCTTCATTGATGGCCGCCTCGTGCGTTTTGTCAAACATGATGAAGCCATGAATTGCAAGCAGTCCCCGTTCGCCAGAGCGGGATGGCTCATGTTTCTTGGTTACCCTCTCGACTGCAAGTCTCTTCCTTTTCTCCAACAAGTCTGCTCCTCCTTCGGTCAGCTCATTTTCTGGCATGAGGCGGACCCAAGCCTTGCAAGGGTTATCGTCAAGGTCCTCTACGAGGATGACCTTGACGTCCCTCGCAGCATTACTGTCAAGCATGGGGATGAACTCGATGGCAGTGGTCGCTCCTGGACCTTCCCGGTCTACCTTCTCCAGTCCGACCTCGCGGACCAGGGGCCTGGGGATGAAGTCCCCCCTCCGCCCGACAATGGCAACCCCCACCCTTTCCTGGGCGAGGTCATGCCTGGAGAACCGGAGTGGATCCAGCAATGGGCGGATGCCCAGCTTTTTGGCCCCATGGCCAACCAATGGCACCACCATGTCCAGAACCAACATCACGAAGGTGCTCCGCAAGATGACCTGGAGGAAGATCAATTCTTTGAAGCTGTCTTTGAGCCCATGGTGGAGGACGTCGTGGAAGAGATGCCCCTGGCTGAAGCCGACCCGCAGGACAGCATGGAGATCTCGGGCATCTCCTCCGAGCCTTCGGTGGGCTCTCACACTGATCAACCTCTCCGGGCCCCCATTTTGCCCCCGCAGGTCAGAGCTTCCCCCCCTAGCTCCTTGGTCTCTGTTTGTAGGCCTCTTTCGCCGGCCTCTCGCCTCCAGCTCACTCTTCTGGCGATCCCCCCGGTCTCGCCTTCTGTGCGGGCGGCCCCTACTGCTCCCCAACCCTCGTCGCCTCAGCGCGCCAACCTCCCTGTGCGTTTTGTCTACACAAGACGTCGGGGGGGTGGTGCTCGGCGTTTGAATATGGAGGGGCAGTCCAGGTCGCCTCCCTTGTCTGTCCGAGGTCTGCGCCGCAGTGCTAGACTTTCGGCCAAGAACAGGGGGTTCCGCGCTTCTTCACGCAGGAAGCTGGGGCCTTTTCTCTCCAACCTCCCAACCATCGATGAATTCATTGAAGTGTCAAGGTCTGCCTCCCCTTGCCCCCCTCTTTCCTGCGAACAGATTGTTCATTCGGCTGTTAATCTCTGTGGCATACCTCCTGACACCTTTTCTACTTCTTCCTTCTTCTTCAGCGGCTCCGATGATGGGACGAGCCCTCTGGAGGCGGGGATGGTGGCCGGCCCTTCATCGGCTCCCATGATGGTGGACCCCCCCGCTCCCGCCAATCCCCCAAGCAATGAACTTGACTCCTAACTCCTGGCCTGCGCGCCGCTTTCGGTTTTTTGCTGTACAAACTCTGCTGGCCTGCGTGCCTTTGGTGGCCTTTGTTCGGCCTGTATTTTTGGAGACTCGTGGGCTTCCCTCGTTCTGGCCCAGGTTACTTGGCCGACTTGTTATTTTCCTGCATGCTCGCTCCGTTTATTCCTCTTGGCTGGGTTGGCGTTTGCCTCAGCCCACCCCCTCTGCTTCCTTCCATGTCTTCCTTCCATGACTGCCTCCAGATCCTGGAAAGTTGTTAGCTGGAACGTTAGGGGCCTGAACTCTGCTTCTAAGCAGCTCGCCGTCCGCAACCTCTTAGCCTCCTCCTCTGCGGATATCATCTGCCTCCAGGAGACCAAAATGGCGACCCTTGTCCCCTCCTCTGTTAGGAAATTTTGTCCCAAACGTCTGGACAGTTTCCTCTTTTCCCCTGCTGTGGGTTCCGCTGGGGGCCTCTTCATTGCTTGGAATAGCGCTAAATTCTCTGGCTCCCTTCTCTCCTCCTCCCACTTCCAGCTCTCTATCACCCTCACCTCCACTCTCAATGGCGACTCCTGGAAGCTCTCTAATATCTACGGGCCCTGCAGGGCCTCTATGCGCCCTGATTTCCTCTCTTGGTTGAACTCTCTCCTCATTTCTCCTTCTGAAGACTGGCTCTTCCTAGGAGACTTCAACCTCTATCGCTTCAGCGAAAACAAGAACCGAGGCCCTCTTAACAGCAGAAACATGGCCTCCTTCAACGATGTCATCAGCTCCCTGGGCCTCCAGGAGATTAGCCTCCGTCACAGACAATTTACGTGGTCTAACAGACAGAATCCCCCTACCCTTGTCCAGCTGGACTGGTGCCTTACCTCTTCGCATTGGGCAAATTCTTTTCCTGACACCTCCTTCTCTGCGCTCCCCAATGGCTGCTCGGATCATTGCCCTTGCATCGTTTCTATCGACACGACCATTCCTAGGTCCACTGTTTTTCGTTTCGAAAACTTCTGGACCAAATTCTCTGACTTTCTTCCCTTGGTTCAATCCTGTTGGAACAAGGGGCCTACTGTGCTTGACCCTGCCAAACGCATTGCCCAGAAACTAAAGTCCCTCCAGAAGGTCCTTTCTGTTTGGCAGCGTAAACATAGAGGTTTCAGCCTTTGGATTAGGAACACCTCCATCATCATTAGTTTCCTGGACAGAATGGAGGAGTTCCGCTCCCTCTCTCCTCCTGAATTCCGTTTCAGGACCCTTCTCCAGACTCACCTTGCTTCCCTCCTTGACATCAACAACTGCTACTGGAAGCAGCGTTACACCATCCGTTGGACTAAACTGGGAGATGCCAACACCAAGTTTTTTCACTCTGCTGCTACTTCTAGGCGTCGCCGCAATACGATCTCCTCAATCAAGCTTGCCAATGGCACGTGGGTCTCTCAGCATGAGGACAAAGCTGATGCTTTCCTGGACTTTTTCCTCTGCAAAATGGGCTATTCGGGTCACCCTCGCATGGACTTTGATCTGGCCCAGCTGGTTCCCAGGGCTCAGGGCTTGGATCACCTGGCAGCTGACATTTCTGAGTCTGATCTGGACCGGGCCATCCAGTCCTTACATCCGGACAAAGCTCCCGGCCCAGATGGCTTCAACGGCTCCTTCTATAAAGCTTGTTGGCCTATTCTCCGGCAGGACTTCATCGACCTTGCCCTCCATTTCTCCCAGTGTGACATCCAGCTCCTTCCCATCAATGCCTCTTATATTGCTCTCATTCCCAAGGGCCCCTGCCCTTCCTCTGTTAAAGACTACCGCCCTATCTCCCTTATGAACACCAGCGTTAAAATCATCTCTAAAATCCTTGCCAACAGACTCCAAGGAGTCATCTCTAATATTATTCACAAAAACCAGTATGGTTTCATCAAAGGAAGAAGTATTCAAGACTGCCTCGCTTGGGCCCTGGAACTGTCGCACAGCTGCAAACAGTCTTCCTTCGGAACTGTCATCTTAAAGCTTGACTTTGAGAAAGCCTTTGACACCATAGAGCACTCAACTATTTTTCTCATGATGATTCAGCTGGGATTCCCCAGCAAATGGATTCGCTGGATTGAACTCCTCTTGTCCTCTGGCTTCTCCTCTGTTCTGCTTAATGGCGCCTCTGGTAAATTCTTCCATTGCAAAAGAGGTGTGCGCCAAGGGGATCCTCTCTCCCCGCTCCTCTTTGTCCTGGCGGTTGACCTCCTCCAACACATAATTAACAAGGCCTCCAGCTTGAAGATCATCCAGGGTCCCAAATGCCATCCTTCGAACCTTGACTTCCCTATTGCCCAATATGCTGATGACACTATCATTTTTCTCCATGCGGATCAAAAAAACCTGTTCCACCTTCGTGGTATCCTTCACACTTTCTCCCAATCTACTGGGCTTCACATAAATCTCTCCAAATCCACCATCACGCCAATCAACGCCGATCCTCAGCAGGCTGAGCTCCTGGCAGCCACCTTTGGCTGCCCCCTAGCCCCTCTTCCCTTCACCTATCTTGGGCTCCCCTTGGGGGTCCTGAAGCCTAAGCCTGCTGACTTTGCCTTCCTCATTGACAGCGTTGAGAGAAAATTGACTGCTCTTTCTCCCTGGCTTTCCATGGCGGGACGTCTCCAAATTGTAAACTCTGTTCTCTCTGCTCTTCCCACCTTTGCCATGTGCACCTTCAAACTCCCAATCTCTATTATCTCGCGTATTGACAAAGCCCGGCGTAATTTCCTTTGGCATGGTCATGATTGTTCTGGCCGGAACTCCTCAAGAGTCGCCTGGCACAGAGTTTGTAAGCCCAAAACCAAAGGGGGGCTGGGAGTCATTGATCTTCGCACTCACAACATTGCCCTGCTCCTTAAGCATCTTCATAAATTTTTAAGTCCTTCTCCCCCCCCTTGGGCAATCTTGGTTTCTCTGCACTACACCTCGGCTGTCTCCCCTCCTCATCTTTCTCCCGCCCGTGGCTCCCGTTGGTGGCGGGACATCCTTGCCCTCTCCAATCTTTTCAGGGCAATCGCTTGTCCCTCCATCCGGAATGGCTGCAACACTGCCTTCTGGGAAGATGGGTGGTCTGCCACCCCCCTTCGTCTCCTCTTCCCCCACCTCTTCTCCTTTGCTAAGCGTCGCACTTGTTCGGTTAAACACTTCTTCTCTAATTTACCCTTGTCTTCTAACTTCTTCCTTCCGCTTTCTGTTGAAGCACACAATGAGTACCAGCTTTTGCTCCCCATTCTTGATACAGTGATTCTCAGGGCCAACATCCCGGATAATTGGTCTTTCATTTGGCATTCCTCCTCTTATAGTGCTGCCAAGTTTTACAATTACCAACATCACTTCATCCAGGTCCCCGTTGCCTTCCGGTGGCTTTGGAAAGCTAAGTGCTCCAACAAGCTTAAAGTCTTCTTCTGGCTACTTTTAATGGATGGCCTCAACACAAGACAGGTCCTTCGCAGGAAAAGAATCCTCATCTCAGCCGATGACGCCTCCTGCTGTCTTTGCTCCTCTGGAGAAGAAGAATCGGCGGCGCACCTCTTCTTTGACTGCTCCTTCAGTCGTGAGTGTTGGGCTGTGCTGGGGGCCCCCCAAATCCCTCCTGGCACGATCCAGGACAAGCTGGAGGCTTTGAAGTCTTTCCTTAGTACTTCCCTCTTTATGGATGTAATCTTAATGGGGGCCTGGTCCATCTGGTTAATCCGCAATAGAATGGTTTTTGATGGGCTAGCGCCCTCTCTCATCTCTTGGAAGAATCGCTTCCTCCTCACCTTTTCTGCTCAATCTCAACGTTTCTCTCCTTCTGTCAAGGATAGTCTGAAGCGTTGGATTGAAACCCTGTAATCCCTCTTCCCTCGCTACTGTATCTTTGTTACCTGCTGTTTTTTTATATATATAAAATCGTAAGTAGGAGCCTCTCCTACTGATTCGCCTCAAAAAAAAGGTAAGTATCTAGCTTGGATAGGCATAGAAAAGAAGATGTTCTAACAAGAATTGCTCGCCAAGGATGCCAGAGTATAAGTTGTATAATATGTAGTGGAACATAAAAGGTAAAAGTTTTAAAATATTGAAGATACTTAATTGCCACATTCACAGCTGAGGCATTTCACTGTATACCAGGCTTCCAGCAGGTGGTAGTAAAAACAAAGATGGGGTAACAATGTACAATTAAAATACCAGTGGTACTACAATAAAAGTGCATATGTTCTCAAGACATACATGATACATGACACATTCCCCTGTACATCAAACTTGACTAAGAATAATCTACATGTGGAATAAACTTTAGACCTTAGTCTAAGTTGAAGAGAATGCACTTAACCATAGTATGTGTTACTCATCTCACAGAACTACATGGTATAGCAATATTTCCCACATATCCACAGATTTTAACACATACAGATTCCCTAAGATCTTTATCTGGCTTGAGACAAACAGGAACAGTATGCAACATAGGGCAGAAGGCACACACCAAATTCCATTTACATAAAAAAACTCCGCCCAGAGATTTGCAGCCCAGTACATAATAACTTGCTCTTACAAACATAATCTTTATGTATTTGCTACTTTAAAGTTGCTAGATTATGCTACCTATAGATATTGTGTCACCGGCAGGGATTTCCACAGAATTGGTAGGGACTAATCATCTCAAACTGTATTTAAAAGAGGTAGATGGTTGAGGTCCTGAACCTCTCCGTCACGGTGGCGCCGTTGCGGCGAAGAGGCAGGGATACAAGAAGGCAAAGCCTAATCTGAATACTCGATGCCTAAACTCCTATTAAGGTCCTGTTTATATAGGCACATGATCTGATCCTCTGATCTAATCTACTAAACCGAATTATAACTAATCTAATCTGCTAAAACAGAAATCATAATTATAACTAATCTGCTACAGTACCACGGTACTGTTCATGGGCTGGAGGGCCTGGGCCTAGCCCACTTCCTACCCGTGACACTTTGCCCCCCCTAAAAACGCAGCTCGTCCTCGAGTTGTCGCGTCGTTAGCACAGGAGAGACTGGCGGTGCCCGGCGGAGACACGGCGACCGGTGGGGACACCGTTTTGTTCAGAGAAACGCGGCACCTGATGGGAATGCTTCCGCACGCCGAGGTGCCAGATCTCCGGCGTCAGCTTCAGCTGCTTTAACTTCGACGTCGCGGGATGCGTCTCGGAGGCGAAGACTAAGGCGGCCCACAACAGGGGGAGCTCAACTAGGGCTTGGCCATTGGCGGTGTCTCCCTTCCCTCCTCCCCCTTGTAGATCCATGGGAACCGCTACTGCTACAAGGGCAGGTTGCGCCTCAAGCCCGCCTACGAGCTGCTTCGCGTCAGCTTGCACCTCAAGGACCTTCTCCTCTAGCACGGTGACCCTCTCCTCCAAGGATTGGACCGGTTGCAGCTTCTCTTCAATGGCATCTAGGTGCCTTTCGATGGCATCTAGGAGCTGCATAATAGCCTTCAGCATGTCATTGATGGTGCCCCCCGAACCCGTGCCAAATTGAGAATTCATCATAGCGGAAGGAGAACCCGAGAGCCCTGTTACCAAGTTGTCACCGGCAGGGATTTCCACGGAATTGGTAGGAACTAATCTTCTGAAATTATATAAAAAGGGTAGTTGGTCGAGGGCTTGGACCTCTCCGTTGCGGCGACGCGGCGAAAAGGCAGGGATACAAAAAGGCAATAGCCCAACTGAATACTCGACGCCTAAACTCCTATTAAGGTCCTGTTTATATAGGCACATGATCTGATCCTTGATCTAATCTACTAAACCGAATTATAACTAATCTAATCTGCTAAAACAGAAAGCAGAATTATAACTAATCTGCTACAGTACCGTGGGTACTGTTCAGGTGAACAGTACGTCAGTACCCGCGGTACTGTTTACGGGCTGGAGGGCCTGGACCTAGCCCACTTCCTACCCGTGTCATACTGCTAAATGATTCTCATTGCAAGGAGGCAGGAGCAATAGCACAGCGTGTTGCTTGCGTCTAGCACCAAGATGAGCTAGGCAGCGGCAGGGAGAGCAATATCACCTCAACTACCTAGTTAGAGAGCTGGCATCAAGCTAATGAAAATGACTAATGTGAGACTAAGTATGGTAGCATACACTGAGACACTTCATAAGAATAATTTGTTCAGTAATTAATTCACAAAGGAATTGATTGTTTGTATTTAGTAAATTTTTATATTTAATCATGTGCAAGATAATTTGCCCTGTATGAAGCGTATATGTGTGTGCTAAATTTTCCATGTGCGTATTGACAAGAAACAAACTCTAAGAGCTGAATAGCTGATAAGTGATAACCCCAAACGAGAAGATAATGGAAGTTGATATATGAAGGGGAAGGGATTAAAAAAGCCAATTAACCAGTTTGCCAACCTTTAGACCCAAAAACCTTCCTGTGGCAGCAAATAAGTGGAGGATGCTTCTGGTCCTTAAGCTCACAAAAACCTCAGTTGCTGTTATACTCCCCTTGTTCAGAGCTTCCTCTGAGTCTAATATTGCTGAAGGTGGCAATATATTCTTTGGTGATTGCAGGAGGAAGCGACCATTCCTGTGTAGAAACAAATAAGCTATATAATTATGAAAGAAAACCAGCAGAGAACAAATATACAGATTAGATACAGTTTGGAAAATATCTTAATATTTCCTCTTCATAATACAGTGCCCAAAATGTACATGGCTACACCTACAGATTAAGGATATGTATCATTTTTGTGATAAATGGGACACATTGAAGCAGGTTACACCTGTTGAAATTGAATGGAATAATTAATTGTATATGATTCCATCCTAATATACAAGGTAGGTAGCAATGGGAATAAAAGGAACCCATATGTACACCCTTCCGTATTGTGGGACAAGGCAGGGAAATAGATCTTTCACTGGAAATCAAAAGCGGTAAACAATATCCTACATGCCATCATTACCACAAGGCATTGTTTAGATATTCAGCCATTGTCATGGTGTTACCTAGGCATCTAGTTGGCAGGCAGGCAGCCAGCCATCACAAGAAGGCCTCACCTTATGTCAGTTGTGTACTTGTGTGTGTGTTACACCCAGGGGGTGCAGCAAACAACAAGAGATATTTTATCCTAAACGCTGGTGGTGGTCCCCTGCTGCTACCACCATCTGAAGCTTGTGGTTGTCTCCTTCCACAGACCTAATGGTCATGGCCACCAAACTTGGCCAGAGGGGAGGAGGCAAGTTGTGGCTTTGACTAACTGTAGAATTGGAGAAATTGCCACACAGACAAAGGCAGGGGTAGCATTCTATTAATAGCCAAATAGGCAGCATTACATGAGTTTACATTCCTCTATTAGAGGTACTAAACTAGGTAAGTGCAATAGTAAAAGGAAGGCCTAATAAACAGAATGATTTCTGATATATATTCTAATACTAATCAGGGGAGATCTAGAGGAGGTGAACAGTAGCTGGAGATGTTTGAGCACCCACAGATATAGCAAATCAGACAACAGCGGTGCTAGGGTCGTTTGATGAGGATGAAGGTGAGAAACAGTGGCGAACCCAGGCCCTGGGTCACCTGGGTCATGGCCTGGGGCCTGGAAGTAAAACCCCATGTAGTTATGGAATATTTCATCATGCTATTTTGAATCTAGACCAATGCATTCTGGGCTGACCCAGGTCTCAGCCTGAACCCTGGGTCCACCCCTGGTGACAAAGATGTTTACGGGAGGAAGGGAGAGCCCAGAGCTATGTTTCACCAATATGCCAAAACAGGCGCTGTACCGGTATCCAATACGGCGGGATACGCCGATACGCCCCGATACGCGTAACAGGAGGTATCGGATTAATTTAATTAAAATAAATAAATTTCTGATACGCTCTCAATACTTCTCGATACCTACATCCTGATACGTTGGCCCAAGCCCATACTAAACCCTAAGTTTTCTTTCCTCTTCAGTCTTCAGTCTTCACACCATTGTGCTTCCTGGTTCCTGCATCCTCTTCAGCTTGCCAGCTTTGCCACCGCCATAGCAGCCACCAGCCACCGACGGCTGCCACCAGCTTGGCCACCGCCACAGAAGCTGCTGGCCACCGGCATTCTTGGCTGTCGCCACTTGACAGCTTTGCCACCAGCCCATCGCCATAGCAGCCGCCGGAAGGGGAAGGGAGAAGAAGGAGAAGTGAAGAACTCAAGCAGGCAGCCACCAGCCAGTTTCCAAATTCCAACCCGTAAGTTTCTTCTTCTCCTGGTAGTGGAAGTTTAGATGTGTATGTTGCTTCAATGCTTTGCATTTTATTGTAGAAATTAGCTTTTAAGCTGCTTGGGCAGCCAGCTTCCTCTTTTTGCTGTGAGATAAATTAGAGCACCTACAGTTTTATTCATAATCTGAGAAGAAATAACTCACTCCTGAACGCTATGAGGATTTAGCGTTTGTGCATAATAATTTGCGTCTTCTTTGAAGGAGCACAGATGAGTACCTCACAGGGCCTTGTGCCTTAAGTTATGCAATACATTATTATCATAAATTTGCAATATTTGAGACTTTTAAACTTAAAGATTATGTATGTTATATTATTATTATTTAGCAAATTAACATATTTATATATATACCCGTTGTATCGACGTATCCTGTTTTCGGGGATTCGACGTATCGGTGTATCGCCATACCTGTATCGTGTATCGGTGATATATAGGCCTAGAGAAGAGGTTGCATAGCAATGAAATCCAGCTTGTGGCAAGGGGAGTCCACAGATTTGGCACGGAAGAGAGGATACAAGATAAAAGAATAAAGGAAAGAGAAAGGGTTAAGGTGAGAGGAGAGACTGGATCGCTTGACGTAGCATGGTGTGATGACTGCAATCTTCTGTGGCCATTGGCATACCAATGCCCTGCTGAATGTATGTAGATATATCATATGATATTTTTCCTTGGATAAAACTTGTCACCAGAACACCAACAATGACTTAGATGATTAAGTCTCCAAGCATAACTAGCATCTATAGTTCTAATCAGTAAAATAAAAGTTCACTATATAAGGTGCATCTCATGTGCAGACAGAATCCCTTGATGCCAATGTGGAATACTCCATCGAGTCTAAAAGTACTACACCATGGTATTCATTTTGTCAAACATTTTAATCTGCGGCCGGCCATTAATATATTTAGAACAGTACAGGTATCTTTGATTGACAGCATGGAGATTGTCACCACACACACTTGTGAAGAATAATACTTTTATAATGTAAGACGTCTGTAACTTTAACTAATATATTTCTGGAGAAAAAATAAGTCGCATTCTCGCATTAAAACTACATTAAAGGAGTGCGAGAAATAAAATATTCTTTAGGAAAAAGAACACTCATAAGATATCATGTGGATGGTAAGGGTCAAGAAAAATTAAGATATAAAGTATAAAACATGGATAAGTAATATTAATTAACAGACCTGATATTTATTCCAAGGTGAATATATGATTGTCCATATGCCCTAACCTGAAGCACTTCATTTGTACAACGATCATTGGAGTCTCTTCTATCTACATTCTACACAATTTATGATATAGTCAGCACACCAAATATGAAATATCAAAAAATATGAGGTAGTTGCCCTAGAATATCCTTAAACAGAAAGTCCGTAACATTACCTTTCGAAAGCCCTCACCATGAACTTCTTCTCGCTTCAGGACAACCTCAGTTGGTGATTGAGATATCCAAACATTTTTTCTCAGTTCCCTTTGAATTTCCAGAAGACGTGTGTGCCTATTGCAAGCAATTGCTTTCAACATTAATGCTTCAACATCGATGCAACTAAGGTCAATAGAAAGATCAGCTTCTTTATCTGTAAATGGATCCAATACAAATGAGCTATGCTGACACTTTATCTGCATATCTTGCCCTGCCTCAATTTTAATAAATGGGGATGAATCCAATTCTGCTAAGGCACTGTTTTTTTCATCAAGCCAGTAATTAACTTTCAAACCAGGTATCCTAAACCCACTTGAATCAGACTCCCCATCTTGACCAAGCTGCATTACAGCATTATTCCCACCTTGTCCTGTGCCGCTATGGATATCTGAGATAAGTTCAGATTTTATTGCATCTCTCCACCTGCCCTGTCGTAGAACATTGGTCTGTCTAATTACAGTATCCATAACGAGTGAGATACATAATTCATGGAGTATTGTATACAAAATCATGAAGGGATTGTCAGCCACAGCCATTCTCCGTTCAATATCATCACCAAGAGCATATCTCCTTGTTTCTTCAAGCTTAATTAGTCCAGTCTTCTCACCAACATGTAGCTCCATGTGCAATATCCTCCACAGTGAGAAATGCCCACGGTAACCTAGTGTCATAAGAACTTTAAATTCTCCATCTACCTGAACATTGGCTATTCCATCAGTCACTGAAACCTCACATATTTCTTTAGGAATTGAGGTTTCAAGTAATTTGGCCCGTACAAGGGTGCTTAATTTCTTCAAAGCAGGCTTTTGCTCATCTTGAAAAAGTATGTTCTGAGTACCTATTTCCTCTATACATTTTGGCAGTCTCCTATAACTCCCTGTATGTAAGACTTCTATAGCTGATGGAACATCAAAAATGGGAGCACGGACATGTTGCAATCCTTCATTCATAAAAAACAGTGAGTCAGCTGTTTGGGTGAAGCACATCCCATGGCTAGAGAGGGTTGATGAAAGTTGCTGACAATAATGAACCAAAGGAACCTGCAAATATCAATAGCAACGATCACAATCATGAAAACATGAAACATTACATTCAATGGCACACGCATGAAGGAGATTATGTTTTCTATCATCTTACTTGTTAAATACTAAAATAAGGAAGACAATGACAAACTCAAACTACATATTCATACAATATTTCATTGAAATTAATATATGCTATGTGATCTACAGCCCCAATCCCCCCACAAGCCACGTACACACGTGCATGCACAGTTTATCACCATTTGTAACGCGCGCGCACAATTTATCACCATTTGTAAAGGCGGCTGTTATGTGGGAGTTGGATCAACTAGGGCCAACAAGAATTTTTCCTACTGATTAGATGATAGATAACTGTTATTTGGGAATTGAAGCATCTAAGGCCAACAGCATTTTTCCTACTGATTAGAGGATAGATGGCTGTTATGTGGGAGTTGAGCCATCTAGGGTCAACAACATTTTTTTCCTACTGATTAGAGTATATCATGAAATTTCCCTTTTTCAGATAATGACGAAATTTGATTTTTAAAAGGGAATCTAATAATTTGTATTTGGTGTAAGTGCCAAAGAGTTAATGAAATCTAATAATAGTCCCAAATAAGTTATGAACAATCATTTTCTACAGCAGTAATTTTTCTCCCAGATGCAACATCCTAAAAAGTTGCTACCAGCTCAGATAAGTTAGACAATACCATGGTAGACCAAAACGATCAGGCCTGGTTCATTAAATGAAAAAACTCCGGGACAAAGTGCTACGATCTTATTGAACAACTGAGGTTAAACTTCGTGGCTTTTTCATACCGACACACGCACCTTTATGCTTTAACTAAATGAGGCAGTTTTTGGCGTGAAATCAGACAAAAACAAACTATAAGGAGGGAAACGATTAACCGTTGCGAACCTGCTGGCACCACTTGGCGAGCACATGGAGCCTGAGCATGCGTTGGCGGGTGCGGTCGATGAACTTGAGCAGATCGATCTTCTTCTCGGTGTCCGACCTCTGCTGGCCATTGTTCCTCCCCTCGGCCTCCGCCCGCGACTTCTCCACGAGCTCCCGCAGCGCCAGGTACGAATCCTCCGCCGCCCGCCGCACAACCGCCCCCAGCTCCACCGTCTGCTGCCCCAGCTCCCCCGCCATCGCCGCCCCCACCGCCCCGAGTGCCTAGGGTTTCGCGAAAAGCCTCTCCATCCAATACCCCCCCGAGGTCGCCCGTCGCCCCCTCCTTAGTCTTTGTTTGGCAGTAGCGCCTAATGGAATCCCCTGCGTGGAGGGGATTGGATTAATTCTCCCCTCAGCCCGATCCCCATCCCCTCTGCCGGTGGGATGGGAGTCTCTTTTTTTCTGTTTGGATAGAGAGAGATTGGAGCGTGGAGGGGGTTAGGCCGGGAATGGAACGAATAATGCTATAAATAATTTGATTTATGTCATTATAATTTTGTGATTTTGGAGAAATGTCATTATAATTTTGTGATTTTTGGAGAAATTTCATTATAATTTTGTGATTTTGGAGAAATATCATTATAATTCGTATATTTAGATTTATATCATTCTAGAATTGTAGCTCTCTGAAAATGTAATGGCATATTTCAAAATTGTCTGAAATTGTAATGATATATTTCAAAATTCTCTAAATTTGTAATGATATAGTTCGGAGTTCTCTGAAATTATAATGGTATGAATCTAAATATGTGAATTATAATGGCACTTCTCCAAAGTCACAAAATTATAATGGCATGGATCTAACTTTCCCATAATTCTAACTACAATTTGGAATTAAAAAACTGTCAAAAACTTGAATGCATTGCATAAATTTCAAAATAGTGTACACAGAAAATTATAAATCACTGGAGAATCATAAACTAATGAAAACTGGCTAGAAATTCATGTGATAACTAATAAAGTAGTAAAAACATGACAAATCATTTATAATTATCTGCTTCCTCGGTCTGAAAAATATAATTATTTCCCTCTCGTAGAATTGAATTTCAATTATTCAATTCTAAATTCAAACATGCCAGAGGTTTTTACGAGGTGAAAGTAAATTAAAGATGATTCTAGTTGGTTGAAAAAGTAGGTGAAGAAATTAAATGAGATGTTTGTGATTGGTTGAAATTGGGAGGATTTGATTAAGCAGTTATATTTCAAGGCAAAATTTATTATATATATATATATTTTTGTATTTTGAGATGGAGGGAACAGTAAACTTGAACCACTACTAAGAAAAATTCTAGTGGAGACCAAGCTGTCAAAACATGCAAATAAACATGTCATCTCACCTGCCAATTGTTAACAACACTACTATCACCACAATAAAGTAGACAATGGTTTGTTTAAAAGTGATGAATATATGACCATATATGTTTGAAAGTTCAAACAAAGGAAATTAGTGTTAAAATATGATAAGCAGCTTTAAAATATTGTTCCAATAATTTCATGTATATATATTTTATTACGGTACTCAAGGATGCATTTTGTTGAATGGTAGATTCTAAAACGTTGGTGTGAGTTATGAGCTATGAAAGACTTTGAGCTATAAAAAGTTATGAGCTATGGGTTGTGTAGAAGCGTGAAGTTGTTTAGTTAGAGTAGTTATAAATTTACGTTGTAACATTATTTTTTGAGCTATTAATATTAAGATTGACCATAAAACACCAACTTTTTTCTAATGTTAAGTTATTATAAAGTTTATGGTCCACACTCATATGATGATGTACATATCATAATTATCCCTCTCTCTAACTAATCAAAGTGTTAGTTATCCTTTCACAGATGATATTTATGATATCCTTATTATTTCGTATTTAATGATTTTTCCTTGTATTGGTACCGTCGTGTATGTGCCCCTAAAGGTAGACAATCATCATCTTCGTCACACTTGTTAAACTCTTTATCAAATAATTTGTTATCACAAATAAAATTGTACAAAATCATGCAATGCAAGCAACAATGTATGCTTTTGTGTATGAGACAAAAAAAACATGACATTGACTTCAACATACATCATTTTGGCTTGAGTACCCTAAATGCACGCTTAATAATATTACGAAGGAAATAATATAAATAATTAAACGCCAAGTAGTTTCTTTGGGATAGATGCCCATAACAAATATGAAATTTTGGAAGATAGTATATATTTCCATTGAATAAAGCAGGGTATCCAATTCAATCTCGATAAACCGAGTTTATTAGATAATACTTTATTAAAAATAGAGGTGATGCTAGCATAAGCATAAAAATAGATTTTTCGTCACTAGATTTTTTGTGTTTAGGTGTTTGAGTAAACCAATCGAAAAATCAACTAATAAATGATTGAGGATCTATACGTGTCATATGTAGAGCATGACCAACCAACATCCGTAAAGATAAATCTTATATCAAAACCACATATTCTAAGCATATTTTAGGATGGCTAAGAGCAACTCCAACACTAGCTCTCAAATTAGAGCCTCTATTTTTGATTTGAGAGCTATCTCTATTTTGGAAAGGCTTATTTTTTGAGTTCAAATCCAACGGTGGCTCTCAAAATAGACCTTTTATTTTTATTTTTCACCATTTCTTCACACACTATACACATGTATTTGACAAACACAAAATACATATTTATTGTTTAATAATGAATGACTATATTTAAAATTTTAAATATAAATACAAATATCCAAATTTAAATATAGGAACATAATCATCTATCGTATCTAAATATTCAAAATTTTAAATGTAAATACAAATATTCAAATTTTAAATGCAAATACAAATATTAAAATTTAAATATAGGAACATAATCATCTATTGTATTTAAATATTCAAATTTTAAATGTAAATACAAATATTCAAATTTAAATATAGGAACATAATCATCTATCGTATTTAAATATTCAAAATTTTAAATGTAAATACAAATATTCAAATTTTAAATTCAAATACAAATATTAAAATTTAAATATAGGAACATAATCATCTATTGTATTTAAATATTCAAATTTTAAATGTAAATACAAATATTCAAATTTAAATATAGGAACATAACCATCTATCATATTTAAATATTCAAAATTTTAAATGTAAATACAAATATTCAAATTTTAAAATGCAGATGCAAATATTCAAATTTAAATATAATAACATAATCATCTATTGTATTTAAATATTGAAAATTTTAAATATAATACAAATATTCAAATTTAAATATAGGAACATAATCATATATCGTATTTAAATATTCAAATTTTAAATGCAAATACAAATATTCAAATTTAAATAAGTGGGAAGTCTGTGGGAGTGTGCACGCCCACGTAGCGCAAATGAGAGGTGAGATAAGGTGCCCCTAGGGATGAGTGTGTGGTAGCCTTTTTTGAGAGCTCTCCTATTTTTGAGAATCGAGTAGAAGTCTGTTGTACCTTAATTTTTTTCACGATTTCTCAAAAATGAGTTTGAGGGCTTAAATAAAAAGTCTAGTTGAGCTGCTCTAAGAAGACGACAACCATTAGAAGGGAGGGTGAGGGGCAGCAACTAAATGTATATAGAAAGAAATGCAAATAGGAGAACAAGAAATGAATCTGTACGTAGCACGGATTAAGGTTTTCTAGGGATAAAATTGTTGGACAGGTGAGAAAGAAATAAAAAATACATATCAATTACAAAAAATACAAAAAATACAAAGAAACAACACGTATGAATATTTTTACAAGGTTGCTTAACTTTGGACTGTTTCTCCAATATATATATATATATATATACAGGGGCGAAGCCAGGATAATTTGTCACTGGGGTCAAGCTAAAATTTTTGGTACTAACTTAGGTTAAAAAATATAATATCATGCATTTTCGCTGGGGTCTTAGCTGGTAAAAAAACATAGGTACAATACGCTACGACGAAATCATCGGGGTCGGCTGACCCCGACGCTATAACGTGGATCCGCCCCTATATATATATATATATATATACACAATTCTCTCCCCAAAATTAGGCGATGAATTGAATTTGTGCTTCAATTCAAATCCACATGGAAATAAAAATAGCTTGCTGCTCGATTATATTATTTGGTTAGCAAGGAGGTTTGTTCGAGTGGAGATTAGATAAATCGATTTGAGGGTATCCCAACCATGTGACTACGATGGTTTTCATGGTATTAAATGCACCACCACATAAGTAAATTATGTGGAAGAAGAGTTAAGAAGAAGAGAGGAGAAAGTGAAAGAAATAATATTTTCATATAAGACATAGTTTCTATCACTAATATTAAAAATGAAAATCACTCTACATATATTAGAAAAGTATAGTAATTTCTATATATGGGGCCACTCATTTATGATTGGAAAAAAAGTAAGCGAAGACAAAAAATTTAGTGAGTTAAGTAGTCTATAAGTAGTTTTTTTAGTATATGTATAGAAAAATATTTTTGAGTAGTTTGTTAGTTTCTATGATGTTTGGTCACTTTGGTGATCCAAATTCCAAAACCTTTGTGCGACCTGTGGACCACCTCGTGCGCGCTCTGCCACCCACGCCTCATCCAGACCAGGTGCACAAACGCGAACACGTGCTCGACGGTTTGCCCTTGAGACGACGCGCGTCGGCTATGGCGCTCGCCCTCCTCTCCCCGGCGGCCTACCGCCTGCCGCGCGCCCTCAGCTCGCAGCCGCTCGCGCGCGCCAGCGCCGCCTCCTCCACCAGCAGCATCGCCTTCTCCTTCTTCTCCCCCTGCTCCCCTCCCGCCTCCGGCACTTGCTCCTTGCAGAGGGCCAGCTCCGCGGGAGGCGGCGCAAGCGCAGGCGAGCCGGACACGTCGGGAGCCAGCTATCTCCATGCCGACGTGCTCAGGAGCGTCTCCGGCGCTGCGGACGCGGGCGAGGCGCTGGACATTGTCGCGGAGTCGGCGGGAGGCACGGGCGCTCTGGACGCGTCCGACTGTAACGCGATCGTCGCGGCAGCGCTTGACCGGGGTAACGTGGAGCTAGCGCTCTCTGTGTTCGAGGCGATGAGGTCCGGCTTTGCGCGAGGTGGGGGCATCGACTCATTTCATACATCTTGATCACGGGATGTAGTGCATTTCGTCTGGATTGTGAATTCTGAGTCGCTGTGCGGTGGAGTGCTGGGCTGCAGCTGGGGCTTGGAAGTGGGCGAGGCCGGACGTGCGGACCTACGCGTTGCTTGTCCAGCGATTGGCAGCAGGTCTGCGTGTCTATGATGCTCTCAGGATCATCGACTATGTGTCTCGCGCAGGAGTATCTTCTTCAGAGGAGGTGAACTTTTGCGTTACATACTAGCATGCCGGACAATGTGTATAGCGCTTATTGCTTAGTTTGTGTGTTTTGCATATATGTTTCAGTGCCGTCAGTTGCATTTTGACATATGATGGTGTAGTTTCAGAAACTTTTTTATATTCTTGCTTGAAAAAGATTGATGGGGAAACACGATTTCTTAGCTACCTATGCTTCCTCATTTATCTAGTTGCTGATTGCAGCTTAATTCTAACTAGAACTGGATTTGCAGATGAATAATGTTAAATGTACCTTACTGGAGATAGGTAAATGTGATTAGTTCATGTAAGGTAATCCCATTTATTATTTTCAAAAGTGGTAGTGCAAAATGTCCCAACAACGGCCATCTTGCCATACCAATTTCAGTACATCTTCAACTTTAACTCCTTTCTTAGCTTGATGTAGTATTGTAGTATACTAGTATATAACTTCTGACAATTTGGCTTTGTTAATATCCACTAGCCTGCTACAGTGCTTGTAGGACAATTCTGGTGCATGGAAGTATATTTGATCTAGAAGAAACTTAAGACACTTGTAAAGAATAAAATGGTGAATAAATACCATTGGACTTTTGAAATGATTGATTTTACTTGTTACAGGTTCCATTTGGGATGATTGTTTGCTGTCCAAGCTGCATGGTAGCAGTTGCTGTTGCACAGCCTCAGCATGGAGCTCAGGTTTGATGCTGTAGAAATATCTTGTTGTACCTCCCCTCTATTTTTTTTAATATTATTCACGAGCTGACATGGCATAATCTATAAAACAAACTTCCACAGTTGAGAAATTGTTCAGAGATGATATCATAAGCAAATAGAGATATCTGCAACGCTGAAATGCAAATCTTAGTATGATTTTATTACTTTACAGATTGTTTCTTGTTCAAAGTGCCGGTATCAGTACGAGCTATTTTCTGGAGATATCACGAGTATTGAGTCTGAAGAAATTAGGTTAGTGAACATGTTTGTATTCTTGGAGCTATGCTTTGAACACTGTCAATTCTATGCCATGATCTTATTCTTTTTTGGTTATATTCGTAGCTATGTATTATGGTGTTTTTTCTCGTAACTTTTTGAGCAACGTTCATGTAAAACAGGTGTCATGTCATTATCTGTAGAACTTGTACCAACTTCTTATGTTAAAACCTAGAACATAACATCTAAAAAGAAAACATCAGAACATTAGAAATACTTGATATCTCAGATCGTTTTAACAGCATAATGAGCCATTTCATAAGTGAGCTAAATCATTTTGATTCATTCTTTGTCCAACTTATATTTGTGGTACAATGGGCTATTAAATATAGATTATAAACTGCTTATCCTGAGTGTTTGGGTATTGCTCCACAGATATAAGTTTCCATGATGTTGAAAAGATTTATACATCAATTTTCATGTTTGATAAGTACACATTGTCCTTCTTCTAAAAAAACAAGTACACATTGTCCTTAATTCTGACAGAAAATGGTTTATGGCCTTCCCGTGGTCATGCTCTGTATTCTTTTGTCTGTTTGTCTGAAGTAACTTGATTTTGTTTTTGTTGTTACTGGAGAAGATAGTTTTGCATACTTCTAGCAAATTTTCAATGGTACCATATATGACACTGCTTCTAATATTACTTCTCTAAGGATCTCCTCCTGCCGAACGCAGCATGGACATTTCAGCTTTGGACAAACTCATGCGATTTATAAATGTGATGAAGGATGGCCTTCCAGCTGCCGTGCACTCTATTGTGGTAATTTCCATTTAAAAAAATTGCATAATAAATTCTGCCTTCTTTAATTACAGAGATCTTTACTTTTGAAAATTTGAATAAATTGCACTTTGCTCTTGATGGATGTATATATTAAGATGCCATACACAATAACACGGCACTCGATGTACATAATAGACCTAAAAGGTAGTATGTCATGGTTCCAATCTTCTGCTCAAAATTTAGATAAAACCGTTCATTTTTATGAACAAGTAGGAGAAACTGCTCGTTCATCATAAGACAAAATAATTACACATATGCATTTATGATGTTAGAGGTTACTGTTGCACCACCAGGCACCAAGCAATGTTTCCATCTGTGATTAGGGTCAGAATTTATTGTGCTCATTCGAAATATGATGCTTGGTCTGGGCAACCCAAGAGAAAGTGTCATGCATAGAATGTTTGAAAAGAAAAATTATATAGTTGGATCCGAAATCTATACCTCTATGGAGGACAGTGCTGCCACAAACAACCAAGTTGTATCAGGGTATATTAGTTTGAACCTTGAGGCCCCATGTAAGCAGCACATATAATATCTTGCCAAAGTTTTGGGATCAAGATGGAAACTTGCTAATTATGGTCAAAACCACATTTTAATTAACCAAGCAGTCCCTTGAGTATTCCTTATATGTTTCTTTTCATTGTTCAATCCATCAGTGCTAAACCTGACAACCAACATTTTGTTTCCATTTCTTACTTCCCTGTTATGATAATTGGACCATGGATTGGCTACATGTTAATGCTCCAACCAAACATACCACCTTGAAATTCATCTTAATCTATAATCTATTATTATTGACATCACAGTTTTATAATATGCTGAAGTGCTATTAGGAGCATGATCCATATTCATGTAAAGTGTGAGATCACTGGCTTCAATTTCAGATCATGCTTGTGTCATTTATGTTGCAGATCCGCACACCTTCAGGAACAGCCCGTACTCATAGATTTGCCACAGAAACCGTACAGCTGCCTGCTCAAGAAGGAGAAAGAGTGACCATTTCCTTGGCTGCCCCATCCAATGTTTATCGTGCAATGGGTCCCCTAAAGATTGCTGCACGTTCACAAGGGTTTAGACCAGGAGAACCCTTGTCTCTCACTAATCACATTAACAGACAAGTCTCAAGATTGCTAAGAGCTCCATCAAAGAATGAGGGACCACTTGTCCTTAATCCATATTTGTTGTTGGTTGGTGCTCTTGCTTTGCTTGCTTCTGGAGACGCTGCTTCTGCATTCATTGACCCAAGTCTCCCTAGATTTATTACAGCAACTGCGTTTGCATCAGCTGCTGTTGGAACTACACTAAATCAAGTGATCTTGCCAGAGATTCGAAAGGTAAGTAAATTTAAATATGCAGAAAATATCAAGAAGTAGCTTCTTCAATAGAAAGAAATTTAAGAATCTACGGGCAGATAGAGTGCTCTACTAAGGCCGTGTAACAACAACGAATGTACCCGCAATGTATGATCTAACATCTGTCTATGACCTGCTCTATCTTGCTTTGTTGCTGGATCAGCCTTACACTGCTATGCAATTACGGGTTGGCAGTATTGTGCTAGAATAACTGATTGACTTTGCTGCCCTTCAATTGTACATCCGTACTCACAATGGAAACACTAATCATTCATTTATTGATGAGAGTTACTAGCATTTATGTAGCAAGGAAAACAAAGAGACAAAAGTGCCTCAAAGTTATAGGATAACCTATATTTAGATTAGAGTTGACAAGTCTCGAACATCTTATATTATGGATAAGACAGAATACAATTCTGAAAGTCTTATTTTTTTATCAGTATTTTTTTGTGGATGAAAAAATTAGCGACTTGTATTCCACCAGTAAAAAAGACATTTCATTTTTTGACTTTGCTAAGTCACCTAGATGCATTTTGATGACAAAATTATATCATTATACATTTGAAAAAAGTTATGAAACTGTACTATTACGAAAGTATATTTCATTACTAGTTAACTCATACTTTTTTTGATATATCCAAATATACATATTATAGACAATATCTTTGAACAAAATTATACCACATGGATTCTACGGTGTCATGTTTTTGTGACTGGCACTAGTAGTTTTGATTTTGAAACTACAAAGTACATTATATTCTCTCTCTGAACTAAATCCAATGTTGTTTTTTCAGCTTCCGCAAAAGACGGTAGATATAGTTGCTGTTCGGCAGCAACTCTTATCTCAGTACGACATGCTTCAGACTCGTCTTAAGGATCTAAAGCAACTTACTGAAAAGGAGGTTTAAATCTGTATTCTCGAACCAGTTTATTTTATGATAAAAGTAAAGTTCTGGATAGCATCAGGTCCTAAACTTCTGGATTTACTTTCAAAGGTGTGGATGCTTGCAAGAATGTGCCAGTTAGATAACAAGATATTAGCAGTAGGCGAACCATCATATCGGTAATTTCACAAAGTTTCAACTTGCAACAGGTTATTTTATTATTCTAGTTTAATTGTAGTTATTTACAAACATAACACAATTGTTCTATTACTTGTTCTGTTACAGTTTTTCCTTCTTTTTGAAAAGAGTTAAGTGTTTATCAAATTTATTTCAGTGCTCGTCGAGGTAGAGTGAAGAAGGTACGGGAAAGCTTGGAGAGTACGCTCCTGGCAAAGATTGAGCTGATGGAAAGTTATGCAAAAGTAATAGACATAATTATCTATATCATAAATACATTTCACATTTAGTATGACTGAATAGTGAAATGTTGGATATTGCACGGCAGTTGTGCTCTATGATTGAAATTGAAGTTGAGATGGACTCCGATGTTATTGCTGCTGAAGCAGCAAGCAGTGCGGTAAGTTCAAGTTGTTCTTGGTTTCCTAGTTATGCATACATCATGTAGATGAAGTGTGATTACTAATAATCAGTGTCCTGATTCCAGGAAAGAATATCAGAACAAATACAACAATTAATGGACATTGATAGTCTTGAAGAGGCAAGTAATCTTCTGTTCATCAGCTTACATTGAGCAGAAAATATTTCATCACTACTAACAGTTGGTTCTTAACACTTATTTAGCAATGGCGTATACAAGCTGAGGCTAATGATGAAGCGGAAAGGCTTCTTAGTTCAGATTCTCCAGAAACATTTTCCGCTGAGCGTGTATAGGTGGTATACTCAAGCACCTTTGTGTTCTTATCGGTTATTGCAATATTCTCTGTGCCATCTACATAATTTTCTTCCAAACTAGAACAAAACCATATTGACATGTAAAGGAGATAGTTTTGGTTCATTCATAATGCCATATAGATGATGAACCAATTGTCGTGTTGTTATGGGCATTGGGCCAGGAATCTGAGGTCCACGACCACACTTTTAGGAGTAAAACGCTGAGCACCAATGTTTGAAGGGAGTGGCGGTTAGCGTTTAGATGAGTTAGTTGTGATATGTGTCTTTCCTTATCCCTTTTGCATCTATATCTAGGGTGTGTTTGATTCAGCTTTTTCAACTAGTTTTTGGTAGTTATCTATCATTACTTTTTCTTCTGTCTTATACCAGCTCCACCAAACACAAGCTCCCAATTACTTGGATCCTATCCGAACCGAGCTATATTTGAATTTTCGTTTTGATCAGGTTGACCAGAGATATTGATTAATGTACTTGGAAGTTGGATGAAGCCCCTATCTACCTAAGCCCTTTTTGCCCAGTCTATCTGAAGACAGTTTTTTGTTTGCCTAGTGCAGGATCGGTGAATGCATCCTCTGACCTCACGTATGCGCTGTGGTGCTAGCCAAGTGGGCCGAGCACTACATTTCGTATGAATATATTTTGTGACTATTTGAAGCTTTATTTATCATTTGTAGTCTAGAAAATAATTAAAATGTATTAAAAATAATATTATTGAACTAGCTGGTTCACTAGTTAAATGTGGTCAGACCAGTGAACTGTGAATCTGGAAGATTACCAGTCCAACCTCTTGTTTGTGCTTTTTAACTTTGGATCTAAGTACTCTACATTCACACTATCTAATAAGTGATGTCACATTATAATTTAGCATTGTCTCTAGTAGGTCTGTCCAACTACAACTTCTTTAACATAAGTCCACGTCATTGATTATTTATTTTAATATCATCATCTATGAGACATGATCATCAATCAATAAATGCATTGATCTTACAATCATGTTTTTTTTCATATATAATGTATGATCAATTATCATCTACAAATAGCATTATATCACATTAAGGCTTATAAAAAAGTCATGCTTATTGATCAATAATAATAACATCAATTCCAATGAACATAACAACACTTTATTCATAAAATTACAAGCATAGTATGTATTATGTAACATAAAACATCTCCATATTTACCTTTAGGACATATCACTAACTGTCATCCACTTGCACTATAGTCTATCATATATATCTAATACCTATTGCCATAATATGTGACCCATTATTTGGCTGGAGTGGCTTTGTCAACAGATTTGCAATATATAAATCCTTATGTACTATGTATATTTTCACATTGCCTCTATCTGCTATCTTGCTGACAAGATGATACGATCGTAAAATGTGCTAAGACTTGTGATGTGATCTAGGATTTTTGGCTTCTCGATGGCTCAACTATTATCACATTAGAGATCTATTGGGCTGGCAACACTAGCCAGGATGATCCTGGTGTGAACTCCGGAGTCTTCCACGTCATCGAAAGACACCACTCCTACCAAGGATATTATCCCTTAACTGCCTGTACACAATATTACTACATGCTAATTTATATGTGTCTAATAAGTTAGCATGAAATGTAACTTTTATATTTGTGTAAGTTGTTAGGGTTAAATGCAACTTATTTATTTGTGTATATTTTTTGTGTCTCTTCTATCTATGTGAAAACATGATCAATAGAAAATGTTGGCTACATCTAGACCAAGAAAAAACAATAGCCAGCAGCAGCACTATCGATCGTCATTAGCAGTTGTTTCGGTGGCCGTGAACATCAGCAGCTGCTAGAAGACAGATTTGATCATATAAATTAAAAATTTATTTTTTTATCTTATTGACATATGGAATCTTCTTAGGTTAATGACATGTAGGCTAGGATGATAAATCCTTAATTTTAAGATTATTTTTTCATTTAAATGAGCATGAATTTACATGATCACCACTTCGAAGCTGCCGACACGCCCAGGGGTGGAGCCGAGCCGCGTTGAGAATTGATATGTTTGGGTCAGCTCGATCGGTAAAAGAGGAATATGTGAATGCAAAAGTAAAAAAAATGAAATTACTGACGAAGAAAGAAAAAACGACAAAACAAAACAAAAAACATATGCACTTTACGACAAAACAGTAAATGCAACGATTTTTACGATATTTAGTGGGTATTTGGTTCATGGACTAAAGTTTAGTCCGTGTCCCATCGAATATTTGGACATTAATTTGAAAGATTAAACATGAGCTAATTATAAAAATAATTGCAGAATAAATGGATTATCCGTGAGACGAATTTATTAAGTCTAATTAATTAATGATTAATAAATATTTACTGTAACATCGTCTTGTTAAATTATGACGTAATTAGACTTATTAGATTTTATCTCGTGAATAATTCACCAATTATGAATGAGTTTTATAAATAGTCTACATTTAATACTCCAAAATAACATCCAAACATCCAATATGACGAGACTAAACTTTTGAACTAAAGAACCAAACGACACTTTAGAGACATGGCACTTTGTGGCACCGATTATGAATGAGTTTTATAAATACACTACATTTAATACTCTAAAATAGTATCAAAACATCTGATGTAATGGGACTAAATTTTTGTACTAAAGAACCAAACGACACTTTAGAGACAACACTTTGCGGCAAAAACATCAAGTTTTTTTTTTTTAAAAAAGAAAGACGGAAGGGCCTTACATAGGTATGGGTGAAAGTGGTTCAGATAGTTTCGGTCTAACCTAGCAAAAATAAATTCAGATTTGTTTACATGAAACAAATATGATATATTTAACCGGAAACAGTCGGATTATCCGGTCCAGATATATGTAACTGTTATATCAACCTTATGACGTGTTTTTTGTTGTTCACCTTTAAGCTCTGCCTCTTATTCCCCATTGCAGCCTAGCCAACCCTACCATCGTCCCGTCCTCTAATTAGAAAAGTTTGTAATGCTCATACTAAAACTATATATTTTTAATCACACTAAAATGATACATTTTACTAAATTTTGCCTTTTTCATATTTTACATGAATCAGTATATTATAATGATATGGTAGGTAATTTTCGATCAAAGTTAAACTAAGAAGTCGTGAAAACTTTCAGTTTGTATTATGAAAAGATTGTTACTTTTGAAAAAATTGATTGGTCCTTAGATTTGTTTGCTAGAAACCGATTGGAAAAGTTGAAACCAAACACATGGTAAGTAAGTTAACAATATAAATGATATCATATGTCTTAAAAAACTCCTTTAAAACTCTGAGCTAGGGGGAAGTTCGAAAAAATATGGTATATCTTGATTATATTAATATTACTCTATTAAAAACCTTTATAAGAAAACTTTGATAGTAAAACTTATAAAGAGGATAATAGTGCAACTTAAACAATCTGATGATTGTAAATGGACTCTTCTAAATGTTGCAAGTCACAAAATCTCCGCATACCAATTCCATAGACACATTTCCTGAATGTCAATGTTGATAAAGATTTTGTAAATAAAACTGCTAGATTTTCACATGATTTTGTTTGCAAAATATTTATTTCTCAATTCTTTTGTAGCTCATGTGGGAAAAAAATTAGGAGCAATATGCTTTGCTATCTTATTCTTATAATCATGGAGGATTTCAATGAATTTATACCACATGATACTTAATATGATTAATCATTTTGTGAATCCATACACATGGAGTGAAATTTCATATATAGCTATAATTTCAGAACGATTACTAGCAGTAGCAATCAGAGTTTACTTTAATAATTTATATGAAATGACAATATATATGTATAGGAAAACAAACTCGGTTTATGATATGGTATTATGCAGATTATAAATATAACCAATATCAATATATCTTATCATAGTCATACCTTGATTTTTCTAATAGAATAAACAAGATCTCGCCTAGCCAACAAATTGACTTAAATGCAATATTAGACATAGTACAATTTGCAAGGTACATTAGCACTCCTATGATAGTAATACTTAGATATGGAATATCAGGTCTTAATATTTCTTCACCTTCTTCTCTATATCAGACCGGATCTTCATCTATATCTAATAGGAGTTTTTATGGATATGATTTATCCATATTATATTTCCGTAGTATTTTCTGATAAATTAATATTTCTAATGGAAAATGCTCGAGTTGTAAATCCAAACAAAATTTAGGCTCCATTTGGTTCCACCTTGCTAAACTTTAGGGACTAAAGTTTAATCCCTTTTAGTCCCTAAAATGCCAAACATGGTGACTAAAAAGGACTAAACTTTAGTCCATAAACTTTAACCCTTTAGTCATCATGAGGTTGCTAAAATGAACTAAAGAAGACTAATGACATGGTATGCTCATCATTAATACTCCTGAGGTGGGAAAAATAGCAACACCAAACATTTATTAAAGGTAGTTTTGTATTTGTTCGGCTGTTATAATGACTTTTAATCACTAGAACAAAATGGTGTGGGACAAAAATTTAGTCATATGAATAGAGGCAGACTAAAGTTTCCTTTAATCCCTAAAGGAACCAAACATGACCTTAGTTTTAGCTAAATCCTTCGCTTTAAATTCCATCTTAAATGATCCCTAAGTTTCATTATCTCTTATGTAGTACCGATAATATTGAGAGATTTGTCTCGTATTGATTTTCTTGAAAATACTCCATGTTTGATACTTATACCAACAAAACATACTCACTTCGTTTTACATTATAAATTCTTTATTTTTTTAAAAGTTAACCTCTCTAACTTTAGAGAAGATTAAAAAATATATATTAACATCTATAATATCAAATAAATATACTATTACACTATTAAGACATCTTTCAAGAATTAATTTATTAACACTATAATTATTGTTATATCTTAACTAATATAAAGCAGCTACTTCGTCCGTGATTCCATCAGCAATCTCATGTGCCTTCCCACATCCCATATAAAACCGGCCAAAACTTGTGTCCCGTAAAAACCAGCCCACCCACGCGTTGAGTGAGCACCCCGCACGCGCAGCGTCCACCCGCCGGGCATGCAAGCGTGAGAAAGAAAAAAAAAGAAGAAAAAAAAGAAAAAAAGAAAAAAAAGAAAAGAAAAATGTACTTTTAAATTTCAGTTTTATAATTTCTTTATTTTACGCGGACGTACAAATTTTGTGTAAAAACTTTTAGATTTTTGAAAAATCACGTAGAAACATAAATTTTACGCAAAAACTCTATTGCAAAATAAAGTTATGTTACAAAGCACATGCATCTAACTAGTTTTCAATAAAATTAGTCAAAATTAAACATATTTAACCTATGTATGTAACGGAGGAGGTGCATAAGATTCTCAACACATAAGCAAGAAGGAACATAGAGCTTACATAAAAAATATTGCAAAAAATAATAATTACAACGGCTGTATCTCATTCAGGATCCGACAACTAACCTTTTCTCCTTGCACTACAAAACAAAATATATCTCGAGTGACAAAACTTGATAGTAACACGGCGCACCAAAACTACCTCAACATCTGAATTTACAGTGACATCATGCTCTACTGGAGTACTGGACTACAATTCTACAAAACGCTCTTCTCTCACTAACATTAATTTTCCGAAAAAGGCGACAATCAGAGAGGACCATCATAACAGATACACCCATTAGAAAAAATTAGAGCATACCTTTGAACCTAGTGCTAATCTAGAATAAATCAGCATTGGAGTTATACAGTAGAATAGATTGAAAAAAAAAAGAAGCAAAGGTGTTCTGTATACAGTTCAGCAATTGTTTACAGGGCATCAGCATCTCCAATCATGTGACCATCGATGCCCATATCATTTGCATAATTTCCACCATGGTGGTTTCTCCATCCACGGTTGTGTTGCAAGGGTTGTGCACGTTCATCTGCTTCAACTGCATAACAAGAGATATAATGTCAAATAATCTGTTGATGCTTTTGTGATACTTTTTTCTTTTGTGAGTGCCAAAGCTACTTTATCACTCTGTTAGTGATCACAGATAGCACTTACATTCACAGAATAGAAGGTTTCCTAAGATCATGCATAGTATGTCATATGGATTTTTTATATGCCTGTTGGATAAGTTAAAAGATGGACAAAATGATAGCTAATTAAAGCATGATTAAACTTAAAATGCCTCAATTTTTTTGGCAATCATCCTAGATAGCGGTGAATGTTTTCTTTAAGATAGAAAAAAAGAACAAGTCATTTATATTGGAAGGAATAGGCAACAAACTAGTTTTTACCACTTTCACCGTCAGATGCCTCAGCAAGCCTTGCAATCGCATCAATCAAAGATTGTTCATGTTCCTGCCATAATGCCTATTAGTTGGTTGAAGGGCAGCTAACCATAATATTTTGCATGTGAGCATGCCCATGTTTACCTTGAGCACTTTCTTTGCTTTCTCCATCTCAAGGGGGTCAGGGTTGCTTGCACTGAAAACCCGCTCCACCTACATAAGTAGATTAGCATGAATCATGATAGAGTAGATAACACTTGTATGACCTAAACAAATATGACAATTTTCTTCTGAATTAACCTCCTTTATTAGTGTCTCTGTATGGAGTATTTCTATGCAATCAGAGCCTTTCTTCCCAACACCATTTTGTGAAGGTGGAAAGTCTTTGCTGAACGTGTTCTTTTGGGGCCCTCTGCTCCGTCTTGCACCTGACATGGGGCCACTACGGCTGCTTGACTTCTTACTGCCATGAGCAGGAGCTCCACGGCTTTGTGGGATTATTCCAGGGTCACCACCCTCCCATCTTATATCTTCAGGTGCAATCTGCAGTCCATATCAAGATGTAACAAACACATTATAAAAGTAACCCCTTGCTTCTTGCTTAAATAGATTGGTGAATTTATCAAGCATAGAAGGAATAACATAATACATTGCCTATGCTAATGCAGATTATGAAAAAAAGGGATCATCTGGCTCCATTAGAATTAAAGAAAAAAATGAATACATGCTCTCTAAGAGAATGAAAGTTGCATATCTTATAAGATAATATAAATTTCTGATTTTGTGTAGAATACTAGAAATAAAAACAGATAAATGATGGCATCTAAAAACACAATATGCTGACCCTTGAGGAGTTGGCAATCAAATATATTTGCCCATTGTTTATATTCAGGAAAAAGCCCCCTCTTGTTATAATGAAAAAGAATATCACTGAGGGTCATAGTTCCACATCAATGAAAACCTGAGTAGCATCATTTACCTTTTACAGTTACGAATAAAGTTATATTGTCTGCAAATATAAGTCATATAACATTCAGATTCTTGTTCTGTCCACTTCAAGGTAAAAGGCATACATCAAACAACACAATTTTCCATATTACTTCTATGCTTACAATTTACATAGATACAAAGCTATAAAGAATATTCTAAATTTTAAATGTATAACTTTTAATAAGGTTTGCTTCGTACATTGGTGCATTAGTACAGTACCAACAGCAAACTAACAAGTCAACAAGTATCATAAGTCAATCACAATAAGGAGGTATTTTTACCTCTTTAAAGTCAACCCACTCCCAGGTTTCATCCGATGTATTTATGTCATAAACCAGTGCATAACGACCCTATGATTAAAGAGAACAGACATCAGAAATTCAGAAGCACTGTAAACCAAGATAAGTGTAATCCCCTGAACATAAAAACACACCTGCTGTGGATCATAATCAGTTATAACAGCTTCGTAAAAGCTATTATCATCAGGCCACCGAGTCATAACCTTGCGCCCGATTAATGGATCTACGGACAGTGGTTCGGCAGGAAAAGGAAGGCCACCACCTGATGAGTTCTTATTCATAACTGGTCCCCTACCACTAGGACCAGGAGTCATGGTCTTAATTGCAGGAGCTCCTGGTATCTTTTGGCCCTTCAAGCAAAATTGCAAAAAAGGAAAAAATAATAAATACAATATTATATCGTCACAATGAAAAAAAATCTTGGAGTTAATTTCAACAGATTCCAACCATCACTTACAGGTTTAGTCTTTTTGCCTTTTGTGCCTGGTGGAGCTACTTTTTTTGCTGCTGAAGACAATGGTTGTATTTGCCCGCTTAGTGGCTGTGAATGCACAGCAGGAGATGGTGCAGGTACAGATGCAGAAGGAATGGACTGTGATGTCTTTTGTCTCTTGCGAGCAGAGGTGGTAGGGCTGGGCATGCGATCAAGTGGACGCTGAGCATTATTCACCACATTTGTTTGAAGCCCACCTTTTGACTCTCTCCACTCCCTTGAATAAAAATTCAGAAGTTAGAAAAACAAAAAAACACCATGCCACTAAAGATGTATATCTGGCCATATTATACCTTATACTTTGGATGATATTGTCACCATTCACTCTGTTTAACAACTCCCTGTGTTCTTTGTCAGATACTCTTAGCTCCTTCCTAAGTTCAGTGATAAGACTTTCCTTTTCCTGAAAAAGGACATTCAAGTTTTCCCTTTGGTCAGTTTTGCACTTTTTCTTAAAGAAAAAAAAGGAAAAGCCAAAGAACAAGCTAATGAAGATGAAAATTGACAGAGATAAGTGGTGTATACCCACGAAATAGCACCAGATTGTGCTTTAAATGCACGAAGAACAGAACAATATGCATCTTGCTCAAGCTGATGAATTTGTGTTTCCATATCTGTCTGTGGCTGAGTTCTAGTATATGGAACAGAACCAATAATATCTCTCCCATTACCACTAACACGACCACTGCCTCTGACACCTCTATTGTGATATGAAGGTGGAAGATCATCATCAGTTCCTGCAGCAAATTATAAATTTATTAGCAAGTGATTTCAAAATATCTTAATAGATTGGTTCAAGCTAGTTATTGATATGAGCCTAGGAATCCAGTGTCTTGGGTTGAACCCATAACGGGATAAACACCGCCAGGAGGATAGTCAGGCGGCGTCAGCTACTCGGGATGAGAAGTAGACTTCGGTGAGAGAGACGAACATTGAAATGAGAGATTAAACTTCTTTTTTCTTCTTTATTGATTACTTGATCAATACAACCCTATTTATAGAACCTATAAGACCTAACCAAATAACTAACCGAATCCATTACGACCCTAGAACTCTATCCATAAACAAACTTGGACTCTAATCTGCCACATTGCTACAGTACCTACACGGTACTGTTTACCCTAGCCCACAGCCCATGACATCCAGAAATACAATTAATCTTGTGCATACATATGATTGAAAAGCAATACAAAAACACAACAAAAAAGCTGCAATGAAGTATAGTTAAAATCCAAAATATCATTTCTAGCCTCTACAACCAGGCCGTGTTGATTTTCAATTCCAAGCTGCCTAATTATCTTTGAGGCCCTCAGAAAATTAGGGAGGCTTATATTCACATATCCCTAGATACATATAATAAGAGGCATAAAACTAATCTGGAATGTCATAATGATACATATATCACATGCTAGTCAACTTAATACCACACACTGACCCTAAAAGGCTAAAAAATATAATTGCTTACTGGAAATGAAGACAGCATTATCCATCGATCCTAAAAAAATCTAATCACAATTAAGGGTTTTTATCCATCGATCCTAAAAAAATATAATCGCAATTAAGTGTTTAATTATTTAGTTATGATTGTGTGACCGTATCACCATTTAGATGAATTGAACCCAACTAATTTTTTTTGACATACGGCATGTCCATTGTACTGACTGAAAATGATTTGTACTAGGCATATCCATGTTACTGAACCAATAATTTTCTGACCTGTTCGTGCAAGCTATATAACATTTATTATGATTGAGAGCTATTCTCCAAGCTATAACTCCAGTCAACTTCTGTCAGAATGGAACCACCTAAAGTCAGGGAGCCAACATTTAATAGAGTTCATAGTGTCCTACTTCTACTACAGCTACTCAATAGAGCTCGTAGTGTAGCATCGAACATTTCCTTAAAACAACAATGGCAGCTTTTCTTTGTTGTGCTTATCAATTGTCCAAAAGCTATAAAAGCATTTGCTAAGAAGCCCAATACGCCCAAATGTTCGACCTTTCCAGCCAAACAAGGAGCTGAAAACGTAGACCCTATAATCAAAATATGTCCAGAGTAGCCAGTTGAAACACTAATTCCCCACAAAATCGTGAAGGAAGCACCACCAATCTACATGAAATGTAGTGTGAAACCATATATTCAGGGGGAAAAACAAAACTGCATTAATAATGCCATGTCCCCACGAAAATTGACCCGAATTTCCCAAGCCAAGGAACTCCCCAACAAACCCTAGGCACCAAAATCCAATGCACTAACCGCTGCTGCTGTTCACGGCGCCGTAATCCATGGAGCGTCACCTGTACACGGCACACCAACAACACCCCGAAGCAGCTGACGCCGGCCGCTCCCCCGCCGAGCCGGCTCGGAGAGTCCCAGATCCGCCTTCCCCGGGACCGGACCGAATCCTCCTCCTGGTCCCGCCGACGGGGTGCCGCGGCAGCGGGAGGCGAATTCAGACGGCGCCCGGCAGATCCCGGCGAGAGTTGGGGCGGATTTGGGAGGCGAGAGAGCCGGGATGCCGTGAGAGACCAGGGCACGACGCGCGTGCGTGCGGCGAGGAGAGGCGAGAGCGACGCGACAACGACGAGGTGCGAAATTATGGGAACGGCAAAAGGATAATTTGTTGGACGCCAAGTGGATTATAGAGGGCCGGTTTCAGGTCCGGTCCGGTCCGTTCCGGCGTTGCAGGAACGGACGTGGTATCGAACCGACCGGTGGTTTGGCAAATCGTCTAAATTTAAATTTTGATTTTGATTCTCGAAGGTTGTGTTTAGTTGAGTTGTAGATTTTGTAAAAGTTACTGTGAGCTGTGAGTTGTGAAAAACTGTTGTGAACTATAGAAAAGCTGAGAAACTGTTTGATTGAAATAGTTGCGGATTTATACTTTTGTAGTTTATGATGTTTAGTTACATTATTAATGTGTAATTTTACATGTAAATCATTCTAATCATGAATTTTTATAATGTTTATATTAAAATTATATATTTTTAAATTACACAAAAATGATATATTTTACTGAAATTGCTTTTTCTCAATTTTTACATGAACTGATATGTTTTAATAGTACCGTAGGTAATATTCATTCAAAGTTGAACTGAGAAGCTGTAAAATCTGGGTTATACCAGCTTTCAAATTTGTACTATGAGAACTTGTAGATTCTGAAAAACTGGGTGACTAAAAGAGCTGTTTGGTTGAGATTCCAGTTTCCGAGCTAAGAAGTTGGTTCAAAAATCTGAACCAAACATACCCTAAATAACAGGTGGTTTGTGATAATCTCGGTGAAAAAATCAATTAGATTTGCCCGTGCATCCTTGATGTATGGAATGTTCATTATTACATCTATTTCAAAATATAAGTTTATAAGTTTTTAATATGATATTCACAATGTTGGCTATATAATCAGCTTCGTAAAATCTATTATCATCCGCCTTTACCTATATGAATTAAGTATCCTCATTCGTATTTAGAATAAAATCTAGAAATATATATATAATAGATCTGATATATTTATCTATATGGATTAAGTATCACGTCCAGATTTGCACTATGACAATAAACTATAAAATAATACGAATAATTTGAAACTCATTATGGATTTAGTCAATCCTAAATAGAATAACTATATATATATATATGTGGAATCACATGTTATTAAGATGGGTCCAAAAAACATTTGACTGATAATTACGTATAATTTATAAATGCATAATTAATTTGATTACTTATGTGTAATCTAATATATAACATCAAAGTATCATTTGCAAAAATCTAACAAACTATATGATTATCAACTTTACGTGCTCATTAGACGTTATAAGATTATTATTAATTAGCATGGCGAATACCCTTACTTTTTATATTTGTCTAATAATAGTAATTATTGTTTTCTAATAATGATGTGTGTAGCGTGAACCGCATGTTCAGAATAATTCGTATGGTTAATTATTTATTTGTTGTTACTCTAAGCCATGCTATTTTTTAGTTTGGAGATGAATATTTTGTAATTGGGTCCTTCTACTGTTGAAAACAAATAAACAGAAACACTCGAGCATGAGCATGGTCAACATTTGGTGGCGACACAACGAGTTTTTCATGGTTTAGGAGGGCTGCGAAGTTGTAGTTGAGATTCTGTTTGAATTGGATTTACTGAGAAGTGTTGTATTGAGAAGTTAAGCGTTTAGCAGTCTAGCTTCTTATCAGCTATAGGATGGTTGAGAGGGAAGCGGTTTCTCTGCAATCGGAGGGGGTGACTGCAGAGGGCAGTCGGGCTTCGCAGCCGTCCGATCTTGATCGGACGGTGCGAAGCCCCCTTCTCTCTCCGAAGTCTCCTACGAAATGGATCCCACCGGTGCGAAACCCCCCTCGCACGTCCGTCCGATTGAGATCGGACGGCGCTGAGGGGCTGACTGTCCTCTGCAGAGGATCTCAGTTCGGTTGAGAGGGTAGGAATGATTGAAATACTGGTGCCTCTGTTATTGGTTGTTTTTAGTAAATTTGAAGATATTTTTTATTCCAATATTGTGGATAATTGTTTGATATTTTCAATGAATTGATATTAGTTTTCATATTTCGTACCACAAAAATATCCAAAATATTTTTGCCACGTTTCAGTAATTAATATTCCATAACGTATTATACGACACGGTTCATAATATACTTTTCAATATAATAATACGTGTACAACTCCAGAAATAATATGCGGCAAGCAGTCCTAATTTAAACCAACATCCTTTCAAATTTCAAAATAGACATTCCAGACATTTCAGTCCCAATAAAAAATGCCAAATCGAAAACTAAATCTCTTGAAAACCACACCAAATAAACTACACTTACAACATATTTTTAGTTGTTGTAAAAATGTTCTCATCCTTCTTTTAATCTCAGCAAATGTCGTTGTATATTACAATAGCAGTTCAAAATTTAAAATAGGCATTTCAGAGATTATGGACACAAAAAAAATGCCAGATTGAAAATATATTACGGTCTGCACAGTACACTAGTACAAAATTTCCTCAACAACACGAGGAAGATGCAGAAATGCAGAAATCCAAGTCATGAACACCAACCAACCAAAAAACCATTTAATAGTTTCTATACATGCCATGCCATGTCATTAAGAAACTACTCATAGAAACTCACTCTCATAATGTATGATTTCTTATCCTTATTTATTTTTCTCTCTTTTGTCCAATCATAAATAAGTGGACCCCATCTATAGAAACTACTATACTCTCTCAATACATGTAGAGTGGTTTCTTCATCCTTGGTGTTAGTGATAGAAATCATTTCTTGCATGAGAAATTATTTCCTCATTAAGTCTCATGCCACATCAGATTTTTGCTTATGTGAACTGCTATTTAATGCTATAGAAACATAGAAACGTCACAGTACTGACTCGGAATCGTTTTCTGCAACCGGATGAGAATTTAATTTCCTACGTATCGATCTCGAATGAAACAACAACTACTGACTGATCAGCATATATATGACAACATCGTCCATGGCATCGCAACAGAAAGGAAACAAACTAAGCACATCAGCCAGATCTCGGCAGCAAGCATTCATGTAGCACAACGATCGAACTAATATCACTTCTCAGGGGAGAATCCAAGCCCGCGCGCGATGAGTAGTTTGTTCCGGCAAGAAGTTTTCCACGCGAGGAACAGCGTCTGCTGCCGCGAGCCGCTTGCCGCGCGTTAGCCGTCGAAGCAGGGGTAGGTAATTGACACCAACGTTGTCTTGTCGTTGTGGATTCTCGGCCGTCATCTAGGAAGTAGACGCCGTCGCTGAACTCTTGCCCATGCAGGGTAGTCGGCCACCTCATAGGATCTGGAGCAGCCTCGCGCGAGGAACAACGACGGTATCTGACCATCCAATGAGGCGAGCTCGTTCCGATAGTACTTGCCACCGGGTCTACAACGGTAGGTCGACAGTGGCGGAGCTAGAGAGAAATTGAAGGGGGTGCACCACTTTAAGCGGTACACTATATTTAGTTTAAGAAGGTGCACATATGGTAAAAATTTACAAATATACACTAAAACAAATTTTGGAACCGGGTTCCCGGGAACCCCCTTAGCTCCAAGTAGCTCCGCCCCTGTAGGTCGGTAGTGGTGCAGGTCGTCTTCGACGGTGGCGACGCGAATCTAGTGGCAGTGGCGCGGCTAGCTCGTCTCTGACAGCAGCAGCGTGGGTCCTCTTCGGCGGTGGCTAGGGTTAGGCACGGAGCTGCATATGACGCAGAAGTATCGACTGTGTGTAACACCCTATCTTTCTAATCAGCAATTAATAATCAAAACAAAAATTTTGGCAATAACTCATCTGTAATTGTGATTTAATCTACACACAATCACAAGCAGTTTATAACATATTACAAAAAGATATCAAACTTCTCAAAATTCATAGTCATAAATATTTCTATGACTAGTAAATCAACTTGCTTTGAACATCAACTTATTACAACACAAAATTCCTATTACAAACTATGATTATTTTAAACATTGGTTTGAGTTGTAAATAGGGATGGTGATGTGATAAGTGACACTACAATTCCCATACCTAAAAAGATAGCTTCACCGAGCAAACATACCTAAAATAGAATTAAAAATAGTGAGCCAAGATCAGCAAGCAACAATTATAAATATAAACATATCTTACTCATCCACAAGTTATGTTATAGTTATCCGCAACAATCTTCAATTGTTGATTAGAAGAGCTGAAATCTTCAATTGGTTTACGATTAACCAATTGCATCAATAATAATTTTTCAACATATCTTTCACTTATCATGGCATTGAGTTTCACTCCTCAAAATTATTTATCTTTTAATCATTACATGAATATATGTATGCCATGATGCAACTCTATTTGAGAGTTTTGTGCTAGATATACTAGCCTCTCATGCAACTCCATGTACCGGTACAAGTCACGCACAATGGCAGTGACCGGCCTTTATCACCTTATGTAATGCATATGTGCATATGTATGCATGTGAATTGACGTCAATTCTTATATTTTATTTGATGCAAATTGACGTCAATTCTTATATTTTATTTGATGCAAATTGACGTCAATTCTAATATTTTATTTGATGCAGCATGATATCAACAAAATAGCTCAAATGAATGTGTATAGACTACATTTAAAAACAACATCTCAAATTTAATTAACTTGAGAAAGAAGTAAGACATGAATATAAACATAACATGTTACTTGCCTTTATAACGATGTCGACAAACAAAACTATGTTTAATTGCGCTCGTTAATGGTTCCACATGTATAAACACATATTAAGTATTACACAACCAAAGTACAAACAACATCAAAACATTCTTTCTACACTCCTAAACGTCATTTATACGGTATTATTTGGTCTACTCCCTAGTAATCAAAAAACATATTTTTCTTAAAGGAAACCACATCTTTTCAACAATATGTCACTTTACAAGTTGAAAGATTACTCCTACTAGTTTCACAAAAGAAAATAGCATATAAACCTTTTATATACATTTCATCGAACATATGGTGTGCAATGACTAAAACGGAGTAGAAATAACAAAATTTCACCGTACAAATTGATGGGTAAGCAGTTAGAAAACCCTAGAATAAGTATAGGAAGAGATGAAAATAGCCGACAAAACAACAAAGAGGTAAATGATAGATTAAGCGATAGAAGCCCATACGACAACATATGCGACCAAAACAAAAGGAGTAACTGAAGATAACGATTGTAGCGCGTAGATGAGATTGACAGAAATAAAAACCTGCGGTGAACGACAAAGATTAATTGGCGAGAAAAAATCAACTGGAGAAGAAGAAGGAACCCTAGGCGTGAGTAAGGAGAAAAATGGAGTGCAAGAGGTCGTGAGGAGGTTCTAGCCCCCTCCTTTCATATATATATATATATATAAAGAAATCAACGGTTGAGAATTATCAATCCTTCTGCGATTCATCGGATATTCAAAACAGACGTTTAATACCAAAAATGGAATCTTCTCAACGAGATCTTCGCAACCACAGTTCTCGATCGACCATACAGGCAATGGATCAAAAAGTTAAAATTTTGGGAATTCGGTCAATATTTGCCTTCTAAGATATTTTTCTCATGATATTTTCTTTTGAGCTATTACACTGTGGCGGCGCGTATCCTCGCCACCAAAGGCGCCCGGAGCTGTTCCTAGATTTTTGGGGGATCTAGGCTAAAAAAATTAGAGTTTTTTACCTATCTTCAATCAGTTATAAAAACAATCATAGACTCATAGCTATATTTGTTGTTGAAAGTGATTTCTTCTTATATTTTTAGATACAAAATCATCAATAGTATTTATATCAATCTGATCCAACATATCTTTTATATGCATAAAGTGGTTACCGAAAGGGATTTCTAGTGACCAAGATGGCACTATAGGGATCAAGATTTAAGAATGCACCATAGTCCATATGTATATATATATATACTTTGAATTTTTGATAGGAATCGGAGGATTAGAATTTAGGTGGGGATTTCTAGGGACCAGTCTGCACTCACCAGCACTTTGTGCTCCGCCGCTCCGGTGGAGTAACTGATGGGACGAGAGTCTCACTCGACCATTTCTCGTTGTCATGGTGGGCGCCGACAGTCGTAAGCTTAGATTTAGAGATTTAGGAGTTGTCGAGTGAGCTGGTGATTGTGCATTATTTGGATGATATCATGGGTGTGGTCGTGGATGGCTGGCTACTTGTCTTGCTACTAGCATGTTGTGTGCTACATTGGGCTGAGCAAAGTTGCTAGTTTGTTGCGTGTTGCATGCTAGGAATTGAGCAAATGGGTTGTGGGCTATTTTCTATTTTTGTTGCTGGTTTGCAGTTGCGTATTGGCTATGGGCTTATGACTGTTTTGTGTCATAACGTGGACTAGTATGAGTATAAAAATATTAGGCTATATACACATGTATTTATAAATTAGGGGCCCTAATTTTCTTGGGCCCTAGGCAGTCGCCCTTCTCACCCTAGCGCAGGGACGGCCCTGGCGGCGCCTCTGCTCGCTAGCGGTGTATAGGGCGGAAGGGTTGTGTCGGGAAAAGCATAGAAGCTGCCCTTCCACACGATTCTGCTTCAAGGCCAAAATACTGTAGCAGATTTTCAAAATCTGCTGTGAAAAAAATTGGGACAAATTTTTGCTTCTCTGAAGCAGAATCTGTTTGAGAATTCATCCCAAACATGCCTTAGACATTTCCTTGAGAATCTTAAGCCTCATCCCCTAATTTCGCATTTTCCCACACCACGTCTTTCACTTCACTCACTTGAATATAGCAGTTAGGTTGTGTTCGGTTCAGTTTTTCCAATCAGGTTCTTACTTAGAAAGTTAAAAGCTAAACTAAATTGGTAGAATGATTAATCAGCTTTTTCAAAAGAAATATTTTTTTAGCAGTACAAATTAAAAATTAGAGTACCTCAACTTTTATAACTTCTCAATTTAACTTTGAACGAAAATATACATACTAAAAATTTTAGTAAAAATGTATTATTTTAGTGTAATTAAAAAATGTACCATTTTAATATAAACATTATAAAATTTCAAGATTACTATAATTTACATACAAAATTATATTAATAATATATAACCAAACATGAAAAATTATAATATATAACCAAACACCAAAACAAAACATAAATACACAAATCCACCAAAACAAAACATAAATGCATAACTTCACGACTGTTACGACCAAACAAATCACAAAATATCTCCTAAGGACGTACTCTCTCCGTTCACTTTTAAATGATATAGTTGACTTTTGTTTCAACGTTTTATCTCAAGTATTACCTATTTTTTGTTCATTTACTCATCATGTTCCATCTGAGAGAATTGAAGTGGTGAGAAACTTTGTGGCGTGTCTCGTGACCATCTATGAAATATATTTTTCCCTCGGAATAAATATATTTTTGGCACATTTAACGCTTTAATTTTTACATGCCACGAGTTCATGCATCCATGACAAGCAAACGTACATATCACTGAAGTAGTAATCGTCTTTACAAGTGATGTATAATTTATTCATACGACTTTAATTTCACACAAAGATACCACTTTGACAGGGGCTTTATTTTGGATTCGTACGTACACTGCAGGCCCAGCGAGTAGCTAGATCACTGATCACTGGTACTGGCCTCCGGTGCTAGCTGTGCGCCAGCGGCGAGAAGTCGCTGTGCGCCGCGCGGGGCCTCGCCGTGCCGGTCGCCGTCTCGACCGGCCGGCTCTCCTCGCCGACGACGCCGGCCTCGACGTGTCCACCGGTCGGCTGATGGTGGCCCGCCTGATGATGCGCGTCCACCCCCGGCGCGCCCTGCGACGACGGGCGGTGGTACGGCGCCCCGGGGCCGCCGGTGGCTCGCTCCTTGGCGGCGGCGTTGGCGCGCATGGCGTGCTGCTTCTCCTCCTCCGCGGCCTGCACGCGTTGCTGCCGCCTCACCTCCGCCGCCGCCTTCTCCGACGCGTTGTGCGCCGTCGCCTTCTCCACCTGCCCCTGCACGGCGGCGCGCGTCTTGTCCATCCCGGCGCGCGCCGAGGCGCCCACGTTCGCCGCGGCCTCCTTAGTCGACTCCATCGCGCTCTTCTTCCCGGCCTGCATGGTGGTCACTGGCCAGCTAACTGCCCTATCTTCCTTCTTGGCTTCTTGCAACACTCGTGTTCGTTTCGTCTATATGGAGCTAGACTAGCAAGAAATCAACTTGCGATTCTTCAGTGGATGGAAGAGGAGGTGACCATTTATAGATCGGCGACGAACTGTCGAACTCTGATCCGTCTTCTGCATGGCCGGACATGCAAGTGTGCAGGTGATGATACGTACACCTGTGCACGTGTGAGACTGGCGTGTTCTTCGTCATGAAGTGTCTCGACACGTGGCAGCTGGCGAAGGGCTCTAGGCCAAGCTCGTTAACATTTCCGTTATCATTTCGGTTTAGTACACGTTAATATCTGCGTATCGTTAAATGTGTATCATTTTAAGATCTAATAAAAAATTGTAAATATATATAGTGGTATGATTAAATATAATATATTTAAATATATTGATATTTTAAATATAATATATATAACTTAATATAAGTAATATGTAATACAAATATTATTAGGCAGGATATATATATGGAACCGGTATTGATAACTGATAAGAATGACCGATATTGACCGATATTAAAACTAGAACAATACACAACTTAGTTTAGGGTTTAGGGTAACAGAATGATACACCGTGGAATTGATAATCTTACTATAAGCTCTTGGGTGGTAGGTACACTACATAAAATTATGCGTTCTTTCTAAAGTTGTATCCGTAATCGCATAAAATAACTGACATTAGGTGTGAGTTGGAGTTCAAACTTTCCTGCATTTTTGCAACACTTTTGTACAGTCATCTTCAAACTCCGTTAAGGCAGACCGTGTAAGAATAGGGTGTGTTTGGTAGTTGTGACTGTAGAAAAAAGCTGCTGTGAGATGTCAAGTGCAGGGCCGGTCCTGAGTTTCGAGGGGCCCGGGGCGAATTTAAATTTAGAGGCCCTTATCGATATATAATTAAAATATATAAAAAATAAAATTTATATAAAATAAAAAGTATATATTAAATTAACTAAAAAATTCCTTCCATCGTCTCGTAATGTGAAACCATTAACAATTGTATTTATATCAATCTTATCCATGTGTCTGTAGGTTATGTAACATTTGAATTAAATATGGACTCACTCAGTGTCAAAATTATCTTACATTTGGTTCTTTTACAAAACTATTGCCAACGCATTTGAATCTTCTGAACTACTTGTATTACTTTTATAAAATTTATCAATATATCCTCTCTGTAATTGTATCGACTCATCAATTATTTTTTTCTTTTCTCATTGCCTAAAATATACTTTCCTGATAACACGATTTTGTTAAAATATAAAAAATAAGCACTTTAGCAGAATTTAATCTAAAATTTTATCTAATCTAATCAAGCAATCACTAATCAATACTTAATTTAATCCATCATTATCAATAGTAGATAGCAGTGTGTGCCTTGCATTAATCTTGGCTGAATAGGATAACAAACACTATGAAGAATTTGCAGCAGTGCAGAATTTGCGAAAGCAGTGCACCAGGCTACAGCACCGCAGCACAACATCGATCGCACTGCTGTAGTTGGGTGAACGATAGGATCAGAGCATCGGGGCTCGAGCGAACCGGTGAATGGGCGTTGCTGCTTTGTCGGTGTTGGGCTGACGAAACATGAAGCTCAGATCAAGGTGTTGATTGACTTGATTCCGTGTTAATTGCCTTATTTAATTGACGCTTCGTTTATACATGCATATACATACAAATACAAGGGGCCCACCGGTCTCTGTGGGGCCCGAGGCGGTGGCACCGGTGGCCCCACCTCAGGGCCGGCCCTGGTAAGGTGTGAGAAAGCTGAAAACAGTTTGGCTGAAACGACTGTAGAGAAGCTGTTTTGAGCTGTGAGCTGTGTAAAAATTCAATTTATGAAATTTTGTAGGGTTGTATGAAATTTGAAATGTCAATTTATAAAATTTTGTATGGTTGTATGAAATTTGAAATGTTAATTTATGAATTTTTGTATGGTTGTATGAAAGTTGAAATGTCAATTTATATAAAAGTTGGTGGCTTGAAATATACCCTTTGTTTGACTTTTAGCTTCCGAGAAGCAAGCTGCTTCCAAAAACCAAACCAAAGATACCCTCAACTGCAAAACCTCCGGATATTTTGTCTCGAGCACTTGCTTCCATAGTTCTATCACTGAAATCAAAGGAAAAACATTCACCACCATTTTCGAGGGTACTATATCCGCTAAAAAAAAATACGGGTCAAAGAATTATTCTCGGATCAAAGAGAAACACAGCTCAAAACATCGAAACCAATACAATCTACGCAAAACCTGAATTCCAAAACAACCGAATGCATGTCAGAATCCTCCTGCTCAATTCGTTAACGGAGAAATAAATCAGGAATCCACAGTTCCAATTACAGTTAAAAAACGATTCTTTTGACCCCAGCAGACACGAATGTGGCAAGAGAAGGAGCAGTCGATCTAAATTTCCAACTTGAGAGAATTTCCCCGACACAAGCAAGAGGCAAAAGAGCAAATGATTGCAGATTGTAGCCTTAGGGTCCCTATGGGTAGTTTCTAGAGAAGTGAGTAAAATTAATTTGGTTTTAGATTTAATCATTTTAATGCATAGTTTTCATGGTAATTTTTATGTAGATTAAAATTAAAAACTTCATACATACAATATAAAGAAAGTAGCCATGTGTATATATCAATTATACCAACTCATAACGATATTACTCATAACAAATATGTAAACACCGATGAGCTTTAAGTTGTGGTGAGCCGACCCATTTTTTTTGCAGAAGAAACAAACGGTTTCCTTCACTTTCTCCGGAAGCTCACTTTCACCTCAACAAAATAATGACATGACATTATATTTAATATTATAGAAACTATCTTAGTCATTGTGTTGAGACCTGGAAATACCCTAACCTTTCTCTCGTTACATATTCGTGTTCTGGATCAAGAAGAGCACGATACATGCGTTGGTCAAAAACTGCAGCGGAAGCGTGAGGTACTCGAGGCGGACGTACTTGTACTCTCTCTATCTCATAGGATCTGATTTTACTCTCAATGACATAAGAGCATCTCCGGTAATGATTCGGTGCTAGAGAGACACATGAACAATAAAATTTGGTGATCTCCAATACATAGAATCATGTTAGAATGTACACAACAAATATTATTTTTCTCTCTCATATGCATTGCCGGTCTCTCTGCTCATTTCTTTTCTATTTGTTCGCTAGTAGTTGCATGTCAGTGTTAATCTATGCTTTTATTACTATATACCAGATCTAAATTTTGCACTGATTTGTACCAGATCTAAATTTTGCATTGATTCATACTACTCTAGTATGTAACAAGAATCGATGCATTCCAATGGTTTAGCAGTGCATTGAGAAATGCACCGGTTCGAGAAACCCACGGAAGATACTCTGCTCCCACCATAGCATAATATTTTTATAATAAATCTAAATATTATCCTATAATATGTCAAATCTATCAAATATAATCCTAAGAGTGTTAAACATGCAAACTTCTCTCAAAACAGTTATTTAAAATTTAGAACAGATGGACTGAGGTAGACATTTTGCACAAGTTGAGCACATTGTACTGAATAGATCATCAAACATTTTCCATTCTTATTTCCTGCGCATGTTTTTTTTCCTGTATTAACGAAGATTCTCAAGAAACAGTATCAAATGTCAAAAATGGAAATTGAAGATACATCACTCGAAATTGGTAACTGGGCTGCTAGCATCAGAATTACTTCTTGTACACCGTGCATAAATTACACCAATGCCAAGAACCAAATGGACGATATGGTCTCCAAGGGGTAAATCTTAAAAAAAAAAAGCCAGTTCCCTCTCCCCCCCCCCCCCCCCTACCCTTAGCTCTTATACTAACTAAAGCTCTTTATTCAAGAACAAGCCGCAATGAAGCAGGAAAATACATCTATCTACCAGAAGATATTGTAGGGCTGTCAACTGCAAGCCCCATTGTATTGAGTCCATTGTCAACATAAACAGTTGAACCAGTGATAGCTGAAGCCAATGGAGACACCAGGAAAGCTGCTGTGTTCCCCACTTCATCTGTTCAACATACAATGTTTTTGTTAAGAGCGTATCAGAATATCAGATATCTATATAGATGAAGAAGCTGTTCAACATTCAAATAAAACAAGGGGATCAGACAGCATGTAGCAGAGAAATAATGTGAATTCTTACCTGCCAACATTTCCTTCTGCAACGGTGCATTAACATAAGAGTATTCTATCATCTTCTCAATGAATCCAATTGCCTTAGCAGCTCGGCTCCCCAAAGGACCTGTGGATAAATTCAACAAAGAATGAACTCAGAACTATAACATCATCAAAGTTAGATATCACAAACAATTGTACAAGTCGTCATAGTTTGGGGGAATAAAATATCATTCGCATACGTTATCAAACCAAATAAACATGTAAAATCAGAAAGAAATTTTACATCAATTAATAAAATATAGAAGTATTAATTTCCCAATGGCTTTGCATAAATAATGCATTCAGTACACAGATTTACAATGCCAACTTTATTACATGAGACAGGGGAACGTTCCTGCTGAAGAAAAATACCTGCAGATATGGTGTTAACTCTGATTTTGCCTTTACGTCCAGCTTCAAAAGCAAGTACCTAGAAATATTTGCAGAAAAAGGTAAAAAAAACTATTCATGGCAACATAAATAGCTATGATATGAAAGTAGTATGAGATATCTTCAAGGAGAACATACTCTTGTATCACTCTCAAGAGCTGCCTTAGCTGAACTCATGCCACCACCATAGCTATAGAAAAATATCATCAGCATAACACCAGGGAGTAATGATACAAATAAGCTCAGTGCTCTAAATCTTAAAAGAAGTATTTACCCAGGAATCGCTCTTTCTGATGCAATGTATGTTAGAGAGATGCTAGCACCACCTGGACAATATTAAACATACATGAGACAATGACAACTGTTAGCACTAATCTTGACATGCACACATTTTAGAGTTCATGCACTGTTAGTAGTTTGTGCATGTGTCCATCATGTGTGGGCATGATGGTTAGCCTCAATGCAGAATATTACTGCACTTTAATGCTTCATTAGTGCGTGTATTAATGCTGCGTTAGTGCGTGCATTAGTCGTGCTTGATTGTAGCTCTTGCATGCAGCATTCAATGCACAAGAACGTGGCTTGTTGCCTGCAAGCCATGCATGTAGGAAATGAATGCAGGAAATGCATGCAGGGAGAGAAGCTGAACGTTTGGCGTTCAGATGCTATATAAACTAGTTGCTGTTTGAGGTTTGTGTGTGTGAGAAGTGAGGTTGCTCGTGTGTCAAGTAAACCAGTTAAATACAAGAAAAATGCCGGTGTTTGTCGCTGCAGGTGTTTGTCGCCACAAATGAGTGTCTCTATTTCTTGTTCTTTCTTCGGATTTCTAACAATTGGTATCAGAGCCTCAAGATCCTGCTTGTGGCAATGGCGATGGTCCCTCATGGTGCCAGGGGGAGCACGGTATCGATGTCTTACCCGGTGCTCTCACCGGCAAACTACACGGCATGGGCGATCAAGGTAGAGGCAATTCTTGATGCCCAAGGCCTTTGGGAGGCATTGTCTCCTACGAAAGGTGAGGAGGTGGACGAACGGAAGAACAAGACGGTGAGGGCGCAACTTCTCCAAGTGTTGTCGTAGGATATCCTCATGCAAGTATCGACGAAGAAGACAGCGAAGGAGGGATGGGACAGCCTCAAGACGAGGTTTGTTGGCACCGATCGCGTCAAGGCGGCTCGCCTTTCAACTCTCAAGGGCGAGTTCAACAAGCTATGCATGGCGGAAGGGGAGCTGTTGGACGACTATGCCAGTAAGATCAGCGGCATGGCGGCAAGGTACGCCAGTCTCGGATTGACGCTCGACGACGCCTCCATGGTGAAGAAGCTCCTCGACACCATCCCCGATAGGTTGTATCCTGAGGTGGCCGGATTGAACAATTCTATGACATTGAGATGATGGCGTTCGAGGAAGCGCTTAGCATATTGAAGGCATTCGACGAGCGTTCCCGGCGGCGTACTCATGCCGGCGGTGAACGACGCGATGACCAGCTCCTGCTCACGGAGGCTGAGTGGAAGGATCGACAAAAATCCAAGTCGTCAGTCGGGAAGTGCTACAATTACAACATTCGTGGGCATTTTGCTCGAGACTGCCGCAAGCCAAAGAAAGAGGAGGCCTTACTTGCTAGAGACGATGAGGAAGCGACGCTCCTGTAGGTCGGGACGCGCGATTATGTCATGGTAAAAGTGTGTCTATCGTTAGAATAAACCACATCATGTTCGTGCATGACGTGTGTGTTCTAGTTAAGTGCAGGTGGAGTCTGACCGGTTCATGCGAATCATGTGCATCCGTTGCACACACGAGTTCATCGCTCTTGCATGAGTTAAGGTTGTGCGGTCATGCGTCTGCGCGTGGGTCGTGTGTGCGTATGAAACAAAAAAATCATGTCAAGATTAGGGGGGAAATTGTTAGCACTAATCTTGACATGCACACATTTTTAGAGTTCATGCACTGTTAGTGGCTTGTGCATGTGTCCATCATGTGTGGGCATGATGGTTAGCCTCAATGCAGAATATTACTGCACTTTAATGCTGCGTTAGTGCGTGTATTAATGTTGCGTTAGTGCATGTATTAATGCTGCGTTAGTGCGTGCATTAGTCATGCTTGATTGTAGCTCTTGCATGCAGCAGGAAATGCATGCAGGGAGAGAAGCTGAACGTTTGGCGTTCAGATGCTATATAAAACTAGTTGCTGCTTGAGGTTTGTGTGTGTAAGAAGTGAGGTTGCTCATGTGTCAAGTAAACCAGTTAAATATAAGAAAAACATCGGTGTTTGTCGCCGTGGGTGTTTGTCGCCACAAATGAGTGTGTCTTTATTTCTTGTTCTTTCTTCGGATTTCTAACAACAACAAAAATAGTATGAGGTTGAATGAACAAGTTAGTTGTATTAACAGAGCTGAATGATATTTTCAGTGTAGCTGCTCCATCAGAAAACTAGATCCACATGAAAGCATGAGACATTTTACCCATAAGTAAACAACAACATTACTATGATTCACTAACCAAATAAAAGTGCAAAGATATAACAGGCTGGAACAACATGATTTATCTAGGAGTTGAAGAATGCTCCAATGTAAGCTTAGAAAGGTAGAAATGAGGAGATAGGCACCTGGATTCATTATAGGAAGGAAGTGTTGAAGCAAAGAAACATAGGAGTAACTCGATGCTGACAGTGCAGCAAGATAACCTCTTCTTGATGTCTCCAACAGTGGTTTTGTTACCTTCAAACATAGAGGTAGGTGATCAAACGGTGAATGCGCAACATGATTAATAATGCCATCACACCTACTACAAGTGCAGAGAGAGAGAGAGAGAGAGAGAGAGAGAGAGAGAGAGAGAGAGAGAGAGAGAGAGTACCTCTGGACCATTAGCAAGAGAATGCACCAGTATGTCAATGCTGCCAAAGTCATTCTTGACTGATTCAGCAACTTCCTATCAGATGATAAGAGGGACACATTATTCAATGCTCAAAAGCTTTCAAAGAGCAAAACCATCCAATTACAGGAATATCATGACTAGTGCTGCTGTTTCGCACAAACAAGTGTAAAAAATAGGTAGCCATATGGAAAATAAATGTTTTGCATCTACACACCTTAACAGTCCAATTTGATGATCCAGCATACCTTTTGTTTGCTTTGACCTAAAATATTAAAATAAAACATCCGTCATAAAGTCACATTGGGAGTTAAACAGATAAAAAATAATAAATAAGAAAAGTACATCTTCAGGAACATCTTCAGGACAATCATAGATAGCATCAAGTGGATAGACTTTAACAATCTCCATAAGAGATCCATCAGGCAGCCTGTATCAACAGTCATTTAAATGACAGATAAATGGTAAGTTCAGAACCAAGCTATAGTGCACTAGATAAAACAAGAAATATAGAAATGCAATGATACTATTATTGAACTACAATACGGACTTCCGTGATTCGTCAAACTTTCCACGCCTTAGACTTGTCTCAAATATGTTCAGTGCCTGCAAAAGGTAGAGTCCATGAATTAAATGACAAAAAAACTAATTTGGTTACTATTGAACACTGCAAATGTTGGATCAACGTACAGGCACCCATGTACCAACAAGAATTTCAGCGCCAGCTGCAGCAAGAGACTTTGCAATTGCCCAGCCATAGCCATTATCATCAGCCACTCCAGCGATGAATGCCCTTTTACCTGAAAGATCATACATACATGAACATGAGAAGAATTGCATCAATTGAGAAGGTTCTTAACTATAGATTTGGCAAAGTTTCCTAAAATTTTCTTTCTATTCTCTCCTTAATATTCCAATAAAACCAATAAAAACACAACATGACAGCAGATCAAAATACTTACAGTTACTAAGCAAATTCATTTTATATTTTGACCTCTTGGGGATCTCGGGCTAATGTACGTGGGGTGCTACACTTCATATCAGTGTATGAAAGCATTTACATTTGACCTTTTTTACGAGCAAGCAAATAATGCTAGCTCAGGGATATTTTACTTTAACATAAGTTATAAAAAATCCAAAATAATCACTAGAGATTAAGTTTGGCATTTAATTCAAGACCATATCTGTGAAAGAATACAGAGTATGTGAACAAATAATTTTGATTTTCCATAATTTTTAAAACATCTACACCTAGTGAAAATGGAACTTGAAACAATTGTCTATCTTTGAATAATAGACTACATCAAACCCTATTTTTGTATTTTCTAAAATATTTACAACTAGTAAAAATGGATTTTGAAGCACTTGTCATTTGCACCAAACTTTGTCCCAGGCCTAGAATTAAAAGAATTGGATTCAATAGAGGTTTAAGTTTTACAACCTAGATGGTTTGAGTCATCTAACTACCATTTCACACATCATTCACTATAGTTCTTGTGGTTAGCCTAAACCATATAGTTCACCAAACACTATATATACCCATGAGCATCTGCAGTTTGGAGTTTGCAGTTGCAGAAGAAAAAAATGAGAATGGAACTTAAGCAATCAAAATGGTTCACGAAAACCTGAATGCATCAAAAACATAATCACATAACATCGATATGTGCATGATTATTACAGATATGTGTCTGTAGTGTGACCTCTAAGATCAATCGGTAGCCCTTGAGGACCACTTTCGCCTGACATTGCTCTTATGACAACACCGGTACGCTTCGAAGAACTAAGAGCGCTGGAGTAGCATATTCTCGGACAATTTGCAAAGCCAGTGCTGGTGCTGAGGGCACGGCCAATCCGAGAAATCGCTGCCCAGGAAGTAAGATTTCCCTGTGAGGCGGAGATGCAGGGGCGTGCAGCCACCATCTGCATACTGGCAGTTGCAGAAGCGCCCATCCTCGTCCGTGCTACCAGATAGCCTGCTCCATTAGAAGATCATTACAAAAAATTACACGAAGGATCTATTCTACCAACTTAGCCTCAACGTGTTCAACTCGAATTCAGGCAAACCGAACAAGCCAAACCCATGATTCTACTGAGAAAGACCAGTTCATATATTATTTCAGCACGGCGAAATCTAAACAAGGAGCCAAATAACCAACCCTATCAGAACAAATCAAGATTCTACTGAGCAAGACCAAACCGGCGACTGAGGCAAGGTTCAATGATCAAAGCCCTCCCACCCGGGATCACGATTTGCCCAGAACAACCATACACAGTATATTAGCATCCCGCTGTATTTGTCCAAGAAACAAACCAGAGCACACTAACAACGTCTGTATCTCCCCCTTGCAGGAAAATTTGGCACTGGACAGTCCATCTCGCAAGGAACAAACGGCGTACCAAGAGGAGGTGAACACGGATCGGGGGCGAGGAAGCAGGAAGGAGGCGGAATGCGCGAGGGATCTGAGATGTGAGCACGCGCGTGCCGGTCGCTGGGGGGCGGAGAGGAAGAGGGCAGGAGCAGGAGGGGTTTTCCGATGAGACCGAAGCGGGGAGGGTTCGGGAGGGGCTTCGGGCTATACATCCATTCATGCGTGGTGGGCGAGGATTTTCTATTAAAATCTTTTGAGTTTAGGCAGCTTACCAACCGGTTAGAATTATAATAATATAGATTAAAAAAAGTTGAATTGAACTAGTTTATTAGATTGTTATAATCTGCGATTTAAACTATAATAAGAATAAGAAGATACCGTTTGGTTCTTTAGTTCAAAAGTTTAGTCCCGTCAGAGCGGATGTTTATATGTTGTTTTGGAGTATTAAATATAGATTATTTATAAAACTCATTCATAATCGATCGATTATTCACGAGATGAATATAATTAGACTAATTACGCCGTGATTTGACAGTAAATATTTGATAATCATGGATTAATTAGGCTTAATAAATTCGTCTCGCGAATAATCCTTCGATTTTGCGATTATTTTTATAATTAGTTCATGTTTAATCCTTCAAATTGATGTCCAAACATCTGATGTGACACGGATTAAATTTTAATGCATAGAACCAAACACCCGCTCTTAGCATGTTTATTTGAGCTTATAAAAATAAATTAGATTGTTCGTGCTTGTAATGAAGTAATTGGTTATAGTCAATAATCTAACCGGACTAAAAGGTCTAGTAGTCAGGGGATTTAATTATTTGCCACTTTTAATATGTGAGTGGCAATAAAATTACCACTTCGATCCAAATCACTAACATGTGAGGTCATCTGAGTCACTGGCACGTGATCTATTAATTGACACGTAAAAAAAGTAACAAATAGTTAAATTATCTCAGTAGTCCGGTGAGCAGGCCTACCAGTAAAAATACTTGCCAGCAAAACAACCCATGTAACTAGCTGCCTGCACTTAGAGCCCACCAACAATTTTTATAATCAACATATTTTTAAATTTTATTTTGTAAATAGACTCTTAAAAAAATTATTTCAGAATTACAACCAAACTCAACGTCAATCCCATTGACACCGAGGTTAAATAGTTCAGCGCAAATTAAATTGATACTAAGCTTTGTGCGTTGGTTAATGGTTGATATGACAGTGAGGTGGCTGAGAGGCATTAAGGCGCAGTTTGGTTCATTAGTCTAAAATTTTAGTACCGTCACATCGGATGTTTGGATATTATTTTAGAGTATTAAATATAGACTATTTATAAAACTCATTTCATAATATTATTCGCGAGATGAATCTAATGAGCCTAATTACGCCATGATTTGACAATGTGACGCTACAGTAAACATTTGCTAATCATGAATTAATTAAGCTTAAAAAAATTGTCTCGTGAATAATCCTCCAATTATGTAATTATTTTTATAACCAGTTCAAGTTTAATCCTTTAAATTAATGTTCAATCATCCGATGCAACACGGACTAAACTTTAGTCCATAAAACCAAATACCACCTAATTATACTCTTTCTCCGTGTCACAATACCTACTGCCCTGATCGGCACGGATCGATAAAGGAATGAATTAGGCAATTAGCTTGTGGTATTTTCTAAACATTTAGAAACATAAAATTTAGTTTTTAAAATGTTTTTATAGAGATGTTTTTTACCGATCCCTTTTATCAATTGCCAGTAATCTCAGAGCCTACTCAAAAAGAAGCGCGAGATTTCAAAGGAGTTTATTCTTAATTATGGGGATGACATTCTCATCCCATCTAATCTACCCAGCAAATATAATTATGGGTGGGTATATACGTTCGTTTGCAAGATAAATTGTTAAAGACTCAGAGTGTTAACTTGTGTTGATCATGTTACAGCGTAGATTCAGACATTATGGGTGAGTGTGGTGGGTGATAGAGATGCAGCATACCCATCCCATAGGCCATATGCCTGACAAGCTATCTGCTGCTGTAAAGCTCGTCAAACCACGGCTGTTGTGCTGACTGCTGAGCTCAGTGCCAGCCTCTTTGGTGTTGAGCACCTACCACCTCAGTCGTTAACTGCCAGAGACGTAGAGCTTACAGCTAAGCACGAGTGACTCTAGCATTGAGCTGTTTAACCTTAGCGTCAATTGAGTTAACTGCCAACAACAAGACACAGGTCAGCACGAGTGACCCTAGAGCGCTGAGTTGTTCAACCTCACAACCGCTCGCACCCATCTCGCTCACCTTCACTCGTTGCAGATCACCTTCACATTTACACCTGCTTTTCAATCAAAACTACAGCCATGTGACCTTGTCTTATGAAGGCCGGACGTCCAGAACCGCATCATCATTAGCTTACTACAACTGCGAGCACAAGTACGTGTCAGGGGTCTCCATCAAAGACGTGCAGTTCAAGAACATCAAGGGCACGGCGACCACTGCAGTCTGCAGGCCGGTGGCGGTGCTGCTCCGCGGCGGCGTGCCGTGCTGCAGGACGTCGACCTCAGATACAAGGGCCAGGGCGTCACCTCGTCCAAGTGCGAGAACGTCAAGGCCAAGTACTGTGGCTACCGTAACCGCCCGCCGCTGATGACGACGACGAACGGCGCCCAGCCGGCTGTACGTCCAGAGCGTGCGGTAGGATCTGGTGCACCGATAGCCATTAACACACTACTAGCAGTTAGCTCCGAAGCCTCCGATGTGTGGTGGGTGAGCTGATCTTTTTTATTCCATTAGCCGATGAACTGCCGACTCCTGGTGTCTGTAGTTCTGAGTCACTAACTGACGTTACATTATAGGAATGCATAATAATCCGAATAAGATGAGAATCTTTGACATCATGTAACAGCGAGCTGAGCATCCTACTTTCCAAAAGAGAGAAATGTAAACAGCGAGTAATTCATATAACGCCGGCTGCAAAATTTTGGATAAAGATAATGTTTGGTTTACAGCCACTTCTAACCATACCAAAGCAGATTTTGACAGTGCCAAATTTTGGTAATGTAGAGACAGAGATCAGCCACAACAAAGACTATTAACATGGATACACTACGTACATATGCCATGGAAATGCACCTTCATGCACGATGAACTCTCAAAGCATACTGCAGCAAGCATTCAGGTACATATATCATCACACTATCTAACATTTTCCCCAGGACAGAATGTACTCTCAAAGCATCCACAACTATATCTTCGGTTATGCAGGAGGAAATCTGGTTAACAACTGAAATCTACAATTAAGAAATCAATCGAATACTAGGAAAAAAACAAAGAGCGCAAGACATCAAAAAAAGAGAGGGATGGGGGTGGCAAACTATTGGCTATGTCAGGACAGATAGAAGGTGTCATCTTTCTTCATGGATTGATGTTGCACTCTCGCAGGAAGCGCTGGTGGTAATCAAGATACTTCGACCAGTAGTTTCGGAACTTGGGTAGACCAATCTCCAGCCAAGGCTTCATGTTGCCATTGTAATGTATGACCGCAGCATGCTCAATATCTCTGCTGCTTACATGTGGATTGTAACCAAGCCCAAGAACATGCCATGAGCGATTGAGGGGAAACGTCTTATTCCAGAATGTAATCAAACCTGGAGGCAGAGTACCAAGCTTCCATAGCAATCTGTCTTGATTCTACAACCAAAGGTCGATATATGTTAAACACGCAAACTACTGAAGTACAACATGTAAACCAAAATGAATATGCAAGTAGACAAATCAAGGATAGTACTAAATCACTCAAGTCATTGACAGTTATGAAATGCAGCTCTACATTTTGGAAATCATTTCCATAAATATTTCTACACAATTTCAAGCCTTTCCAAGATGTTAATTTCATATAATATAGCGTTTAGATCTTTAAACCTTGATATATAATGCAAAAGTCAAAAAATATGTTAGTTACATAAAAATCTGCCATGTAGCAACACTATCTTTTTAGGGGGTGAAGAGAAACACTTCGCAAAAACCTTATTATGTTGTCACATCCTTTACATATAATCAGTATTGAACATGCTAGTGCTAGTTCAATACCAAGTTACCGACTGCTCACTACAAACCAACATACTTTCTTGAATGTTAGAGAAGAATCTTGGTTTAGTTAAATGTATATAAAAAAATAACTGACGAGTATTTTAATCTTGTAAGTAAACAATGCATGAATCTTACAAGTTTCTGCCAGGAGTGATAGATGTCGGTTATGTTCTGCCGCCTCCATTCAGCCAGATCAAAGACATTCATTCCAAAAGCCCATCCACAAGCATGGGGGTCAAAATTATTCGCAATAACAGGATTTGAGAAGTTCAGGTAACGATCGAAACGATGAAAGCTCTCTCCACAAGTCTCTACAGCACCATTTACCTTACCCTTCATATCAATTGACCAGAGGCCCGTGAGGTCCTTCTTTACTACAACATCATCATCAAGAAAGACAACCTTGTCGAGCTTTGGGTAAATCTCAGGCAGGTAAAATCGCAAATGATTGAGGATAAAAAGATATTTTGGATTTCTGTACTTCAATTTTGAATCTGAGTTTGAACGATGCGTCCTGAAGTAATAATCAATCATTGACTGAGATTCAAGTTGTTTCAGCACCGGACTATAGCTGGCATTTAGCCATGTGAACGCTTCAATATTTTGTACTTCAATCGTTGCTTTCCCAGGAGGGTTAGAGAGAAACCACATTCTCATTGGAGCATAATTTAGTCTGTCAGTCACTATGTGGAAGACATGGTGAGAAGGATGCTGCAAATAAAATAAATTCCACTCAGTATGATCCTTGCTTACCATCTACCAAAGTAAATCAAACTAGAAGGATTGAGATACATCATACATACCTTGGCATTTAACACCGTTGAATTAACAACTACAGCCGCTGCCAATATATTGTCAGAGAACATTGCATAGTGATAGAGTTTTGGGTTTTCAAGATTTTCTAGGTTTGGGAATTGTTGGTGCTCAGAATCCAAAGAAAAATATTCATTAGATAGCCTCAAGGGGAGGCAGTGAAGACCTTTTGGAAGGGTTTTGGCTGCAAGTTGTGTTAGAAAAACAGTTTGCTTCTTGTGTGCATGCAACTGCTCCTCGGCTGAGTGAAGCATAGCTCGAAGCTTTTTGACTACAACAGAACAATCATCCTGTATCTGTTTGCCCTTGATCAGTGTCTGCTCAAGTGCTTTGACCTTCTCATTGGCACTGATCAAGTCAAGATAGATGAAAATGTTACAGAATAATTGATGAGGGTGCTAATGTGCTATCCTGCACATAACATCTTAATATTAAACATATCAACCCCAGAAGGGATAGAATAACCTTACTTCTTTGGAAGATCAGAGTCCTTGGATGCATCACCAAGCACCTTTTGAACTTCCCGTATCCGTTGTCGCAAGTCTTTGAGGTACTGTGGATTTGCTCGAATGGCTCCAAGACCAAGGTAGACCTTTGCCTGGATTAATAGGTCCCTGATATTCCGGATTCTAGTATCATGCAAAGCAGCAGTTTCACTCATACCATCTTTGTTTTCTTCTAGAGAGTTTTCTGTAAGAACTTTAACAGATGTCTGTTCAGGTACAGTCTCCAATGAACCTGCCTGTAAATGGAAGTTGTCATGTGTCACGGACAGTAATCAGAGGGAGCAAACAGAGATTGTAGCGATGGGAAGTCAGCAGACATGGACACAGCGCCATGCGCTTGAACTTGGGCAGCACCATGTGTTGATGCCCAGGAGTAAGGCACAGAACAGACGTAAATTCTAGCATCTGGATTCTAATTGCTTGTCTTTATTAATCTTATGATTACACTTATATAGATTGCCTAACAAATCTTCAACCAACTCTTAGATTGCCTAACAAACTCTTAGCTAACTCTATCTCCATCAAACCAAACAAACCTAAACTGATTATAACTATATTTCAATTCCTATCTTGGCAAAGGGGTTATGCCTCCTAGGGGCCCACCATGCTTATGGTATCATTGGTAAGTTTGCCCCCACATGACATCATGCAATATAAATGAATGCATGTAGGAAGGAATCATAACCCCCACACACGACAAATTAATTTTGTTAAAAATGAGTTCATGTATAGAATTACAATATGGATTACCTGATAATGAAATGGAAATACACAAATTATGCATGAGTGCTACATCGTCGGAAATTCCAGCATTTGGATGAATATTTATTTGATACTAATGATGCCCAAAAATTAGAACAGATTAACCTTAACAAAGTAAACTGCCGTAATGTGTGGGAGCACGCACGTGTGAACCCATGATAAATGTCTGATTGGTTCATAGCATTGCCTAGGTTAGATGTTGGGGGAATATTTGGATGCAAAATGGACCTCATATGAGGTGACAAGATTGTACACTTCTAAGGGATGCCTTGCAAAGTCAATACAAGAAACTCAACTTAAGAAATGATCTGAGTTGATAAATATGAAAGGAAAGAATATAGGGAGCCAAGTTAAACTTGAACGAAAAGTCAAGGAATGGCTCAAAGAGGCAAGTATATTAACAAAAACATTGCCACAAAATATTCCATAAGATGAAACAAAAATTACCACTTATGTAACTTAAATTGTAGACTGAAGCCAAAGAATACAATTGAATCAACACTCACCAATGTAGAAAATTAATGAACTTAAATGCTTTGCAATGTGCTATACTACACGATTAACCACTACTATAGTGGTTTAACAGAATAAATTTCATTACAATAAACTGTGAACGGACATTTTGCAGATTAACTATAACCTTCATTCTTTTTCTGAAGGATGCCCCCTCCACTGCATTTTTACCACACATTTGAATACAAAAGAGGTGAGTTACTCTGTACAGAGCAACATTAGATTTTCATTCATAATCAACAAAAGAAATGAAAGATACCTCAAGATATAGGAAGCCAGATGACCTTTTAGATGGAAGGAACATTACCAGATATTGAAAAGTTAGGTTTAATAAGTGCAAAAAGACTTCCCTACCTACCAAATTAAAAGTTTGGTCCCAGCTCTAATAATGCAATTCCCCAATGGAAAATCGGATCCAGAAGCTAAATGACGACAAATGGAGGTTCAAAGAGCCCACATAACTAATCGGCTAATCCACAGGTGACAACTTAACTAAATTTGGTAATATGCACACAAAAACTTGAAAAGTATAAACTGTCAACCTCAGAAACAGATTTCTGTTGGGATGCCGTGGTTGTCTCCTGCTGATGAGATGAGCCCCTCCCCGAGCCATCGTCCTGTCCTTCTTGGCTCGTCACTTGCTCGATCAAGCCCTCACCTTTCGATCTGGCACCATCAGCAGCTGTGACCTCAGAAAGCACCCGGTTCTTGTGCTCCCCTGCCTTCCTCAATGGCAATTCTACAAACAGTTTGCGTGCAAAAGAACTCAGAACACAAACTCCAAATATTTCCTGTCGCAGTGCTATTCCGCAAACCTACTAACACAAGACGTAAACAGAACCAAGAAATAAATCTCAAACCTTGGCTATCGGACTCAGTTGATTTGCTTGCTGATCCGCGCGAATCCTCGGAGAAGACGATGCCGACGGGTTCTTTCAAAGAACTCACCGTTTCCTGAATCCAAAAAAAAAACCCAGTTACTCAACGCCCTGACCAAGAAGAACAAAAACGAAGAACAATAGTAACAAAAATTACCAGGGGAAGTGCATTTAGCTTGCTAGCCTTGACGCCACGGCCCTAGCGCAAAACACCATCCAAAATGTTACCATCAAAACACAAAGAAAATCCCCAAGAATCCCAAATCCCTCGAAGAAACACGCACCTGATTCGCGATTTCGGCAGAAAAATCCCCTCTTTCTGCAAGAAAGAAACTCCGTGAGAACCGCAATGCCGATAAACCGACCCAGAAAAGGCCCCAAATCTCGATCAAACTACACCGGAAAACAAAAACAAAAACAAAAAAAGAAAGCGCTCACGGATGGGGCTCAGCGCCGCCGAGAGGCGGCGCGTGTAGAGCACGAGCGGGGACAGCACCGTGAGGAAGAGGAGCAGCAGCAGCACGGACCGCCGCCGCATCACCATCTCCGGAGTTTGGTTTCTTCCCTCCGCGGGTGGCTTGCTGCTTTTGTTTCTCCCTGCAAATGCCAAGCACTCATGGCCAATTTAGGTAGACATTTGCGTTTGAGCCCCTGTAATTTTTTAATTACCGAGATATTGGGGAGAATTTGTGCAGACAGGGTTTCGCTGAGCTGTCAAATCCATTTTTATATTTGCTCCTTTCGTTTTTCTCTTTCTATTTTAAAATATAGCAATATATATTATCTTTTAAATATAGATATGAAAATACTTGATCGAATAATATAAATACTTTAGAGATAAAAAATAATGTTATATAAATATTTAATTATTATATTTTAGATAAATTATAAATTTAAAAATTATTATATTACGTGAAAATGATGTGAGTTAGCTGACGTCAAATCTCGTGCTCAAGTAATATCAGGATGGGCTACTTCCTGAGAAATTTCTCATTCACATCTTTAATACACTCAATACAACCATAGCCTTCAAATAAGGTCGGCGCCATGTGATCTATTTCAAAAAAAAATTATATTATAGAATTGAGGTATCATATTTAACCTTACACTTTTTTACACTTTTTTCTCACGGATTGCATGTCACGTGAGAACGACCGTATTTTACTAAAATTTGCCGGTACGGTGTAGTATACCTGGGCCAAATTTCAAGGACATATTCAATTTTGTAGGAAAAAACAAAGTTGCTGTTTTTTTGCACTGTTGCATATTCAATTGTTTCAGATGAGAATGGTTTTGACTTTAGAATGGCTCATTTGGTTTAGATTTTCCAATCAACTTGCTGATTAGTGATTAGGAAGTCGGAAACTGATTCAAATAGGTATAGGCGTCAATTAGTCTTTTTTCAAAAGCTATAGCTTTTTTGTAGTACCGAAAGTTGGGTGGATTCTAACTTTGAGAAGATAGCTTCTCAGTTCAATTTTAAACAAAAATTACTTATAATACTATTATAACATACCGGTTCATGTAAAATTTAAAAAGGTGAAATTTTAGTAAAATATATCATTTAGTGTAATTCAAGAATGAATTATTTTAGTGTAAACATTATAAATTTCCATGATTGTAATAATTTATATGTAAAATCGTGTATATTAATAATGTAATCAAACATCATTTTCAACCAAACAATTTCTCAGTTTTTTCACAGCTCACAGCAGTTTTTTTCAGAATCTACGGCTCAACCAAATACACCATTAACTACAGCTAACAATGTTTATCAAAATTGTCATGAAATTGAATCCCTATTTATAAGAAACTAGATTTCTAATTAGTTGGACACATATATCTTTCAGAGGTTTTTTATAAATAGAGAGATATCATCCTTATTTATATGATGATGAATCGAAGTAATAAAAAGTCTAACTTTTTCCTACATACTATATCAATTATTCTTCATATCGAAGCTATGGATTACACACGAAATAGCAGAGTTTCTCAATAAAATTAGTTGTAGTTCACGCTACCTAACACGCCAACTCATTTTAACGGGTGTATTTCGGTCTCGCCAGGGGGCGAAGCTATGTTGAGCTTAGGGGTGCACACACATCCTCTAAAAATTGAAAAATAAAAGATTTGATCAAATTTTCACTATATATGCACCTCCCATGACACATGTATATACATCCATAAGAGAAGTACGCCCTCTCTAATTTTGCTCCAGCTTCGCCGCTGATCCCGCCAATTTCAAGACTTACATGAAAAGTGTAGTGTGGTCACTATTAGAGGGTAAAAATGTTTTTTTTTCCTTTGGTTAGAAAACAAAGTGATCAGCTACCGACAGTTCCTATAAATGAAGAAATGGGCTAGCAGATGTCTCATTGAATAGGTGCCTTCCACATATATAAATACACATATGAATCAATGAAAAAAAGATAATGTTTTTTTGAGTGATCGTCGTTTCTATTCTGAAAGACATCGATCTCTCTTTCTTACCCATCACATGACATGCAGATTTTGACCAGAAAACTGAGTGTATACCGGTTGTCTATATATTCTAGTATTTTGCCGGCACATAGTGTGGGAATTGATTGTTTGCACATTACTTGGTTTAGCCCAGTATTTGCCATGTTGGGTCAAATAAAGTATTTGTTTCTAATTCATTTTTTAATACATACCCTATCTATTTTTGAAAGTAAGTCATCTGTGTATCGATAAATCTAAACATATATAGATATAGATATAGATTCATCGATTCAAATATGAATCTGAAAAAGATTAGAATGACTTATATTTATAAATAAATATATTATATGTTAAGGGAAACAGTTTTACCCTAACGGGGTCCAAATAACATTATCTACGAAGCCTCTTGCAGACCGAAGCCTTTCAATAGTTCGAAGTCAACAAGACAGTTGAAGACCCATTCATCCTAAACGAAGCAAAATATACAAGAGCCCATTCTCAAAGATTACTTTAGAAACCACAAGACCAAAAACTAATTACGGAGCTATCTGAGCACCGAAGCCTCCTCCAAAACCCTTCGGGCTCCGTCCGAGAAGATGTGCAAAGCCTACTTCGGTCGTAAGACTTCAAACTATGCTCTGATATCCCTTCGAAGCCCTCCTTCGCAATCCTCCATACTTCGAAGATCACTCCGATAACGAAGTCTTCAACCTATACTTCGATGCAAGTCCTAAATATCTTAAGGAACACATCGACATGAAAACCAAAATCAGGAGTCTTCACCCCTAGTATCTGCACATGTATTTACTTAAGAGTTTACCGTTTTGCCCTACGAAGTCTTGTAAACAGAGTTCTCTATCTGTTATGTAAGTAGAGGGTAGAATGATATTTTTCTATTGTATTTTTTCTATAAATACTGGGCATCTCTATTGTAACAAGGGGAAGATATATGAAAATCACTGTGAACTGAAAGTAAGATTATTATCCCTTTCGGAGGCCTGAACATGTATAAAATACTCTCTTCATTCGAATCCTTCGAGGTTCAAATCTCCTTTGTACCAACAGTATATATTATAATTGAAATACATACTTTTGTCTTGGTCATGTTACTTACACTAGTCAGATGACTGTGCTTTACAACAAAATCTTATTTTGCAACAGGATCTTTGCGTAAAATTCATATTTCTGTATGATTTTTCAGAAATCTAAGGGTTTTTACACGAAATTCGTACAACCACGTAAAAATAAAGAAATTAAAAAACTGAAATGCAAAAGTACATTTTTCTTTTATTTGTTCTTCTTTTTTCTTTTTCTTCTTTCTCACGTTTTCTTTTCAACAGATGCGGTTCGGTGCATGCCATGCCAGTTTCGCTGCGCGCGGGCGAGCTGAGCGGGCGCGCAACGTGCGGGCGAGGCAGCCGGTTCGGGCCGGTTTTCACATTATACGGAATCGCGGACAAAGTTGACACTTTGTATTAGTTAAGACTATCAACTTGTTATGCATGGATTCAGCAAACCGTATGAGCTATGCCTTCTATTTCTGGATGCGATGTCAAATGGTGTGTTAATATTACAGATACGGTTGCTATTTAAAAGTCTCTTCTTCAAATAATACATTTTCCCCTATGTGTATTCTTTATGTATACAGAGATGCATACTAAAATATATTTTGTTATATAAATATCGGTGCATTTCCCTATGTGCTACAGTCCTACGTGTCTCTTTCTAGTGCCCCACAAAAAACCATACAAAAGGATAAGCCAGCAAATATCGGGGGCAGCAGAGATCACCACAAACAAATATGGAATTTGTTCCCGTTCCAATTTCAGAGAACGGGTGAGTTAAAGATTTTGTCACACATCTTCAAATATCACGGTTATCGATTCATCGATTCGATGGTAACAATATTTGGAGCTTCATTTTGTATCAAAATACCTAAATTCAAACAACGGAAGGATAATGCCACGCGGGAACAGTAGGGATCGATCGTTATATAAAACACTATACAATCTCCGATATTTACCAAATTTAAACCTCTGGAAATTTTAAAAAGCTATACCACGCTTTGATTCGTATTGAATCGTTGTAAAAAAAGCGAATGCAAATGGTTATGTGTATTAATAATACTAAATACAAGTTGTTTATTGAAATACACTCTTCGGCAATTGTAGTTTGGTAGTATATAAAAAGTTCTTGCCGTGACATACACAGTCAAAATAATCGTATTAAAACAGAGCTACACCAACCACTCCATATTTACAGTGTAAGGTAGGGGTTTATGATTGCGTTGTATAATAGCAGTTTTCATCTCTGTCCGCGTCCACATGCGTGCATTTCCAAACCGCCCGAACTAACTGGCCGGGTTGCGCCCGTCCCGTGCGCCCAACAACCCACTCGCTCGCCCGCGCGCAACCCGCCCATAGCGCCCCACGCTACGCACTACGCGCTACGCGCGCAACTGCATGCTCGCCCACGTCGTTCGCCCGGAGCGCTCCGCGCGCAGCGCGGGCGCTGCATGCACACGGTGCCCGACGAAGCACCAGCAACTAGCTGCACACGAGAAAGAAAGAAAACAAAAAAGAAAAAAGAACCAGCAACTATCTGCACACGAGAAAGAAGGAAAAGAAAACAGAAGAAAAATAAAATAAAAGAAATATATACTTTTGCATTTTAGTTTTAAATTTCTTTATTTTACATTTAAGTTTCTATATACTTTTGCATTTTAGTTTTAAATTTCTTTATTTACATTTAAATTCCTTTATTTTACATTTTTACATGGATATATGAATTTTGTGTAGAATTTATTTCTGTTGCAAAGTACATGCATCTGACTAGTAAAAAATAATAAGATAAGTATGGAGTTAAAGAATTTTAATTTGTTACGAGAACGAGTGGTTGTCATCACTAGCTTTTTAAAAGTGGTATAGATCAGTTCAAAATTGTATCATATTGGTTCAATCGTTGATATCGAGGGGGTGTTTGGTTTCATGGACTAAAATTTAGTCCGTGTCATATTAAATGTTTGAACATCAATTTGAAGCGCTAAACGTGAACTAATTATAAAAACAATTGCAAAATCATAAGATAATTCGTGAGATGAATTTATTAAACCTAATTAATCCATAATTAAAAAAATATTTACTGTAGTACCGTATCATTAAATCATGGCGTAATTAGACTTATTAGATTCGTCTCGTGAATAATCCACCGATTATGAATGAGTTTTGTAAATAGTCTACATTTAATGCTCCAAAATAGTATCTACACATTTGATGTGACAGAGAACTAAAATTTAGTCATTTTATCCTAATACCCCCTAAATTTTTTATATCTGTAGTAAATGTGATTTCCATAGTGCAATCTTTTATATACTTTTCAATCGCTTTTTCATGCACTCGTGTAGTCAACTATCCATTTTGACACCACCTAAAAGTCCTGCAAAATTTTGTTGGCCGTAGAATTTCCTTGAATTTTATTATTTACAGTCATGAAAAGTTCAAAAATTATTAACAAAAAAAGAGATCTAGAAAAAAAATATAACTCTCAGTCTCTCACCAAAAGAAGTAAAAAAGACACCTACACTCTGATCTCTCTCCCTCGATGATGCGCACGAATCTTGGGTCTTCAGTCCAAGGCGTTGACCACCACTGGGCTCCTGACATAGCGGGTCCCATCCGACCAGACGAGCCTCCCGAAGACGTAGCCCTTCCCGAGCTTGTCCTTCTCCGACGTCAGCGTCACCTTGAAGTCCTTCTGTTCGCCGGGTTTCTTGAACGCCAGCTCCGCCGGCTCGACGGTCATGTTGATCCCGAACGGCGCGCGCCACGACGCGCGGTACGTGCTGGGGGGGCCTACGTTCTTGAGCCGCCGCGTCACGGTCTGAGAGATGCGCAGCGCCGGCACCACGATGGACGGGTAGTTGAGGTCCTCCATCGGCGGCACCTTCTCCGGGCACGTAAACTTGCCGGCGCTGAGACGGGTGAGGTCGCGCGTGGTGAAGCCCATGGAGCAGAGGAAGGTGAAGTAGTCGTCGTTGGAGAGATCGTAGACGAGGCCTGGGTCGACGGCGCGGTTTGGGTGGACGTTGCCGGCGCCGTAGGCGAACGCGGTCGCCTCCGTCCCGTCGTGGTCGCGCATCGCCGCGCCGGTGTTGTCCTGGGTTCTCGCGGTGGTCATTATCGCGGAGCGCACTGCCGCGGGGCTCCAGTCCGGGCGCGCCGCCTTGAGGAGCCCGATCACGCCGGAGACGTGCGGGCACGCCATGGACGTGCCGGACATGATCGCGTACTCGGACCGGCGATCGTCGCCGGGGACCTCCGTCGGGCTGACGTACTCGGTGAAGGCGGCCAGGATGTCCACCCCCGGCGCCGCGATGTCGGGCTTCAGGACGTACGGCAGCGTCCCGCTGGGCCCGCGCGAGGAGAACGCCGCCATGGACGGCGAGTTCTTCACTCCGACCTCTGTCTTGGACGGCGAGATGTTCGCCACGGGGTTCTTCGTGGAGTCCATGTACTTGGACAGAGCGACGGCCTCCTTGTAGGTGATCATGGTAGCCGGGAGCACGTGCGTGTCGGCGACGATGTCGTCGCCGTCCATCTGGTTGTTCTCCAGGATCATTCCGGCGCCGCCGGCGTTGAGCACGGTCATACCCTTCGTCACCCTTGGGACATCCCCGCCACGGACGCACACCACAATCTTGCCCTTCACCTTCGCCGGGTCAAGAGTGCCTAGCGGACAAGCGGATCTGAAACCAAGCAACACCCAAACTTGTCATTAAAAACGAAATTTTACATGATATTTATAGAAATCGGTTCAATTTCCAGACAAATTTCCGTGTTACAGAGGAGGGGTTCTACGTACGCGATGACAGGGTCACAGCTTGCGAGCGCGGCATCGCCGGCTTTGACCACCGGGTAGAGCTTGTTAGAGTGCAAGGTCGTCGTCTCCAAGCTCATCCCCTGTGACGCATTTGAAGAGACGTGCAACGTGAGCCATGCAAGTGCGCGGTTAATCATGGTGCGAGTGAGAGTGGTGGCATGGTCACCTTGATGTGCACGCTGTTGCCAAGAGTGACGACGTTGGGGAAGTCCCTGTCGACGGTGCTGGCGGCGACGGTGGTGACCCAGGGAGCGGAGTTGACGACGGTGTCCTCCAGGGGACCGGCGTTGCCGGCGGAGCAGATGACGGAGACGCCCTGCATGGTGGCGTGGAGGGAGCCGAGCGTGACGGGCTCCTGTAAGAAGGAGCCGGCGTCGGCGAGGGGCGCGTCCTGGCCGAAGGAGACCGAGATGACGTCGGCGCCGTCGTGGATGGCGGCCTCGAAGCCAGCCAGCACGTCGGCGGCGGCGCACTCGCCCGACCAGCACACCTTGTAGGCGGCCACGCGCGCGCGCGGCGCGCCGCCCTTGGCCGTGCCGTTGGCGTAGCCGAAGAGGCTGGCGCTCGGCACGAAGCGGCCACCCGCCGTGGACAGCGTGTGCGTGCCGTGACCCTCCGTGTCACGTGTCCAGTTGCCGTCCACTGCCCCCGGGTTATTCACCAGCATGTCCTTGTTGAAGTATTTGGCGCCAATTAGCTTCCTGCAAATCAATCACAAACACATCCTCATCTCACAAACTTCACATCGATGATGAACCCTTTAAAGCACGCAAATTTAACTACAAAAATTTCCACCAGCATATGAAGTTCTTGCAAAGATTTCCACCGCTTATGAAGACGACCGGAAAATGAAAGGCACTTACTTGTTGCAGGGGACACCATACTTGGCGCTGTCCGGGCATGAGCCCTTCCACCGCTTGGGCACCTCGCCGACGCCGTCGTCGTCGGTGAAGCTGTTGGACTCCGGCCACACACCTTGTTGATTCAATAAGAATCCAAACTAATCAAGCTAAATGCTAATCAAGAAGAACCCAAAACGCATCAAAGATGGCAGGCGGGCGATGCGATTCCTAGCCTACCGCTGTCGAGGTTGGCGATGATGACGTCCTGGCCGAACTTGGCGCGCTTCCAGATCGAATCCGGGAGGATCTGGCCATCCCTCTCCATGTCCATGAAGTCCCATGACCTCGTCGTGTGCAGCTTCAGCATCGAGCTCTCCATCACCGTCACCACGTCAGGGTGCCCTGCTCCATCGCCAGATTCAGTTCAGTTCTTGATGAGAGAAAAAAAATGGAAAACAGTTCGTGATTCTCATTACTCGCGATCTGCGACGCTACTTCCTCCTCCAGGTGCGCCGCGAAGCCGTTGATGTTCTTGGTGTAGGAGTAGAATATCGCGTCCATGGCCATTCGCTTGCTGTTCATGCATCCAGGAACGCGAGATCAAAAAAAAAACAGCACTACTTCCATCGATCTTGGCATCTGGGAAATCAGAAGGGTGCTCAGGGTGCGTGGGTTACCTCCCAAGAACGGATCCCAGCAGGTCATGGTGAGACCGCGTCGAGCGCTCGTGCTGCTCCAGCGACGCATCTCGCCCGTACGACTGTGCTCCGAGGTACACGATGTAGGACTGCACGTCGCGGCATTGAACCACAGCAACGACGACAGCAGCATCAGCATCAGAAACACGACATCAAATTCAGCAGAAAATGGCCGTAAATTAGGTTGCTCGCCTTCTTGAATGCTTGGGCTAGATGGCACTCGGCGACGCAGAGGAGGGCGGCGACGGCGAGGAACAGCCTCCTGCTCGCCATGACGCTGATTACTTTGGTCGTCTTGATAGCCCAGTGGCTGTGAGGGAGTGGCCGGCATGCACACTTCATGTATAAATAAGCTTCGCCGTGGATCTGCTTGCAGGGACGGTTTCCTAGGGCTCCTAAATTTGGCAAGAATTGACCGCGAAAAATGGCCCAGATCGCCGGAGGAACGCTTCAACACCGAGCTGTAGGACTGACTCGATTTTTGTTGTTGCTTTGTTTCTTTTTATTTTTTTTGTGTGTCACTTTTGCCTGGATGAGTCTGACTCTGCCTCGGTTACACCGACCAGATTTTTACAAGTAAGACATTTTCGTTTTATTTGAAAATCTTTTTGATACATCATTTATTTTATTATAATTTACTTTATTATTGAAGTTACTTTAAATATAATTTATATTTTTATATTTTTATATAATTATTGAAGTTATTTTAAATATAATTTATATTTTTATATATTTGTGTAAATTTTTAAACAAGTTGAATGATTACATGTTATGATAAAAATCAATAACATAATTTAAAAATGAATGAATGAGGTATTAATTAAATAGTTATAAAATGTTCTAAAGAAATCTGATAATATCAGGGCAAATATAATATACTATTTTGGTTATTGTGGTTACTAATGGGAAACTGGTTTAAATCTGTTAAAATTTGAAATCAAAAAATTTAATACAAAATTTTGAACCGAACAGTTTTGCTCAGTCAAAATAGGTCTGGAGCGATTTCTTCATTTTTCTAACAGTACCAATTGGGCTACTCCTTGGTCACCAATAATTACAAAAACTTTAAGACAATGGGATTAAATAAACATTGTTAAAGTTGAGTCATTTGAAATTTTAAGATAGCTCAAAAGTACAAAGCACTTATAAGACTATTTACAATGGTAGGTTTCATAACACTGTTTTCTAAAATGCCACATCAATTTTACAATATAAATAAATGCAACTAGCTCAAATGAAATACCCTCCAATAAAACGATTTGACTCTCAATAGATGTTTCATTTCATCCATCTTGAGTGACACTACTTTCCTTCTTTTCTCTTTACTCATTAATTGAATACCATGTAAATAAAAAATCTGATGTAACAAGATAATTAATACCGTTGTGAATAGTCTAACAAAAAACAATCACACCTAGAGCGATGGTTTCAGCATTGATGAGAAGCGCTAAACATTCAGAATTGGCATGGACATGTGTAGAAGACATGGGCAAACTCTGTAGATTGTACAAACTTAAGATCTTAACATGGTACGATCAACAGATAAATATGAAACCAGTCAAACCACTCAATCAAGACCCTGAAAAACGCTGAAAACTGAAACTACAGGGCGAACAGACTGCTAATTTAGGTCATCCGCTGTGCAGCCTCCTTGGCAATCAGCTTTTCCCTGGCCTTTGTCTTTGCCTGTGACTTTGAGCCCATGATGCCGCCTCCCCACTTCTTCCTGACCTCATCAAATTTGTCGTTGAAGTTCGCCTAGAGAATTATGGTTCACAGCGTTAGCACTGGATAGGATCATGATTCATGAATGAGAGATCTCATGGTTACTCACCTTGATGGCCTCTAAGATCTTGCTGAACTCAAGCTTGTCCTCATTTTTGACAGTGGTCAGGCACAGAACAGATGCAGTTTTCTTGTGAACAATCTACACATGATCATTTGTCAAGAATGAACCTCACTTTCTACTAGCCTCTATACCTTCAACAAGTACAAACAAGGACTCAGGAGGAAATATACCGATCCAAGACGGGATTTTCCTTTCACAATGCAGTAAGGGACCTCCATCTTCCTGCATAGGGCTGGAAGCCACACAACCAGCTCAATTGGATCAACATCATGAGCAATGACAACCAGCTGGGCCTTGCTCTGCAAGAAAAGTATTCTTTTTTCTCAACAATGTTGTTTGATTGAGTGATCCCATAAAGATAGTAAGATACCCCTTGAGTTCTTGATGAGTAACTTAACAAAAATGAATAAGACAATAGATCAAACAGAATCATACCTGCTCAATGAGGTAAGTTACATGGTTAAGGCCATACTTCACAACAATCGGTTTCTTTGCCTCAACAGTTTTTCCTTCAGCCTCAGCCTGGGCCCTCTTCAAAAGCCTCTCCTTCTTGGCAGCCTTGTCCTCAGGGCGGTACTTGAGAAGCATCTTAAACAGGTTCGTTGCTGCAAACAACAATTCAATAAGATAGTTGTTTATGAAGTGGTACTATGATAGCTAATGGCTAATGAATCACAATACTAAGAAAACACGAGTGACATAAACAACTAACATCCTACACGACTACACAATAATGGTGTTGAAATAGAGACAGTAATTCAAGTCATAATAAAAAAACAAACAAAATGATGGTTTCTTGCACTGATGAAATTCCGGAGGAGAGAAACCGGAGATAATAAACTACACATGGCAAGATCACATTTTCTGTTCTAATTCTTTTCAAAAAAAATCTTTCTAGACATCAGCAAAGTCCAAACAAACACTAAACAATAATATTAAAAGACTTAATTTACCTATCTTTTATGCTAACGAGGATATCAACACAGTAACATTGTATTCCCGTAATCACTGTTGTTAATAGTATATAGTGTGCAAATTGCATTACTAATTCAGTATACACCAGAACAATTCAAGACTCAAAACAAACATAAAGGATTTTTTCCTAAACTCCTAACCTAATCGACGAAATCGACTGGTGGGATGAACATATCAAGGTATGCATATACCGAGGTTCTTGTCGAGGGTGCGAGTGAACTGGTTGAGCGCCGGGGGCACCTTGAGGCGCTGCTTGAGGATGCAGCGCTGGCGTTGGATGCGCACGATCTTGGGCCACTTCACGAACCGGTGCAGGTCCTTCTTGGGCGGCAGCGCGCCGCCGATGCCGAACTGCTTCGGTCTCTTCTCGAACAGCGGGTTCGTCACCTTCTCCTGCACCCAGCAAAAAAAAATCATCAATACAAATCACACTCCACAACGAAGATATTTCAGGCACAACAGAGCAAATAGTGCAGTACCGTCTTCTTCTTCGCCGGTACCGGCGCCCTGCCGCCTCTCTTCGGGGCCTGCGAGATTTGCGATCTGAACTCTTAGCACATTGAAAACTAGCTCTTACAGATAAGCTGACGCATATAGACGCAGCAGCTGTAAAGAATCTAAGCCGGCGTTCACAAGATCCACCCAAAAAACTAACAAAGAAATCGCCAAGACCTCCAGCTCTGCTTAACAGGAAGGAGATAGAACTAGCGCGCGCAAACAACGAACCGGCGGTAAGTGCGTACCATTTCGCCGGAGGGGAGGCTAGAGCTTGGTTTTCCGAACGGGGAGACGGCGATGCCGCGGGGGTGGAGAGAGGAGGCGCCGCCGGGTGAGGCGAGGAGGCGGTTTTATAAAGCAAGCACCGGGGCTACGTGGACGCTTCCCGATCGTCAGATGAAGCGAGCGCGGGGGTGCTTGGCCGTATCTGCCGTCCATTTCCAGGATTAGGGTTTAGGTGGCGTCACTTGGGCCGCGAGAGGTGGGCTACTGGGCTTCTCGACAGCGACGATTGAGCGATCGGACGGTCCAACCAGCGTCCAAGCAGTCGGTGAGGATCCCTGTCGCGGTGTCGCCATCCCCGCCGCCGCCGCCGCCGCCGCCGTCGCCCGCTGCACCCCCTGGCGGCCTGTCAGCGTACGGGCGGCTTCATTCTCCACGAAAGCTGCCAATCGGGCCTATGAATCCGGGCTAACAGTTCCTGGCTCTCGGTAAGCCCTAGCCATTAGTGATTTCGCTTTGCCTGATTTGCGCGGGGTGAGCTCGTGGCCGATCGAATGGTGGGCATATTCACCATCCATTTCGGTGCGATTTTGTTGCCAGAAATTCGTAGGGGATTCTTGCGCGGGCAATTTATGTGGAGAGTGTATCCCTGCAAAATTTCACTAGGGTTCCTTTCACGCGGCAGGAACAAAGGTTCGTCACTCGCTGGAATTGTTGTCTTAGGGACCAGAAGTGGTGATACTAGTGCGTCCTGGCGATATGTACCGTGGCGGGCTTGATCGCTTCAAGAAGGCTCAGGCCTTGGAGCCTTTCTCGGTGCAGTCCAGTTCGATGACCAAGAATGGATCTGCGGCATCGAGAACAGCTAAAGCACCACCGGCTCCTTTGACACTTGCGCAAAATTCACATCTTGGGACCAGCCAGAGTCACCAGAGCCCCCAGGGTGCTAGTTTGACGGTGGTGGCCGGGCAAGAGGCTAGGGTGCCAGGGCATGCTGGGACTCAGGTTGGTGGTGGACAGTCAGTATGGCAGCCCCCTGACTGGGCGATGGAACCGCGCCTTGGGGTTTACTATCTTGAGGTGTTGAAGGACGGGGAGGTCATTGATCAAATCAATCTGGAGAAGAAGAGGCATATATTTGGGAGGCAAGTACCTGCTTGTGATTTTGTGTTGGACCATCAGTCTGTATCACGTCAGCATGCTGTCGTCGTTCCACACAAAAATGGAAGGTTAGACAATGTTCAACACACTTGTGATTATGCTTGATGAGTTTGTCTTCGATGATTAATGAAGTAGTATTTTGAGCCCTACTGGTTACCTGAATTTGAAGTGTGCTACCAGTACAATCCAAGGTTCACAAGTCATAAACAATGATCAATGATGAAATAACGTGCCTCTTATATGCATCTAACCTTTTGTAGTTCTGTATGTTAATGAAGGATGACTACCAACCTTGACACCTTGTTATCAATGACTACCAACCCTGTTATCGATTACACTCATTTTCATTGGATGTATGTATACCAAAATTTGAAACTTATTACAATGGTTGGTGCCTGTATCCTCTCAAATCATTTTGCAGAACCTTAAGGCATGCTTTGCTTACAATTTATGTGCCTATAAAATCACTGGGTTACCTTTGAAAATATGTGTATTTTTCTTGAAACTGTTTATTTGGGCTATCACAACTGACAGCTTCTCCACACTTTCATATTTCAGCATCTATGTCATTGATTTAGGATCAGTTCATGGCACATTTGTTGCAAATGAGAGGCTAACTAAAGACAATCCTGTTGAACTTGAAATTGGACAGTCAATTCGCTTTGCTGCATCAACTAGAACCTATGTCCTTCGAAAGAACACTGCTGATTTTTTCCCAAATCGTAGTCTTCCATCAGATGTTAGTCTGCCATCTCCACCAGACCCCAATGATGAAGATGCTGTTGTTGCATACAACACGATACTTAACCGCTACGGTATTAGCAAATCAGACTTGTCATCCAGATCAAAAGATGCCTTGGGAGATGCCTTTGGTGCAAATGATGATAACCACCCAGTTGGAAGGCCCTTGAAGAGAAGCAAAAAACTAAGAGTATCATTTAGAGATCAGGTTGGAGGAGAACTTATTCAGGTGGTTGGGATTTCAGATGGCACAGATGTTGAAACTGAACCAGGCCCAGTAGGTGTAAAGGAAGGCAGTCTTGTTGGGAAATATGAATCTCTTGTTCAGGTTACTGTTATACCAAAAGGAAAGGAGCAGCCTTCACCAAAGGAAAGTGTGTCCCCCAGTGGTGTAACAGATAAGCTAAAACAGGTTCTTAACAAAGTTAAAAGTACATCAAGGGGTGGAATTTATGATGATCTTTATGGGGATTCTGTTCCAGCACAGTTAGGCTCATCTTGGGCATACAGGTCAGATGACCAGTCAGAAAAAGTCAAAGCTGCTGATGAGCAGAAGTCTAATGGGAAAGTGGTTACAAATTCAGCTGATGACAGCGATGACTTGTTTGGTGACTTGTGAGTTGTGACTGTTAGCATTCTCACTACAACGAAATGAATCTCTTGCAAATGTATAGCAGCTTAAGTGTCCTGTTTTCTCTGGGATATTTTGCTTAGGTCTGCATGATTGTATCCTGCTGCAAACCAAGGTATGTTTTTTTGCCTAATGTTAGGCATACATTCTTATGATGGTATTCACAGTGATTGGTGAGTTTAATTCTTTTCTTAACCATGTCTTCTTGTCGTGATTCTTATTCTGTTCCTTACGGAGTCCAGGTTTCTAAATTTCAAGAAGTATAAGTATTATTTTGATCACTTGTTCGTTCAATTGTTCTGATGCATTTTGTTTTGGTAAAATTCTAACTGTAACTCATCAGAGATGTCTCTCATTGATTCAATTGCTTGACAGGATAATTAGATACATAGTTTTATTGCATATGGAAATATTCATGTGGCATATGCATGGTATTGTTACACAGGGTTTCCATTTGCATGCCTAACCAGCAGCAACACCTTTGTCTGATTATCTGCGTAGCACGGATACGTCCCAAAATCGGCGTACCCGTGTCAGATACGGTATCTGATACGGATATGTATCGGATACGTGCGTATACGTATCCGATACATATCAATCTATTTTCGTATTTTCAAATAAATAAAAAAACGGATACATATCAGATTCTTCCTGATACGGTCGCGCAGATCCATTCCGACCGTCGCACTCCCGTCTCGCCGCCTGGGGCTGGTCCCGCTGCCTCTGGTCACGTTGCCTAGGACTGTCCCCGCCGCCTCCCGTCGCACCGCCTTGGGCTAGGGCTGTCGCCTCCCGTCGCGACGCCTAGGGCTGGGCTGCTGCCGCCTGGGACTGGCCCCGCCCCCTCCCGTCGTGATGACTAGGGCTGGGCTGCTGCCTCCCGTCGACGCCTGGGGCTGGGCTACCGCCTCCTATCGCGCTGCCTGGGAGCCAGAGGCCGTCACCGCCCGCCACACGAGTAGAGGTCCTCTCTTTGTTTCTCTCAGCTTTGACTTCGGTCCTCAGGACTTCACTTCATACGTTGGCTATTGGCTGCCTACAAGGTTTGTTCACTTCATGCGCAGATGCGCTGCTGGCAAAAGTTCACTTTTCTGAAAAAGTTGTCTTGATTTAATTTAAGTTATTCGCTATGTTGTTTTATTCACCCTATTGTTTGTTTATTTACTATGTAAAATTTATAGATAGATAAATAGTTTTATTACTTTTTTTTGTTATTCTTAATGTATTACTAATATTTGTGTGTGTGTGTGTGTGTATATATATATACGTATCGCCGTATCCGTGTTTTTTGAAAAATGACGTATCGAAGTATCGCGATATCGTGTATCCGTATCCGTGTATCTGGGCAACGTAGCTGATTATCTCTGGTTACTGACTTACTGGCTTTATAGACAAATATTTATTTGTATTCTGTTTTTTATTTAGTTGTTTGTATCTAGTATCTACATATGATCTGTCAGGAGGCTGGAGGCCCCCATATGCAAGGTAGCATTGCCATCCTTCTCGTTAACAATGAACATAGAAATATACCTAGTCCATAGTCTCTGTTAGCTAGGGTCACTCCCTTTCCCTTTCAAGCCATGTAGCCACTATCTGCATTACCTGGCATGGCCCTGTTATTTCTGTTGAATGGGTTTATGGCTTCAAACTAGGCTTTAGGCTAGTCTGTGTGCAGATTTAGCTATTCTAAATGCAGATTGATGGTATCCTGTCATCCAGTCCTTGTGCTGTACTATTCAAACTGCATTTGGTTACTTAGTCCAATCATATTAATCCTAATCTGCAAGGTGCTCCAGATAGTGATATAAATAATGACTTGACGCTTTACTGTTACATGAGTTAATCAGGGTCCTTCATATAGGACATGGCCTTTGAATTAGTTCAATTAGTTGCATTACTTAATGGAACAGTTGTTTTGATATAAGTTTAGTTTTTATTAGCATGCAACATATCTTTAGATAGTCTAAGTTGGGGCATCTCTAGATCTAGTTTATTAGCTCTTTACAAACAAGGCAGTGTTATTGTTTCCAAACAGGAATAACAGATTAGTCCTTAATCTCTCATAAGTTCATATCCCCTGTCAGCCATCATCTAGCCCCATGCATAGTGTTTATACTTTCTCCTATCATGAACAAAAGTTCATCATACCTGTTGTAAGAATTTCCTTGGATGCCACTGAAAATTTCACCTCATCCCTGATGTGCTACAATATCTCACTGTCATGTGGTCCTAGATCCACATGTCAGCGAGTCAGTGAGACATGAGTGGCATATAAGGGTTAGGGCAAACATTTAGCTGCACTAGACAAATACCCATGTATATAGCTAAGCCATACAAACAAATAATTTATTTACACCCACAAATAGTCTGTTGTTGCCTTTTTCTAAGAAAAACATTATTTTAATGGAAAATTGTAAAATAATATTGTGTTTCAAAGCATTGCAGAAATAGCGCCCCGTCGCATAGTGGAAAAAACTGGATCGGACCAGTGGTTGAACTGGTAAAAGTGGGACCGGAGCCTGATCCTGTTTGGTTTGAAAAAAAGGACAGGAGAAAACAAAATTGTCAGTGAATATTATTTAATTGTCCATGTAGCCCCAAGGATCAAACCTGCCACCTAGAACTCATTTCACGCATCCTTCACTACTAGATCAACTGCTTTGTGGTTGTATCAAGAAATGATGTCTATTTACCTCCTATAGCACTGGGTTTATGCTTGTGAAACGCCAATTTTGAAAATAACAACTAATAAAATAAAATATATTTGGACCGGCTGGCTCACTAGTTGGATCACAGTTAAACCAGCGAACCGTGAACCAGTGTTCAATCGGTTCACTAGCTGGTCCAGGTTTTCGTACTATGGTGTTTTGTTGACAATCCACACAGCATCCTGTCGGCAATAGGATTGCCCACAAGGTATCTGTTGACATACCAACTGCTAGCTGCCACATAAGCCTGTCAGCAATCCAATTGCTGGCAGGTACCTTGTCGGCAAATCAAGTAATCAAGTGTTGACATGAAGCCATTTTGACAATTCTTTGAAATACTGCACTATTGTTTTGTAAGTTTCCATTAAAATAACAGTACTTTAAAAAAATCTCTGTTGTGGGGAGGGAGCTTAACCTAAACTATAGTTCAAAAGGCAAGAGATGCTGGTTCACTGGACTTAGTGTAGGTTAGGAAAGCTTCTCACTGCCTTTGACCATCTCAAAAGTAGTTAACTATAGAACTGGACATCTGATCCGTAAAGCACCCCGGAACCAAGGAATTTTTTTTTGTGTGATCCAAACATTTTGGGCTCATCTCTAAACTAGTTCTTGAATCCTCTACAGGTGTCAAGTGCAGACGACGACGAGTCCTGTTTTTCAAGCACACCAGCTGGTCATTCTGTAACAATTCAGTGAACAGAAACGAAAATTCTCACTTCAGATGGATTATGTAAAACATGTGTGTAATGCGGCCTTGTCAGAACACATCCTGTGAAGCATGTCCATCATTGCTGGTAATTTGGTATCACCTAAATTGGCATTTGGTTTCATGGATGCCCTCGAGTCACCATGTAAGAATAGTATTTTACTAAACAATGTGTCTTTTTGTTCTCTAATCGGTAAATTCTAACTACAGGCACTGTAAAATTTAGGCAGGTCCAAATTTTCGTGAGTATACAAATTTGACCATACTTTTGTTAAAACGTCTAGTTGTTAACTTCTCTACGCACTAGAAAGAGATTTTTTTTTGAAATGATACATTTTCTAAAACAAATTTCAAATATGGTACACACTTTTGAAAAATTATAAAATTAATATTATGTCGGTATTGGTATTCCAAGTGCTAATCTAAGCTGATCGGGCGATTCCATCGCTTTGTCGATGAAACACCGATAGAGCGCTAGATCGATGTTTCATCGGTCAACAGGGCGTTAGATTAGCGGTGATCGGTTGATCGGCTTATGAAATATTGATCTAAGGTCTAAAACACTAGATTGACACTATATCAGTTGTCAGAAAGTTAATTTGACAATTTTTTAAAAGCTTGATTCAGATTTAAAATTTATTTGAAAAAATGTATCATTTAAAAAAACTCAAAGGAGGCTGGTAGCATAGCTTTCAGCGATATTGTTAATTCTTATGATTTCTAATTTTGTGTGAAATTTGTTCACTCCAACAGACGTGTCCGCAGACTCTTCAGCATGCATTTCTTCACCATTTCTTTTCATTATGGTATTAACACCTTCACACGTAGTCTACCATAGAGCTGACATCAATCAATCTAGAGCTGGCATCAATATTGTTGTTTGGTTCCAATAATTTAAGAGTTCGAGCAAATTGTTTTAAAGACGTTTATCAAATTTTCATCATTAAATTTATGTGTTTGAGCTCTTAAATTTAGAAGATGTCAATGCGTTCTCCACACTAACGACTTATCTTCCTTTGGCCACAGACAAGCAAATATATAATAGTATGAAAGCCATTCTTTATTACCAAACATGATCTAGAATTTCTTGTGATTTGATTCGCACTCTCTGATTCTACTAACAACCAAACATAAATAATAACATTTTTGGTGAAGCTTCACCAGTTAACTATCGAGTAAGGGGTGTTTAGATCTAAGGGCTAAAGCAAAAAAGGCTAAAATGTAGCCCCTTTAGGGGCTAAAAATCCAAACACCAAGGCTAAAAAGGGGCTTTTTAGCCCATTAACCCTAAGGAGGAGTTAAAGAGTGGGCTAAAATGTCTCTTTTCCACCCATATCCTCAACATGCATGCATGTATGAAAAGTAATAGTAATAAATGAGAGATATTTCAGCCATTATACACAGTAATAAATGCTTTAGCATTTTTTACCCATTGGATCAGGGGTTAACTAAAATTTTAGCTTTTTTTAGTCATTTTGCTTTAGTCCCTTGGATCCAAACAGGTCTTAAACTTATTTATCCAAAAACGATTAAAACAATAGAGGCGACGTTAACCATTAAATAACCTAAATTTTATGGTGTCTTACGACACAACTACAAATTTGCGGTATTCTCTAGCAAAGACTGTATTTTTTAGTGTGCAGCAATAATTTTCGCTATTTTAAAAATAATCACAGCACAAGACAACAACTGCAAACTGGTTCTAAATTTTGATAAAATCTGACTAGTGGATTGTAAATGGCATTGATTCGTTTTGAGAAATTCTAATTAATCAAATTATTGTTTAAATAAAAGGCACCATTCAATCATTTTATGTTTCGAATAACACACAATACTACCACAGTCATCTATTAGTACTGGAGTAGAATGAAGAGCTCAAAATATATCTGATTGAATTTGGTAAAATTCATGTATATAGCTCAACACGAGGTCAAAGGTACACGTCTAATTAATAAAATTTGATTGGGATTAAACAAAACATGGAATCAAAGTCAAATGTGCAGCGACTTTCAAGTATGGAAAAATAGATACGACGATGAAGTTGGAATACAGTTTCAGTTGTCGTCGTTGTCGTCGCCGTCGCCGCGGCCGCCAGCTGATTGCGACGATGACGATGCTACCTTGGAACCGATGTTGAAGAACTCGATGATGACCTCGAGTGGGAGTCCCTTGGTCTCCGGTACCTTAAGAGTGACGAACACCAGCGCCAGGCAGCAGACCACGGCGTAGAAGGCGAAGACGCCGGCGAGGCCGACGGAGGTGAGCATGATGGGGAGGCTGTAGGTGACGGCGATGTCGCCGAGCCAAAAGGCGAGGGAGCAGATGGCGATGCACGCACCCCGCACCCTCGTCGGGAAGATCTCTGCACACAGGATGTTAGGGATTGGCCCGAAACCCATAACGAAGCAGCAGAAGTAGACGATGACGCTCCCCGTCGACAGCGCTGCATGCACGGTTGTCGCCATTGGCACCACGTTTGCAATCACCAGCACCACCAGCGTCATGATCAGCACCGGCAGTGTCCAGAGAAGGAGGCTCCGCCGCCCCGACAGGTCCATCAGCCACATCGCCACACCAATGCTCGGCAACATCAGCAATGTCGTCAGCCCGCTGATGAGGATGGACGTGGATTCGGCGCTCAAGCCTAGGCTGGCCAGCAGCACGCTCACGCCGGCCTGGTCTAGGATCTGCGGCGTGTAGTAGAGCACACCGTTGATGCCGGAGAATTGCTGCAGGATCTGGATCATCACGCCGCACAGCAGGGCACGACGCACGCTGGGCTCCATCAGCTCTCGCCACACCGGCCCTGCGGCTGACGCCGCCGCCTCCGGCGGGTTCGCGAACGCCGGCTCCGTGGGGCTCTGCCCGATCAGCACGTCCTTGGTGTACAGCATGGACCGGCTCACCAGCGCAGTCGCGTGCACGTATGACGACGACGATGTCTCCCTGCCTCCAGCGGCCTCGCCCTCCTCATGCAGATACATCCGCTTCACGCCTCCGCGCTTGACACCATCTTCCCCCACCTTCTCTGTCCACTTCCACGCCAGCTGCCACCCGCCGCCGATGCCCATCGTGCTTGCCGTCTCCACACCACCGGTGATGCTGCTGTGTCGCTGTATGCTGCTCATCCGGTTTGGGGCCTCACTCCTGTCTTCTATGTCGGTGCTCTGTCTGGACAGCAGTGGCATTTGCAGACCATCGTCCTGCTTGCTGCCCGATTCGTCGTCGTCGTCGTCGTCACCATCGAGGTGATCATCTGGCAGTGGCACATTCTCCTCGTCCCACTCGCCGGACCTGTCGGCCAGCATGCTCCCGAGGTTGGGGAACAGAGTGCTACCCCTCATGCTGCCGGCGCTGGACTCCGGCAGTTGTTCGTGCACGCTGCCCAGTAGCACCACCACTGGGTCTACCATTTGTTCGAACATGCTACCTTGTCGCGTCTCCTGAAGTCCCAATGCACTCCCCAGCATGCTGCCGCGGCCGCCAGCCACCGGCTGCGCCACCCAGGATAGGCCCTGCTCTGGACCGTACAACGTGACCGTGTCCCTCGACTGCTCCTGTTCACCGGCGTCGCCCTCGGATGGGCCGACGACGTACTCCTCGATGGCCGTATCCCCGCCAATGCCCAGGCCTTCGACGAGGAGAGCCATCTCGCCGTTTACGTCCTCCCGGCCGCGCAGCATCTCGAGGACGGCCCTTGCCTCCTTCATCCGACCCTTGCTGACGAGCCAGCGTGGCGACTCTGGCATGTAGAAGATCGTGACGATCTGGAACAGGAGCGAGGGCACGAAGAGGACGCCGAGCATGAGGCGCCAGTTTGGTGCGGGCGCGAGCGTCATGGCGAAGACCATGCAGTACGAGAGACACATGCCGCCCGAGCCGGTGAATTGCGGGAGCGTGTTGAGGAGGCCACGAATCTCCGGTGGTGCGGTCTCGGAGATGTACACCGGGACGAGCGTGACGGCGAGGCCGACGCCAAATCCATCAACGAGCCTACCAAGGAGGAGGACGTACACGTTGGGCGACCAGAACATGACGAGGCCGCCGACGAAGTAGAGGAGCGAGGAGGCGATAAGCATCGGCCGGCGGCCGACCATGTCGGAGACCGGGCCGGAGAAGGTGGTGATGATCGTGGCACCGATCAGCGACATGGCGACGACGAGGCCCTCGATGGAGGGAGACGCCTCCAGGTGGAATTCACGCTTGATGTAAAGCATTGCACCGGCGATGGTGGCGTTGTCCCACCCCTGCAGCAGGTTGCCAATGGCAGCCGCGATGGCCACCAGCACGGCGCCCCTCATCGCGATGATGTTCTAGTTGTCGATCGCTGAAATGAAAAAAAAAAAAACAATCTTGTCACCGGGAGAGGGACGTACGAGACGAGCTGAAATGGGGTCTAGTTAGGGTCAGATAATACAGGTGACATGCATGCATGCGTGCATGCATGCATGCATGCAGTTAGCGTTAGTTGGCGCTCAAACCGCACCTTCTACGAGCGGCTAACCGCTAACGAACGCATCACTAAATTTTAGCTGATTCTCAAAACGAACTTTTAAAAATAGAAAACACGTCGTTTCTGATCCAAAATTACACTACGCGCATGAACAGTAAAAAAATCATCTGTTTTGTTCTAAATTATATATTATTTAATAACTCTGTTTTTATGTCATTAAAAAATAAAGAAAAAGTTTTTTCCGCCAGTGGCTTCAATATTTCCATTCCTTGCAACATTTGCGATAACCCCTAACGAAACTGTTGTCCGTTGGATTACAGATTGAAGGTGGAGATCTCATATGTGCATCATGTGCACGACCAGTCGATGTGCACAAGATACTTCTCCTCAATTAAATGGTCTATCATGTGCTTCACGTTTAAAAAAACTTATGTGATGGATTTCTGAGGCATGCACTTTTATATGAACTCTATTTGTTGTGATTTGTGTAATGTGAACTTGTATGTTGATTTTCATATCCGTAATGATTCATGTGATGTTAATTATTACTTGTCAATTTGTCATTTGTGTATTGTGAATTGTGATCATGAATAAATAAATACATTATTGATATTCGGTTAGTATTCGTAACCGTATTCGTATTCAATTTGTATTCGTTCTGTATTTGTATTCGATGATATCCGACTCCGTATCCGTATCCGGATTATCCGAATCCGAATTTGAATCCGAAAAAATATATGAAAAAGATATGATATTAGTGATATCTGTCCGTATTCGATCCGTTTTCACCCCTATTTGCTCCTGTGCACTTGACTGTCTTGCACTCCTCATCGTTGAACATCGTAAGAATTCTGTATGTTGGCTATTTTTTTAGTTCCGATTTTGTATGTTGTCATTCTATTAGTGAACATTTCTCTGGCCTCTTTCAGTGATGATGGTGACAGGAAGCGATGAAGATAATGTAGCGGGAGCATGTGCAGCCAATGCGGGACAATCAAATAAGGACAAAGGCAAGGTCACCATGACTGCTGGTCGGAGCACAATGACAGATACTAATGTTGAGGTGGTTTGCAAAAATGGTAAATAGGCACACTTTGTTACTCTCACTTTGTTGCATGGATCATTATGCTTGTGAATTGTTTCTTATTTATTAATCTTTGTTTCATTTTAATTTGCGGTGTTGGTGTGGTGTAGGGAGGCGGGTGAAATTGAAAAATTCTATTGAGTATATATGGAGTCATGGTGAAAAATATAAAGTAAATGACTTTAGTTGTTATTATTGCCCCACATCTATTGCCGGTGGAGGTGCAACACGATTTAGGCAGCATTTGGCTGGAGTATCTAGGAATGTAGTTCCTTGTGAAAATGTGCCACTTAATGTTAAGGCACTAGTGATAGATCAGGTGGCTAACCGTAGAATACGATCAAAGAAAAACAAGGATCTTCAACAATTTATTCAAATGGAGATTATGACAAGAGGTCATGGTCATAGGAGTTATGGCGAGACAGAAATTCCTCCTGATGAAGAAGCACAAATTCAAATGGCAATGAGAGAGTCCTTGGCAGAATATGCTTCCGAAAAAGGAACTCCCCCATCTCTTGTTAAGTCACGTGGTAGCGGGGTTGCTAGTTGTTCAGCTAACCATCAACCAACAATTGATAAATTTTATAAAACTCCACAAGTACTCCTAAAGGTTCTTTTGATATAGATTTAGTATGAAGTAGATCTCAAAGTCAACCTCGAGTGGATGTTATGTTAACCGGGGGTGCTAGAGATAAGCTTGGAAAAGTTTGGTCAAAATGGTTTCATGCTAACGATATTCCTGAAAGGAAGGTGTATTGCCCATATTTTCGAGCAGCGGTTAAGTTAACTCAAGAGCTTGGAAATGGAGTGCATATTCCACGTGGAAAAGAAATAGATGGTTCATTATTGGATATGAACTATGATGATGTGATGGCTAACATGGCTGAATTTAAGGAGGAATGGGATGAATATGGAGTTACCATCATGTGCGATTCGTGGACCGGTAAATACATTTATACCTTGTACTTCATTTTGTTGTTTATGTTGAATGACCATTATATGTGTACACTTAATATTTTATTTATGTCATGTTTGTATAGGTCCAACCATGATGTCTATTATTAATTTTATGATCTTTTGCAATGGGCGGATGTTCTTCCACAAGTCTGTTGATGCACTCGGTTCTATGCAAAATTCAGATTTTATCTATGATATTCTTAGAGAAGTTGTTATTGTGGAGGTTGGGACCAAGTGTGTCATTCAGATCATCACAGATAATGGTGCCAATTATAAGAAATCTTGTAGGATGCTTATTGCAGAGTATCCACATATCACTTGGCAACCATGTGTTGCTCATACAATTAATTTGATGCAAAAGGAACTAGTACAATTTAAGTGACCCCAAACACAAAGAGTTTCTTGATAGTTGGAAGGAAATAATTTATAAAAGGCTTGATTATCTTCTTGATGGTACTCTTATGGTTGCGGGTAAGAACTTATTCAATTTATGTGCTTATTTTATGCATTATCAATTTATTAACATTGTTGAATTTGTTTCTTCTTTTAGCTGCTGCACTAGACCCCAATACATTGTATACATCTAAAATTGTAAAGACTTCAAGATGCAAACATACTGTAACATTGGCCCTTAAGAAGCTTGCTCGCTCATCTTCAAAGGCTTCTACTGCAATTGATCAATATATTATGTTTAGAAAGCAAGGAAAATTATTTGGAGGAGATGAAGCTCGTCGATCGGCCCTTAATGGCCATGTGGGTGCAGGTAATGCTTAGTTTTGTTGTCTCTTTTATGTTTTCTATAATTTTACTCTTCAACATGTTAGTTTGGCAATTTTTCATTTTTATTGTCATTTTTCTAGCTGATTGGTGGGATCAATATGGTGGGGAGTATCCAGACCTACAATATTTTGCAAAGCATATTGTTTCACAATGTTTGTCTTCTAGTGGTTGTGAACGAAACTGGAGTACTTTCGCTTTGGTACATACCAAATTGCGAAATCGTTTAAGTTATGACAAGCTCCACAAGTTAGTTTATGTTCACTATAATTTGAAGTTGCGCATCCAACAGTTCGAAGACGGAATGCAAAACATTCAAGACATGCAATTTCATCATGAATCAGATTCTAGTCCTTGTAATATCTTAATGGATTGTGCCTTGTATGATGAAGATAACCCAATCATGGATTGGTTTTGTAACTCTAGAAATGAGTCTGCGCCGATTCTTGATGAATTTATTGAAAGTGATCTTGAAACTGCCAATCCTAGTACATTCATTGCACAAGAGTTAGAGATGGATGAGATCGAGGTGGCTCCATTGAAAAGGATACTTTTCAAAAAAAGGTAATAAAAGAAGGCTAGAATTTGTGGAAGAGGATGTTGAGGTAGAGGATGTTGAATCAGATTCTGTACAAGGTAGCCAGGAGTATGCGGAGTTTGATTCTAATGATAGTGAAGGTGATGATAAGTTTTAAGTTTTGATCGCATTCTTAGTATTCTTTTATCTAAGTTTGTTAATGGCATATATATTTCAAAAAAGGTCATGATGATGATGGTGGTGTTGGAGAGACTCATGGTGATGAAGAATGTGTTGATGGAGGTCAAACTAGTGGTGGTGGTAAAAATAAGCTTTGATTAAACTTTTATTTGACTTGCATTATATATACTTTTGTTAGTATATTTATATCTATGCATTTTTATAGGTGCTACAAATAAACATCCAACTCATCCACGCCCAAGATAAAAAAGGGTCAAGAAGTTATCTGTCCTATTAAGGGTTAGAGAAATTTCTTTGTTTGACAATGTGTCTTTGTTTGACAATGTTTTTTTATCATATATTGAACCAACTTCTTTTTTGTTAGGATTAAATTTAATAGAGTATTCAAGGACTGGAGTATGGAGTATGACTGCTTTTATGATATTTTGTGAACAATGATAGCATGATGTGGTTGAAATGAGGATTGTATGGTGCTGTTTTTTGCATAATATGTTTTCGATATTTTGTGAACAATGATGACATGATGTTTTTGATGTGGTTGAAACTTGAAATGGCCATTGGGCCATTGTATGGTGCTGCTTTTTGCATAATGTGTTTGTGTTATTTTGTGAATAATAATGACATGATGTTGTTGATGTGGTTGAAATGACCATTATGTGATGATGTTTTTTATATGATGTACTTGTAATATTTTAGACAATATATTGAGTATGTGGCTTGTTATGGATATTTGTCTTGGCATGCATGATGATGAATCAATTGTATATATTATTGACTTGTGGCATGCGGTTTATGTTATGAATTGATGATTTTTTTTCATGTTTTTTAATTTATTGTGGTTAGTTTTTGATGTTATATAGTTTAAAAATGGTTTGTTTTCATTTCTGTATAAATTGAGAGAAATTTTTTAAATTTTGTTCGAAATTTTTTTCCTATCTCCGATAGAATTCCGATATATCCGATATTCCGATATATCCGATGTTCTCCTCGTCCCACTCGCCGGACCTGTCGGCCAGCATGCTCCCGAGGTTGGGGTACAGAGTGCTACCCCTCATGCTGCTGGCGCTGGACTCCGGCAGTTGTTCGTGCACGCTGTCTAGTAGCACCACCACTGGGTCTACCATTTGTTCGAACATGCTACCTTGTCGCGTCTCCTGAAGTCCCAATGCACTCCCCAGCAGGGTTCACTATATCGATATATAAAAAATATCGGAGGTTGGTGATAAACGGGAATATCAGATTTATCGGAATTCTATCGGTGATAGACAAAAAATTTCGGTCAAATTTTAATTATGTTTATTTTACACAGAAATAAACATATATCATTTCTAAATTTTGTAACATAAAAAACTACACTCAATAATTTATAAAAATATGATTTTCTATATATTTTGGTTAATAAATTCATGCGCTCGCAGTTCATTTTGACTTATTTTAATATAAATCCTAGAAATACAATTAATAAATTAAAAATAGTAAACTGAATTCAAATAAATATTTAACGGTCAATTTGCTTTCAAACTCATATTATTTATTCTTTAAATCCTAATTAATCATTGGAGAATCTCCTCATTTTTTAACATCCTGCATTAAAAATTTCTCGAAATATTTTTAAATTTTTATCGTAGTATCTAAATGTCAAATTGTAACAGCATAACAAATATATCGGTTTTTAGACTTTATTTGATTTTTTTATAATTAAAAAACCATGAATCTCTCCATTGCCAATCGAGTGTCGCAACCTAAATTTATCAAAATTTCTTTCAATTTAGTGGTTAAGGCCTACAAATGGACCAAAAATATGAATATAATTTTTATATAAATTTTGGTTAATTATTTCTTGCACTTGTAGTTCAAATGGAACTTATTTTAATATAAATCCTAGAAATACAATTAATAAATTAAAAATAGTAAACTTATCCGGAAAAATATCAAACTTTTATGTGGGATAATATATGTTGTATTTTGATAGTAGAAAAAAATTCAAGTTCAAAAAAAGATTTAACCTTCGACTTGCTTTCAAACTCATCTTATTCATTCTTTCAATCATAACTAATTATTAGATAATCTCCACATTTCTTAACATCCTGCATTACAAAATTCTCGGAATATTTTTAATTTTTTATCGTAGTATCTAAATCTCAAATTGTAACAGCATGCAAAATATCTCGTTTTTTTGACTTTATTTGATTTTTCTAGAATTAAAAACCATGAACCTCTGAATTGCCAATCGAGTGTCGCAACCTAAATTTTTCAAAATTTCTTTTAATTTAGTGTTTAAGGCCTAAAAATGGACTAAAATATGAATATTATTTTTTATAAATTTTTGTTAATTATTTCATGCACTTGTAGTTCAAATTTGACTTATTTTAATATAAATCCTAGAAATACAATTAATAAATTAAAATTAGTAAACTGATCTAGAAAATATCAAATTTTTTCATGGGATAATATACATTTAATTTTAATAATAGAAAAATTTTAAGTTCAAACGAAGATTTAACCGTCGATTTGCTTTCAAACCCATCTTATTCATTCTTTAAATCCCAACTAATCATTAGATAATCTCCTCCTTTCTTAACATCCTGCGATACAAAATTCTCTGAATATTTTTAATTTTTTATCGTAGTATTTAAATGTCAATTTTTAACAGCATGAAAATATCTAGTTTTTTCGATTTTATTTTATTTTTTAGAATTAAAAAACCATAAAGCTCCAAATTGTCAATCGAGTGTCGCAACCTAGATTTTTCAAAATTTCTTTTAATTTAGTGTTTAAAGCTTAAAAATGGACTAAAAATATGAATATTATTTTTTTATAAATTTTTTCTAATTATTTCATGTACCTGTATTTCAAATTTGACTTATTTTAATATAAATCCTAGAAATACAATTAATATATTAAAAATAGTAAACTGATCCCGAAAAATTTCAAATTTTTTCATGAGATAATATACATTGTATTTTTATAGTATAAAAAATTTCAAGTTCACACGAAGATTTAACTATTGATTTGCTTTCAAACTCATCTTATTCATTCTTTAAATTCCAACTAATCATTAGAGAATCTCCTCCTTTCTTAACATCCCGCATTATAAATTCCTCGGAATATTTTTAATTTTTTATCATAGTATCTAAATATCTTGTTTTTTCAACTTTATTTGATTTTTTTATAATTAAAAAATCATGAAGCTCCAAATTGCCAACTAAGTGTCGCAACCTAGATTTTCCAAAATTTCTTTTATTTTAGTTGTTAAGGCCTACAAATGGACTAAAAATATGAATATAATTTTTATATAAATTTTGGTTAATTATTTCATGCACTTTTAGTTCAAATTTGACTTATTTTAAAATAAATCATAGAAATACAATTAATATATTAAAAATAGTAAACTGATCTGGAAAATTTTCAATTTTTTTCATAGGATAATATACATTGTATTTTTATTGTAGAAAAATTTCAAGTTCAAACGAAGACTTAAGCATCAATTTGATTTCAAATTCATCTTATTCATTCTTTAAATTCTAATTAATCATTGGAGAATCTCCTCCTTTCTTAACATTATGCATTACAAAATTCTCGGAATATTTTTAAATTTTTATCGTAGTATATAAATGTCAAATTGTAACAACATGACAAATATCTCATTTTTTAGACTTTATTTGATATTTTTAGAATTAAAAAACCATGAAGCTCCACATTGCCAATCGAGTGTCGCAACCTAGATTTTTCAAAATTTCTTTCAATTTAGTGGTTAAGGCCTAAAAATGGACTAAAAAATATGAATATGATTTTGCTATAAATTTTGGTTAATTATTTCATGCACTCGTAATTCAGATTTGACTTATTTTAGTATAAATCATAGAAATATAATTAATAAATTTAAAACAGTAAATTGTTCCGAAAATTTTTAATTTTTTTACGGTATAATATACGTTGTATTTTGATAGTAGAAAAAAATTCAAATTCAAATGAAGAATTTACCATCAATTTGCTTTTAAATTGATACTCGGAGAAAGCTAGAGAGCCACTAGATAAAATTTCAAATTTATTTTCAAAATTGTGAAATTTTTGGGTGATAAGCTTGATATATCAGACCCTACTAATAATACGGATATATCGAATTTATCGGAAATTTATCACCGATAAGGTTAACCCTGCTCCCCAGCATGCTGCCGCGGCCGCCAGCCACCGGCTGCGCCACCCAGGATAGGCCCTGCTCTGGACCGTACAACGTGACCGTGTCCCTCGACTGGTCCTGTTCCCCGGCGTCGCCCTCGGATGGGCCGACGACGTACTCCTCGATGGCCGTATCACCGCCGATGCCCAGGCCTTCGACGAGGAGAGCCATCTCGCCGTTTACATCCTCCCGGCCGCGCAGCATCTCGAGGACGGCCCTTGCCTCCTTCATCCGACCCTTGCTGACGAGCCAGCGTGGCGACTCTGGCATGTAGAAGATCGTGACGATCTGGAACAGGAGCGAGGGCACGAAGAGGACGCCGAGCATGAGGCGCCAGTTGGGTGCGGGCACGAGCGTCATGGCGAAGACCATGCAGTACGAGAGACACATGCCGCCCGAGCCGGTGAATTGCGGGAGCGTGTTGAGGAGGCCACGAATCTCCGGTGGTGCGGTCTCGGAGATGTACACCGGGACGAGCGTGACGGCGAGGCCGACGCCAAATCCATCAACGAGCCTACCAAGGAGGAGGACGTACACGTTGGGCGACCAGAACATGACGAGGCCGCCGACGAAGTAGAGGAGCGAGGAGGCGATAAGCATCGGCCGGCGGCCGACCATGTCGGAGACCGGGCCGGAGAAGGTGGTGATGATCGTGGCACCGATCAGCGACATGGCGACGACGAGGCCCTCGATGGAGGGAGACGCCTCCAGGTGGAATTCACGCTTGATGTAAAGCATTGCACCGGCGATGGTGGCGTTGTCCCACCCCTGCAGCAGGTTGCCAATGGCAGCCGCGATGGCCACCAGCACGGCGCCCCTCATCGCGATGATGCTCTAGTTGTCGATCGCTGAACTGAAAAAAAGAATCAATCTTGTCACCGGGAGAGGGACGTACGAGACGAGACGAGACGAGACGAGCTGAAATGGGGTCTAGTTAGGGTCAGATAATACAGGTGACATGCATGCGTGCTTGCATGCATGCATGCAGTTAGCGTTAGTTGGCGGCTTGGCGCTCAAACCGCACCTTCTACGAGCGGCTAACCGCTAACGAACGCATCACTAAATTTTAGGTGATTCTCATAACGAACTTTTAAAAATAGAAAACACCTGTCGTTTCTGATCCAAAATTACACTACGCGCATGAACAGTAAAAAATCATTATCTGTTTTGTTCTAAATTATATATTATTTAATTGCTCCGAGATAATGTTTTTATGTCATTAAAAAATAAAGAAAAAGTTCATGGCTTAGGGAGTTTTCCGCCAGTGGCTTCAATATTCAATTAAATGGTGTATCATGTGCTTCACGTTTAAAAATAAAAAACTTATTTCTGTTTTTTATTATATGATTTGGGTCATATTTTCGTTAAGTACAATAATGCCATTAGTTAGTTGTGCTACTAAGCAGAACAAGATTTATATGCACTCTCTTGATAATTGTCCTGTGATGCAAATTAAGAAATGAGCTACTAAGAGTACAAGTCTTATATATATACTAGTAAGGTGCACGTGCGTTGCAACGGATTCATAATTTTAATGGCAATATATTTAGAACATGATATATTTGTTGAACACATTTGTTTAGTAATATTGCGATGATAAGAAACAAAGTAATATATTATTGTTCAAAACAATACATAGAGGTATCCTTTCTATATAAAGTGTCATTGCATATTTATAATTACAGATCTGGTATGAAATTGTATAATATACTATACAATGAGCACATATATATTCTTTTATCTACTCAGTGAGCACTTCTTTGTAGACGATATTCTTCGTTAGCGTGCTTGTTGAATTGATACCCCTATTTGTTTCCGAAGCGGCGAGTATTTTGATATTTCTACGAGAAGTTGCTCATGACAGAGCTACATATAATTGTCCATGAGAGAACACCAGGTTCGGGAGGTATATTCCAACATATGGTATTGTTTGACCTTGTGCTTTATTAATTGTCATTGCAAAACTCACCCTAACAGGAAATTGACCCCTCTTAAACTTGAAGGGGAACATTTCATCATCGGAGGGGCACAAGTGTATGCGTGGAAGGAAGACTCTCTCACCAGCATGTTGTCCCAATACAATTTCAGCATCAATAGTATTTCTTTGAAATGCTCAGACTATCAACCTAGTCCCATTACATAGACCATTGGCCGAGTCAAGATTTTTGAGAAAAATCACAGGACAATTAACCTTGAGTTTTAATATATGTGGAGGTAACCCATTTGGCGTTAATGAATTCAGGAACTCAGACGGATAATGGTTGCATGGATCATCGACTGCTCGATCATTAATTACTGTGATAAATCATCTCGTCACCAGGAAAACGTTCGATAAGCTTCATGTTTATTGCATCAACGTTCTCATTCCTCGTTGACAAAATAGCTCGAGATGTGATGTAGTCTGCATCAGTCATGTTTGCACCTAACATTGGAAATACCATGTCAATAAGACTATCAATGTCTGATTCTGCACCGGTGTAGGGTACACATATCTCGTCGGGTAAATTTACATAGTCATCATCGATGGTCTCTTCAATGCCATTGCTAATCCGTAGCAGGTAGTTTGAAAACCATATATCTGATCGAGCTCTCATGTTATGGACAAGTCTCAATTGATGCATGTTATCCCATAGGTAAGATCTACGCAAGGTTGCATTTACAATTTGAGCCCTATTCCCCTTTCGTATAACTGGAAGAACTTGTCTGAAGTCACCTCCAAAAACCATTGTTTTTCCTCCAAATGGTAGATTGAGTTTTTCCATTATGTCTCTCATGCTCTTGTCCAACGCCTCTATTGCCTGTGTTTTTGTCATGGAGACTTCATCCCATAATATAAGCGAAGCTTTTTGAAGAAGCTTCACAGTACCACTTTGTTTGGTGAAGTTACACACCGCATTATCTTGTATGCTTAGTGGTATCTTGAACCTTGAATGTGCAGTCCTACCTCCAGGCATGATGGAAGCAGCAACACCAGATGTTGTAGTAGCAATAGCTATCTTCCCCTCGCTACGAACTTTTGCTAATAAAGCTTTGTACAAAAAGGTCTTTCCTGTTCCTCCTGGGCCATCAACAAAAAACACACCTCCACTATTGTTGTCAACGGATGATAGTATAATATCATAAGCATATCTCTATTCTGCTCGCTAGTAGCTCATTATCTGTCACGCCCTGATTTAATAAAACCAGGAGTTTATTGAAATTCCAAATAAAATCAATAAATACAAGACGTTCATCACACGACTGCGTACAATACGCCAATCAATCATGGTTCGTAGACCATATTATTACAAAACAGTTAAATAAAGAGAAACTAATAAAACAAATCCTCTAGATGAACGCCTTCTTCCAGTCTCGTGCCTTGACTGGGTCGCTACTCCAGACCTTCGCTCTCCTCGTAGTAGACTGCCTCTGGTGGTGTAAGTCAACGGGGGTGAGTATAATCGTACTAAGCAAGCCACCGAATGCAATTATAATGCAAGGTAATAACAAGGAAGGTAGTGGCTTACTTTTGCGGAAAAGCACAATTTTGTAAAGCAATTAATGTAATCAAGTTATTATTGCAGGAAAGTAAACATGAGTCATGCATCATCTTTCATCAACTTCTACCTCGAGGGGTACAGTCAGCCCACCCTCGCTCAACAGTCCTTACATGCCATGAATAACACATACATTCACATAACAGTAAACTAACTGCGAGAGGTCACACAACCCGCCCTTGACCGTGGGCTCAACTTTTCGAAAAGATTTAAAACTCTGATCAGAGGTGTACTACTGTACCCACAAGGCACTCATTTCCCGCACACCGCAGTGTGTTAAATGACTCCTATCATGAGAAGCTCGTGCCAAAACCTTTAGCATGGAACGCACCAATTCGATAACACCCTCTTATAGGTTTCGTATGGTTTTCCAGTCACTTCGGGCCACGCCATACCCCCCTTGAGCCGCGTCGGTACAAGTCACCCGCAGGCTTGCCCCTTGTACCCCTCCACTATGGTGTTCCAAGTTAGTATGATCCATACCTCCAGTTAGGACTTACCCACTAGACTTGTGGTTAGTACGGAAGTGCTTTGCAACGGATCCCGCAGACCGGTCCTTATAGTGCTCCGGGTGCGACCAACCAATGCCCTAGCTTGCATCCGGAACCCACCATACTTATAACATAGCCAACTCCAATAGAGTCCAGGGACGAGAATAATAGGGAAATACATATAGTAGAATCCAGCTCTCTACGACTCATTCTTTTATCCTATAGCAGTTGTGTCAGTACATTGGACACTAACTAATATATTATTGTAGAGTGACAAGGAGTTCAGGCTCAATAAGCATGGCTTGGGTTTGCACACAAGGTCGGGGATCTAATAAATATAATGTAGGGCTTGATATCAGACTAATGCAATATTTAATTCCTATGAGTTATAGCGGTAATTATGAAAAACTAGGCTCAATGATGATCAAAATAGGGGTTGTGACTTGCCTTGATCTGCAAACGGTGAATGTTGGCATAAAAAGTTTACGCTAACAGGTTCTCTGAGATCAAGAACGAACAAACAGAGAGTTTGTGCTTAAGAACTGTCTCAAGCCTCCGAGTTGGATAACAGCTCAAGTAGTTCGAATATGTGTATTGAATAGCTTTGTCTTCGATCCTTGTTACAGGGTAGAGAGGGGGGTATTTATAGGAAAAAATGTCTAAGGAAAATACCTAATTACCCCTAGATTACAACCGACATAGTGGAAACTATTTGGTACCCGGAGCAAGGTTAAAAGGGTAAAGTTCCCCAAAGCAGACGGATAAGCCAAACATCTTATCAATCTTGTCGCTCTGCTTCGGAGCCTTCATATCTTGTGGAGGGCTTCTCAGGACTTTGGATCGAGGCACCCTTCGGCTCGACATCTCCACCTTCGAACAAGAGCCCACCAGCCCCGAAGCTTTAGGGAACCTTTGAGTTATTAATCTCTAAGTCCTGAAAGTGAAGCAATTTCCCCCAACAGTAGCCCCTCGAATACGCCTCTCCGTATTTAACCTGTATAGAAGGAAGGCAGTATACATAGTGGAACGGGGACAGTTGCTTGCCATTCCACTTTCTGGACCCACCTGCCAGTGGCGGAAGCCGAACCTACAATGTGAATGCAATCGGAGCGTAGCAACCGGCGAATGGTTATAAAAGGAGGAATAGAAGTTACCCGAAACTTTTTACCGTACTTAGCACCCGCGATTCACTTTCCTCAACCTCCAATTCCCCCAATCTCCCAATCCACCGAGCAAATGGCGAGAACCAGCCACACTGTCCCAGCGACGGCGAGTACTCTGGCGCAGAGGCAAGCGTGGGCCGCCTCGGCTGTGGCGGAAATGGCGGGGGCTCCGGGTGACGCCTGGCCTAAGAACCCTCGAGAGCTCCGCCCGTGTAGGATCGATGTACCGACTAGAGGGGGGGGGTGAATAGGCGGTTTTTAAAACTAATTCGATTTTAGTTAAACAATGATCAAGGTCCTAAGACAATGGTAGCAAACCGCTAGAACAAGTATATTACTCTAGAAAAGTAAGCTTGCACAAATAAACTTGCTCGAAGATAAAAGAGACAAGAGACAACCGAATTTTATCCCGAGGTTCGGAAATTTGCCAATTTCCTACGTCCTCGTTGAGGCGAGTTTCACTTGACCGCTATCTTCACCAAGCCTCGGATTTCTCAAAGAGAAATTAGCTTGAAGATGAGCCGGCACCGGAAGTGCAACTCTCGGGCCTCGATCACTAGTGGTAGCTCTTCTCCACTCCGGATAGGCGAGCTCCAACCTTCACAACCTCCCGGGTCTCCTCCACAACCTTCTAGGAGAGATCACCGGTTCCTTCTCCAAGCCGTCTAGGAGATGGCAATCTCCAAGAGTAACAAGCTGCAATCAAAGCTAGGAGAAGAGGATCAAGTGCCAAAATGCCAATGCAATGCAATTTACTCAATCACTTGATCACCCCTTTTTATTCCCAACCTCACTAGTCTCAAATTAGTGCTCAATGGTGGGAGAGACTCTCTTATGCTCAAGAATGCTCAAATGAATGCCAAAAGTCTAGCAAAGGAGCTGTAGCAAGGGTTTATATAGCCACACACTCAAAAACTAGCCGTTACACGAGTTAGGTGGCTCTCTGCGCACTGTCGGTCTGACCGCCCATCCTGGGCTGGTCTGACCGACCCCAACTGCAACGGCTAGAAAACTAGCCGTTTACTGATGTGACAGGATGCCTCGGTCTGACCGGCCACTCTGGCCCGGTCGGACCGGCCCTACCCGGTCTGACCGGCCATCGGCTCGGTCGGACCGATAGTGCTCCCGTCGGCTCTGTAAACCAGCAGTTTTCTGCCCTGCGCAACCTGGTCGGACCGGCCCCCTGGCCGGTCAGACCGCCCAACTCCAGCCGGTCTGACCGGACCCACATGGTCGGTCAGACCGCCAGGGTCAGACAACTCCAACAAAATGCTGCAATAGTTTTTCAAGGAATTTGCCAAAATAGCAACTTTTGCAACAATCACACATGATCAAAAGATACTATATGCAATGCAAATTGGCACTTGAAAATCAACTCATAACCAAGATGCAACCCCTCTTTATAGTACGGCAAAAACAAAATTTAAACCTAGCCTAATTGATCGCTCCAAACACCTCGATCAATTTCTAGATTCCTTCAAACCTTTTGCCGTAGCCTTTAAACGTCCAGATCTTCGGGTTTTCCATCTTGTGCTCCATTTGCGCGGGACCTACTCATTTCCTTCACACTTAAGAAAAATATTAGTCCACAAAACGCATGTTTATCATTAATTACCAAAACTCACATAGGGCCCAGTGTTAGAAAAATCGGTGATCGGTAGCTGATCGGTCGACCACCGAGTAGTGATTAATCGGTTAATCGGGGATTAACTGAATTAATCGGTCAACCTATTAATCGGTCAATAAATAATTAAATAATATATTACCTGCCTATTTTTCTATCTCTTTCTCTTTTATTGTATCTCCTCACAGCCCCTTACTTTTTACCTGCCTGTTTTCTGCATATTTTTTTTATCTCTTTTACTTTATCTATCTCATTGCACCTGCCCCCAACTGCCTCAGTGTTAGCACTGCCCAAGACTGCTCTCTCTCCACTGCCCATCCCGCATACACTACCTCTCTTGTTCTCTCTCCTATCTCCTTCTCCCTTTTTCTCTACTGAAAAGCAAATGCCGGAAACAGTTTAATCCAACGAGCCCGATGGCGACGGCGGCGGCGGCCTGGATTTGGCGGCGGACGACTGCGCTCGCGCGGACGGCGCGCAGACAGCTCGCTGTAGGGCGCAGAAAAGCGGGGACGAGGCACGGACGACGCAAAAGAAGCAGGGGCGAGGCGCGGACGGCGGATGGCGGGGACGCGGCGCTGGATCTGCCAAGCTGGGCACGTCTCCGTCCAGATCTGGTGTGCGCGGGAAAGAGGGAAAAGGGGAAAAGTGTGCAGGAGAGAGGGAAAGTGCTGGGTGGGGTGTGCAAAATCCCATTTTTCTGTACCGGACCGATTAATCGGTGCCACCGATTAATCACCGATTAATCGCCGATTAATCACCGATTAATCGCCGATTAATCGGGTTGACCACCGATTAATCGAGTTGACTGACCGATTAATTGGTCCACCGATTTCTGGCCGATTTTCCTGTAAATTAAATGGACTGGGGCCGATCACCGATTAATCGGCCGATTAATCGGCTGATCGGCCGATTTTTTCAACACTGATAGGGCCTAGATCTTCAATCTCCCCCTTTTTGGTAATTGATGACAAACACTTCAGAGATAAAGAAATATGTTTAAAGTAGAAGTGTCCACAATTAAGCGCAAAGCTCCCCCTAAAGAAATGATGGGGTACAAGTATATGGAGCAAGATATGAGATATAATTCCAAACACAATTCACACATTCAATGAAGCAAAGAGAGTTTTTCATAATGAAGGCAAATAGTTCAAATTAAGTTCAGTACGATAAGGAAAGCAAATAGTGTTCGTTATACAAACAACCATAGATAGAGCGATATAAAAAGATTGAACCTTCCTAATCTTTCCTGCTTACTACTGCTTCCTTCTCCCCTAACCTTCTGCTGCCTTCTCCCCTACTGCTAACTGCTTCTCCCCCTTTTGGCATCAAGAACCAAAAAGAGAGACTAATCCTGGGAAGGAGGCTGAGAATCATCAATACGACGACGACGGCGCTGGTACTGAAGAGGGTAACCTGCTGAGGAAGATGAATCTAGCCGATCAACTCGAGAAGAAAGAGTGTCAATCCTGGAGTTGATACGCTCTTGACCTCCTTGAAGGTTCTGCAGATGGGATGAGATAGCTTCTTGTCCTAGAGCCATTTGATCCATTCTTGCATTTAACTGAAGAAAGCCAGCTGTCACTTGTTGAAGAACTGGATCAAAGAACTGGGTGGCATCCATACCAAAATAAGCACCAGATCCAGAGCTCTGAGGAGGAGCAAAAGAGCTGCTAGGAATGTCCTGAGGATGAACCTGTCCTGCTCCCATATCAGCTGGATCGACGGCTGGAGCCAAAGGAGTAGCCGAGAAGCGAGGCCTGTACTGAGAGTGGGTGATATCAAGGCGCTCATTCACATTTCCTACTTTGCTCAAAATTAATCTCATGATAAACGGAGCATAGTAGACTCCAAGCGTGAGGCTTCCTTTTGAGAGTGCCATCTCATATAGCATCAAATGGATGACATCAAACCTCTTTCCAGTCATTACTGCATCTAGAAGAGTCCAAGCAACACCTCGAATAGCATCATTGTTGCCTAGACGCGGTAAAATGGAGTACCGCAGAATGCGATGTGCCACACTATGAAGAGTCTTCATTCCAGTGACCCCTCCAATCTTGTGAGCAGCAGATAGGATGTAGAATTGAGCCATCTCTTCTTCTGACAAAGGATTGTGAGTAAACTCATCATGTAGTCTGAGGCCAGAAGAGAACCTTATGTCCCAAGCACTCTGAATTTCTTGCTTCGTAGCAATGCAAAAGATATCTCCAGTCATCCATGTAAGAGAATCACAAGTGGCAGGTATGAAAACTGTGGCATAAAACTGACGGATAACATCCCAATTGAAATCTTGCTTCAGACTCACTATTTTGTTTATACCAACAGTTCCAAAAATGTTCCTGAGAGCTGCAACCTCTCCACTTAGATCCCTCCAAGAAATCCACTTATGCGGAGCCAAAGAACGGTTCTCATATGCAATGTTGAATACCTCTTTCTGAAATTTTGTATGAAACCGCTGATCTGATGTATCTCTTGGTCTAAGAAATTGATTGTGGTGGCGCAGACGAGCAAAGTTCTCTTGATTCCAGACATCTACCTTGAATTCCAAGGATGCAAAAGGATCTTCACTAGCTGCTGGAGGTTGAGGTGCTAATTCTTCTTCATTCTCAGAGCTGTCATCCTCATAGGCAAAGTCCTCGTCACTGTCATCTTGAAAGTGCCGGGATGATTGGCCACGGTCCTCGACAAACTTTGAGCGACGCTCATTTCCTTGAGAACGGCCGGCGCGAGGCATGACTGAATCAAAGATTTAACCCAGATAAGATAAAAGATATGATTTGAGACAATCTATGAATTTGTTAGAGGGCAAAAGCATCAATGAGCAATGATGTGCAAAAGAGGGGCAGGCATTGGGAGGTCGGTCTAACCGAGGTAATAGGGCTGGTCGGACCGCCGGTTCATGGTCGGTCGGACCGCCCATTACCCACCGGTCTGACCGGCCTAGCAACCCGGGCACAAATCCCCTTTTGCACAAGATTTCTCTATAATCAAAATTTGCCATATCAAATTTCATAGAGGCATGGGAAATAGTATCACAAGGCTAATCAATTGAGTTTAAAGAGGATTTAGCCTTGGCAAGTTGACATGCAAGCCCATGAACAAGAACCCTAACCCTAGCCTCTAAAAGGATGAAATCCATGGATTTGATCGGAGGAAGTTCTTACCGGCAAGGGAAAATGAACTCGAGGTCGGACCGGAGAAAATCCACCGGTTGGACCGGCAAGAAGATCGATGAAACGAAATTTTTAGGGTTGGGGGCAAGAGTGGAGGAGAGGAGCTCGGTTTGAGAGGAGAGGAAATAATAGAGGGGAGAGAAAACTGAATAGAGAGGGGAGCTATAACCCTGCCCGAGCCCCGGTCTGACCGGCCATGTAGGCCCGGTTGGACCGACGCAGCAAGGGCGGTCGGACCGGCCATGTAGGCCCGGTCAGACCGACACCACTATAGCTCAGCAATTAAAATCAAAGCACAAAGAGGAGCTTATGTGAGAAATATAACAAAATAATTTTGAAAAATTTCAAACTTTGCAGAAACTTAGAATAACTCCCAAGGTTTATAAAACATCAAGTTTTCAAATTTTTAAGTTCAAAAAGAAACTGTTTGCGGCCAAAGTTTTCAACACGTCCGAACTCTTGTCCGAACACTTGTCTGAACTTTAATTCTTTGAATATCTTTTGATAGGATGGATAAAGTTAAAACATTTGAATACGAAAAATGATCATATGATCCATATCTATAAGTTTTGTTTTGGACAAAAGTTCAAAATATGTCTTGAAATAAAATCATGGGAGAAATTTGTTTTTAACTCAAAGATAGGATTTTGAGGATACCAAAACTTTCAAATTTTGTTTTGTTTTTTTAACAACCTGAGCAATTTCCAACATATAAGAGTAACCTTATACTCCCCCTTAATGTATAGCCTTAGAAACACATATAAAAGTACATGAACTTCAAATATGGCATTGCAAGCATAAAAGCATACATATATGTCACAAGGATAGAAAATTCTAAAACTCACACATATGCATGATTTCAAGCCACATTTGAGAAGTCTATTATATTCAATTCATTCCTAAGCTTACAAAAGCGGGATTCATAAAGTGGTTTGGTAAAGATATCTGCTAATTGATCTTTGGTTCTTATGTGGCTAATGACAATGTCACCTTTGCCAACATGATCTCTTAGAAAGTGGTGGCGAATATCAATATGCTTGGTTCTAGAGTGTTGGACTGGATTGTTGGCAATTTTGACGGCGCTATCATTGTCACAAAGAAGAGGGACATTTGAGAATTCTATACCATAATCAAGCAAGGTTTGCCTCATCCAAAGTAATTGCGCACAGCAACTACCCGCGGATACATATTCTGCCTCAGCGGTGGAAAGGGCAACGGAGTTTTGTTTCTTAGAGGCCCAAGAAACAAGAGACCTCCCAAGGAATTGACAGCCTCCAGAAGTGCTTTTACGATCAACTTTGCAACCGGCATAATCCGAATCGGAATAGCCAATTAGCTCAAATTTAGCACCTTTGGGGTACCACAAGCCTATATGGATGGAATGTTTTAAATATCTTAGAATTCTCTTGACCGCCATCAAATGACAATCTTTTGGTGCGGCTTGAAATCTAGCACACATGCAAACACTAAACATGATATCTGGCCTAGATGCGGTAAGATAGAGCAAACTACCAATCATGGATCTATATAATTTTTGATCTACCGGTTTACCTCCCTCATTTAGGTCGAGATGTCCGTTGGTCGCCATAGGGGTCTTGATAGGCTTTGCTTCCATCAATCCGAACCTTTTGAGAAGATCATGAATATACTTTGTTTGGCTCACAAAGGTTCCATTCTTGAGTTGCTTGACTTGAAGTCCAAGGAAGAAACTCAATTCTCCTATCATGGACATCTCAAATTCCCTAGACATCATATCACCAAAAACTTTGCACAATTCTTCATTAGTAGAACCGAATATAATATCATCGACATAAATTTGACAGACAAAGAAATCATCATTAATTATTTTAGTAAACAAGGTAGTGTCGACTTTACCAATTTTAAAACCCTTTGAGAGGAGAAAATCTCTCAATCTTTCATACCAAGCTCTAGGAGCTTGTTTTAGACCATAGAGAGCTTTTGAGAGTTTATAAACATGATTAGGATTTTTAGGATTCTCAAAGCCGGGTGGTTGTTCAACAAAAACTAGTTCGGCTATTTCGCCATTCAAGAAAGCACTTTTCACATCCATTTGATATAACTTAATATCAAAACATGAAGCAAAAGCAAGTAAGATGCGAATAGCCTCTAGTCTAGCAACGGGAGCAAAGGTTTCACCAAAATCCAAACCTTCGACTTGAGTGAATCCTTGTGCTACCAATCTTGCCTTGTTTCTCACGACCAACCCGTTTTCATCTTGCTTGTTCCTAAAAACCCACTTTGTTCCAATTACATTGTGCTCCTTGGGTCTCTCCACCAATGTCCAAACTTTGTTTCTTTCAAAGTTGTTGAGCTCTTCATGCATAGCATTTACCCAATCCGGGTCATTTAGAGCTTCATCTACATGTTTAGGCTCAATAGAAGAAACAAACGAGTAATGCTCACAAATAGAAGCAACACGAGATCTAGTTTGAACACCCTTACTAATATCACCCAAGACTTGATCAATTGGGTGATCTTTTGCGGTGGCATTGTGAACTTTGGATGGAATAGTAGAGGATTGATCTTTGGCTTCATCTTCATTAAGTTGAGTCAAATTTTGCGTAGCGGAAGTAGAAGCTTCAACTTGAGTGGAGGATGGAAGTTCATCATCTTCTTTAGGCTTGATGTCACCAATTGACATTTTCTTCATTGCCCTTATCAAGCCTTCATCACCTACATCATCCAAATTCTCGTGCCCCTCTTGGGAACCATTAGTTTCATCAAATTGAACATCCGAGGTTTCTTCAACAATACCTTTGTTCTTGTTATACACTCGGTATGCCTTGCTATTTGATGCATATCCAAGAAGAAATCCTTCATCACAACGACTTTCAAACTTGGTTAGTCTAACACCTTTTCTATAAATATAGCATTTGCATCCAAAAACACGAAAGTAAGCAATATTTGGTTTTCGTCCAATCAAGAGTTCATATGGAGTCTTTTTCAAAAGACGATGCAAATAAAGACGATTAGAAGCATGGCAAGAAGTGTTTATAGCTTCCGCCCAAAACGAGTCGGAGACACTATACTCATCAAGCATAGTTCTAGCCATCTCAATAAGGGTCCTATTCTTTCTTTCCACAACACCATTTTGTTGTGGTGAATAGGTGGCGGAAAGCTCATGCTTAATGCCGAGATCATCACAATAATCCTCAATATTTGTATTTTTAAACTCGGATCCATTGTCACTCCTTACTTTTACAATAGAAAAGTTGAATTCGTTTTGAGCTCGTTTTGCAAACTTTTTGAAAATCTCGGAGGTCTTAGCTTTGTCATGCAAAAAGAAAACCCAAGTAAACCTTGAGAAATCATCCACAATAACAAGACAAAGACTATTTCCACCGATGCTTTTGTAAGTTGTTGGACCAAATAAATCAATATGCAAAAGCTCCAAAGGTCTAGAAGTGGACATGATGCTTTTGCTAGGATGAGAGCAAGCAACTTGCCTCCCCGCTTGACAAGCACTACAAAGTTTATCTTTTTCAAATTTTATATCTTTCAAACCAACAACCAAATCTCTTTTTGCAAGTTTGTTTAGTTGATTCATTCCCACATGAGCAAGCCTTCTATGCCAAAGCCAACCCAATGAAGTTTTTGCAACCAAACAAGTTTTCAAATTAGCTTCATTTGAAGAGAGATCCACCAAATAGAGATTTCCAAAACGAAAACCTTTGAAAACTAAGGAGTTATCATGGATACTTGTTACAAATACTTCTTGAGGATTAAATGTGCATGAAAGGCCTAAATCACATAGTTGAGCAATGGATAATAAGTTGAAATTCAATGACTCAACTAGTGAAACATTTGAAATGGAGAAATCATTTGAGATAGCAATTTTACCTAGACCCATTACCTTTCCTTTACTATTATCACCGAAGGTCACTCTTTCTTGATCTTTGGCACCAACTTCAAATGATGTGAACATTTTTCTATCACCGGTCATATGTTGAGTGCACCCACTATCAAGCACCCAATGTGATCCTCCGGTGTGGTAGTTTACCTACAAAAAGATCAAGCCCTTTTAGGTACCCAAATCTTTTTGGGTCCTTGTAGGTTAGTTATCAAGGCCTTTGGCACCCAAATAGATTTCTTCTTTTCTCCTAGAATAGGAGTGCCCAAAAACTTAGCATAAATAGAGCCATCATTAGCTCTCTTAAGCATGTAATGAGAATCAAATACATCATTTTTAGGAATATTGTTTATGTTGCATTCACCAATTATGTGACCAACTTTTCTACATTTATTACAAAATTTTCCATTACTCTTAACAAACCTTGGGGCTTGGTAGGAATGCTTTTTGCCCTTCTTGGGAACAAAACCAAGTCCCTCCTTGTTGAAAGAGCATCTTTGTTGGCTTAAAATTTCATCAAGAGTATTTTTACCTTTGAAGCATCTTTCCAAACTCTTACTTAGTTTGGCAACTTGCTCCTTGAGCTCATGATTTTCAACAATCAACAATGAATTTGATGAAGATGATTTATTTGTTGAACATGAAGCAATATCAAGAGTGGATGAGCATGGCATAGCAAGTAAGTCATCACATGAGGTTGATATGCTAGTCTTTGTAGGAATGCAATTTTCAACATTTAGACATGCATCATCAAAAATATCACATGTGACCCCTATATCTACTTTTGGCCTAATGAGTGTAGAGGCAATGAGTGCTTCGTGAGCTTCCTCAAGCTTCTCATGAGAGACCAAAAGCATCATATGAGAAGTTTTCAACTCCTCATATTTAGCCGTTAAGGACTCATGATCTTTCTTGAGAGCCTTAAATTTGACTCTCTCTTTGCCACTTAACTCATTTAGCTCCTCAAGCATTTGTGCAAGATCATCATAAGATAATTCATCATCACTATCATTTTGTTCACTAACACAAGTAGATGTTACCTTAGTACTTCCTTTTGCCATGAGACAAAAAGGAGAGTATAGTGATGAAGCTTCCTTAATTGCGATTCCCGCCATGTTCTTCTTTCTTGAGTTTGACTCACCATCGGAGTCGGAGCTTGAAGAAGGATCGGAGCTATCTTCATTTGAATCCCATTCTCCCACAAATGCTTCATTTCTACCTTTTTCTTGTTCAACTTCTTGAAAAGCTTTTTCTTCCCATTCTTCTCTTTGTTCTTCTTTTGAGATTTATCATCTTCGCTTTCTTGTTTGTTCGGGCATCTTGAGGCAAAATGACCCTTCTCATTACACTCGAAACATCTTACATTCTTGAGGTTTCTTTTGGTTGACTTCTTGTCACCATTGTTCTTGAATGAGCTTGAAGAACTTCCTCTCTTTTTCATGAACCGGTTGAATTTTCTCACAAAGAGAGCCATTTCTTCCTCCTCGGTATCGCCATCACAAGAGGTGTATTCTTCTTCTTCACATTTCTTTTCAACCTTGGCCTTCAAGGCAATATTCTTCTTCTTGGATGAGGAGTGATCTTCGGCGCTTCCTTCAACTCTCTTGTTCTTGTAAATCTCATTTGTGTTGATAGTTCCCAAAAGAGTTGTGGGTGTCAAACTTGACATATCTGAGTTGATGAGGAAAGTCACCAACGTGTCATATTTCTCGGGCAAAGCTCTCAACATCTTTTGAGCAACTTCCAACTCCGTGTACTTCACTCCAACACCCTTGAGATCATTGACAATCACATTAAGTCTTGCATACATTTCATTTACACTTTCATTCGGCAACATGTTGAATGTTTCATAGTTGATCTTGAGGTAGTGTGACTTGGCATTCTTCACACTTGTTGTTCCATCATGTATATCTTGAAGAGTGGTCCAAATGTCGTGTGCCGTTGAAATATTGATTATCCTATTGAACTCTTCGGCACACAAACAATTGAACAAAGCATTTGTAGCTTGAGCATCAAGTTGCATATCTTTCTTGTTTTGATAGGTTAGATTCATCTTGTCTTCAACTTCAAAACCTAACTCAACAATACGCCAAATTTCAAAGCTCATGGCTTTGAGGTGAGCAGCCATACGAACTTTCCAAATAGAATAGTTAGTGCCATCAAAGTAAGGACCTTTGCCTACGTTGTGAACCACCTCGTCGGACATCTTCTCTCTAGGCGGTAAAGCCTAACTTGAGAGACCAAGCTCTGATACCACTTGTAGGATCGATGTACCGACTAGAGGGGGGGGTGAATAGGCGGTTTTTAAAACTAATTCGATTTCAGTTAAACAATGATCAAGGTCCTAAGACAATGGTAGCAAACCGCTAGAACAAGTATATTACTCTAGAAAAGTAAGCTTGCACAAATAAACTTGCTCGAAGATAAAAGAGACAAGAGACAACCGAATTTTATCGCGAGGTTCGGAAATTTGCCAATTTCCTACGTCCTCGTTGAGGCGAGTTTCACTTGACCGCTCTCTTCACCAAGCCTCGGATTTCTCAAAGAGAAATTAGCTTGAAGATGAGCCGGCACCGGAAGTGCAACTCTCGGGCCTCGATCACTAGTGGTAGCTCTTCTCCACTCTGGATAGGCGAGCTCCAACCTTCACAACCTCCCGGGTCTCCTCCACAACCTTCTAGGAGAGATCACCGGTTCCTTCTCCAAGCCGTCTAGGAGATGGCAATCTCCAAGAGTAACAAGCTGCAATCAAAGCTAGGAGAAGAGGATCAAGTGCCAAAATGCCAATGCAATGCAATTTACTCAATCACTTGATCACCCCTTTTTATTCCCAACCTCACTAGTCTCAAATTAGTGCTCAATGGTGGGAGAGACTCTCTTATGCTCAAGAATGCTCAAATGAATGCCAAAAGTCTAGCAAAGGAGCTGTAGCAAGGGTTTATATAGCCACACACTCAAAAACTAGCCGTTACACGAGTTAGGTGGCTCTCTGCGCACTGTCGGTCTGACCGCCCATCCTGGGCCGGTCTGACCGACCCCAACTGCAATGGCTAGAAAACTAGCCGTTTACTGATGTGACAGGACGCCTCGGTCTGACCGGCCACTCTGGCCCGGTCGGACCGGCCCTACCCGGTCTGACCGGCCATCGGCTTGGTCGGACCGATAGTGCTCCCGTCGGCTCTGTAAACCAGCAGTTTTCTGCCCTGCGCAACCCGGTCGGACCGGCCCCCTGGCCAGTCGGACCGCCCAACTCCAGCCGGTTTGACCGGACCCACATGGTCGGTCAGACCGCCAGGGTCAGATAACTCCAACAAAATGCTGCAATAGTTTTTCAAGGAATTTGCCAAAATAGCAACTTTTGCAACAATCACACATGATCAAAAGATACTATATGCAATGCAAATTGGCACTTGAAAATCAACTCATAACCAAGATGCAACCCCTCTTTATAGTACGGCAAAAACAAAATTTAAACCTAGCCTAATTGATCGCTCCAAACACCTCGATCAATTTCTAGATTCCTTCAAACCTTTTGCCGTAGCCTTTAAACGTCCAGATCTTCGGGTTTTCCATCTTGTGCTCCATTTGCGTGGGACCTACTCATTTCCTTCACACTTAAGAAAAATATTAGTCCACAAAACGCATGTTTATCATTAATTACCAAAACTCACATAGGGCCTAGATCTTCAGCCCGCCATCCAAGAAGAAGATTTCCCAGAGCTTCCTTATTGGCCAATCTACGAGCACCGCCGAGTCTATTGAGGAGGTCGTAGAAGGGTAGCTGGGGGCCGGACTGAGGACTCGAGTCCTTGGGTCGGAATCAACCCCGAGGCCGCGAGGCGGAGAAGTGGTGGTCTTCGAGGCGTTCTTCGAAGCGGGCTTGGGGCTTCCGGCCATCGACTTCTTGGCGAAGGTGCTGGACCTGTTTCACATTATGTTACCTCAGTTATCCCCCAATGCCATCGCTCGCCTAGCCGTCTTCGAGTGGGCGCTCCGGGCCGAAGGGTGCGAAGGACGCTCGGAGATCTTCGCCGCAACTCACGAAGCTATCTGCCAGCCGAAGCCACAGGACGGGCTCGGGGACTCCAAGGTGATAACAGCCTTCAGCAGTGTCAACTTCTAGTTGTGGAGGGAGCACGCCCTACACTTCCCTGCGAAGGCCATCAATGATCGATGGTACACCAACTGGATCCTTCGGTGGTTCTACGCCGAAGTCGGAGAGGACTCCCCCCTCACAGGGCCTCTCCAGGAGATCTGGTTCCGGAAGGAGGCGGAGATCGCTCCGAACCCTAGCCTGCTTTCCACGAGGCTAGGGCTGTTGACTTCAGTGGCTCGCCACATGAGCATGCGCGACCTGGCCAAAGAGTTCATCGCCCTTCGAATTCCACCTCTCGGGGCCAACTGGCCAATAGTGTTCCAACAGGCCTCGGAGGGTGATCTCCGAACCCTAGGTAAAACTTCAATTCCTGCAGTACTGCATTAGATGATGAAAATAACATACTTATGATATGTTACCCCTTTTCTTCAGCGACTCCTTTGGCATTGGCTCTAGAGGACATAGCCCGGGCCACCGAACGGGTCCTCGGAGCCCCTACAGTGGCTGAAAAGCAGAAAAGGCTAGATCTAGTGGGGATTTGGGAGCGCTTCAATAGAGTGTGGGGAGCTCTCGGGATGGAGCCCCTTCCTCTACCAGACTTTACCTCGACTGGAGCAGCCGCCCGGAAACGGAAGGCCGTTGCTGAACCGCCCAAGAAAGCCAGCAAGCCGCCGTCTAAGAAGAAGAAGATGATGAAGATCCCTCCACAGCTGGCCCCTGCTTCATCGGCTTCGTCCTTGGACGCTCGGAGCTCGGCCTCCGAGGAGTCCGAGGACTCCAACGCCCAGTTGGCGTCGGCCTTTGAGAATTATCTCCTGGAGGACGACAAAGATATAGGGGAAGTCCCAGCCGGAACTTCTGCTCGGGAGGTTGCGGAGGTAGATCCGACGCGCGCCCCCGTGCCCGCCGTCGTAAACCTGGAATCAGACTCCACCACCCCCAACTCACCTGTAACCGGGGTGGTCATGGTGGAAGTCGCAGCTCCGGCAGAAAACGTGGCGGAGAGGGCTTCGGGAGACGACCTCGATGATATCTTCCAGATGTACGAAGTTCTGGAGGATCTGACGATCCTGCCTCACAAGGCCTCCGAAGGTACGTCTCGAAGCCCTTACTTCGGTTGATACCTACAACAATCTTTTGTTGTAAATGCTTATCAAATTTCTCGACAAGGTAGGTACCTCGAAGGGTGACGAAGTCCCGGCTACACTCGAAGTCCCAACGTCTTCAAGGGTCATGGCCCAGGTGGACCCCCCGACTCCTTTGGACGCTCCAGTCCTGGTAGCGGAAGTCGTGCCCACCGGTGCGGCCTCGGTGACTGAGGTCACCCCCACTGTGGTGGCTCCGACGACTGAGGTTGCCCCTGTTGACGCGGCTCTGGTCGAAGGGGTAGCCGCCGAAGAAAGGGCCACTTCTGCTTCAGCCGCTACGCCTGCCTTCGTGCCGGGGAGGGGCAAAAGCATGTCTAGCCTCGGCCTTCCCCCCGGCCCCGCGACGACCTTGTCCAGCAACTCGGAGGAGGAGGCCACGGCAGACGACCGCCAAGCTTCGTCTTGGCTTCCTTTGCTGGCTCCGTTCCTGGAGCACCGGGTAGGCCTCCGAGCGCTCCTGGAGCCCCTGGCAGAGAAGAGCCAGGACATTGCCAATTCAGACCTGGTCTCTGCTCTGAGCGAAGCTGGGGCTCCGGCGCTCAACATGGCCCTCGAAAGGGCTGCCCTTCAGGTATGAAAAGCACCGTAGCTACTTCGAATTAGTAATTATAAACACTTTGGTACTTACTTGTTCTTTTTCCTTTGCATCAATTCGTCCTTGTTGGAGCGGCAGCGACTTCCAATGAAGTCGAGACTAATCGACTCAAAAGGAAGGTTATCACCCTCCAAACCGCCCTCAAAGACTCCGACGAAAGATCTCTTAGGTTGGAGGAGGAAGCCCTAGAGGAACGGATGGCTAGGGCTACGGTCGACGAAGCCCTCCGAATGGTGAGGCAAGACAATGACGCGCTCCGCACTTCGGCCCAAGAGGTCGAAGCCGAGCGCGTAGTTCTTCGGGCGGAGGTTGAAAGGCTCCAGCAATCGGCGGCCACTTCGAGCGCCTAGCTGGTGGAGCTCCAAGGAGCTCTTAACCAAGTGTTGGCCCAGAAGAGTTCCTTACTGCTCCAAGTGGCCGAGGTATTTGCTACTGCTGCAGGGCTGGAGGCAACGAAGAAGAAGAACGCTAGTGTGGCAGAACGTACCTTGGACGCCCTTCAGGGTACCTTGGAATATTTCGGCACTATGTGCCCTTCGTCTTCTGCGGCGGCCAGCGAATCCCTCGATCGGAAGCTAAATAGGATCCAAGTGGCAGCATCATTGATGATGAACTCCGGCGTTCGGTACGGAGAGATCTCCGGTCAGTGTGCTGACATCAGAGTTCTTCGCCACCTCGAGTCCCTTCAGATCCCCCTTGCTTCAGTCGGGGGTTCGATACCTGGAAGCTTCGCCTCTGAAGACCTGCTGCATCCTTCTTCGGACGTGGCCTTGGCCTGGGAAGCCTTCCGGTCAACTTGGAAGACGGACCATAAGGCTGCGACCAAAGTTTGGATTGACGAGGCCCGTCGGCAGAAGCAGGCACAAACAAGGCCACCACTTCCTGCATCGCCAGCTCCGGCAATCCCTGCTCCACCAACCAACCCACAGGTCTAGCTCCTGGGGCCATCATGTACACAAACTGTTGTAAAGCCCCTTTAATCAATGAAAAAGTTATAAACGAGAAGCTTGTTTGGGTGTTCTGTTCTTTTTAGGTTTTGTCGCGCCCTTCGAACCCTGACCTCGAAATAATGGAGTTTACCGAAGGGCTCCGGAAGGAGTGGACAATCCTCGAGAGCTTAAGGCCTTACCACCGCTCTCACTTCTCTGTTCCTCGCGGAGACAAGGGAGAGATAACCCTCGAAGTTTTTCAAGAGGTCTCAGCTTATATCAAGGAAGAGGAGAAAGAGAAGGCATCCTCGTCTTCCGAGCACATGGATTGGTCCGACTCGGAGTACCAGGCCGAAGACCCTTCGGAGACTAACTCTGAAAGGCTCCTAACCTGGGCCGAGCTTCAAGAAGAGCAAAAGAAGTTACGTGCCTCTAAGAAGAAGAGGAGCGCTCGAACGAAAAGGACCAAACCGGCAGCTTCGAGCTCCGAAGGACAGAGTAGCCAGAGGGGTAGCTCTAGATGCCGACAAGGTCTTCGATTTTTCCTAGGCTTGGACCAAAACTTTTCTTAATGTAAAAGTACGATGACTTAATGTGAAATGCTTCGAAAGTATCTTGTGTGCTTCCTACCCTCCTGCCCCTCCTTGTGGGTGGTGGATCCTTTGTTGTGCAAATGGGTTCGCCGGACACAATGATGTGCCGAACAACCTGATGCTTCGTAACACACTTAACATCCGTACTTTAGTATTACTACTTTGTGAGTTTCGACGTTAGATCTGTCGCTTAGTACTTGGACTCTTCTACGGATCCTAACAAGCCAGAGCCTGGAATCCGTAGGGTGGCCACCTTCAGCTCTTTTACAGATACTTCGTACCCGGAGGTCGGAAATCTGTTTCTTTTTAAAGTCCTTAGACTCTTCTACGGATCCTAACAAGCCCGAGCCTGGAATCCGTAGGGTGACCACCTTCGGCTCTTTTACAGATACTTCATACCCGGAGGTCGGAAATCTGTTTCTTTTTAAAGTCCTTAGACTCTTCTACGGATCCTAACAAGTCGGAGCCTGGAATCCGTAGGGTGGCCACCTTCGGCTCTTTTATAGATACTTTGTACCCGGTGGTCGGAAATCTATTTCTTTTTAAAGTCCTTAGACTCTTCTACGGATCCTAACAAGCCGGAGCCTGGAATCCGTAGGGTGGCCACCTTCGGCTCTTTTACAGATACTTTGTACCCGGAGGTCGGAAATTTGTTTCTTTTTAAAGTCCTTAGACTCTTCTACGGATCCTAACAAGCCGGAGCCTGGAATCCGTAGGGTGCTAACGGAGCCCCTGAACCGATGGTTTGCAGGCTGCTGCCCGGGTCTTGGGAAAGATGCTTGACTCTGCAAGCATCTCCGTCCTCCCGATGCGTCCATCAGGAGTAAGGGATATTCGAAGAGCAAACAAAATTCGACCCTTCTCTTTATTTAGAAAAAGGAAAGTTTTACAAGTGATTACAAGGAGCCCCTAAGCGTAATAACATTTAAGGTGCTCCTCATGCCATGCATGCTTCAACTCTTCCCCTTCTAAATTAGCTAATTTAAACGATCCGGGGTGTCCTGAGCGTAAGATAACATATGGTCCTTCCCATTTGTTTCCTAGCTTCCCTGGAGCTATTACACTTCGCAACACTAGATGACCAGGTTTAAGTTCATTTAACTTTATCTTCGGGTCATACCATGTCTTCGTTTGGCCCTGGTACTTGGTCAGATTGGCGACAGCTCAAAGCCTTGTTTCTTCTGACAAGTCCAGCGAAGTGCTCCTTTCATCTTCATCTCCTGGCTGAACTACACGAAGGGATCCACCTCTGAGCCTGCATATAATGTTCTGCCAGAAAATTTTTTGCACATTCCTTGAAGTGATAGCAGTCAATGGCTCCGCTTCAACCCACTTTGAAAAATACTCGATTGCTAGTACCACAAACTTCAAGCCGCCTTTTGCCATCGGAAAAGGGCCTATGAGGTCCATGCCCCACCGAGCCATTGGCCATACCGGGGCAATAACTTGAAGTTGAACTGGCGGACGGTGGCTTCGTCTGCCCATCCATTGGCAGCCCTAGCATGTTCGAACCAGCTCCTCTACATCTCTCACTATTGTTGGCCAGTAAAGCCCTTGCCGAAGTGTCTTGCCAGCTAGAGCACGAGGGGCCAGATGACTTCAGCACAAACCTTCGTGAATGTCCCGAAGTATGTCTTGACCTTCGGGTTGGGAGATGCATCGAAGTAGAGGGGAACACACGCCAGCTTTGTATAATACTCCGTTGACAAGCTTGTAATTTTGGGCTCTTGCTTGCAATCTTTGGGCATCCGGACCTTCTGAAGATCTACGCCACCTTGCAATATGTTCATAATCAGAGCCCGCCAATCTGTAGTCGGAATGCATAGTATTTTTGCAGAGGGTAACTGACTAGCTGCGGGCTGCATTAGTTCTTCATAGAAAGCACCCTCCGGGAGGTCCACCGCTCCAGCTGCAGCTTTTGCCAGAATATCTGCGAGCTGATTATCTGCTCGAGGGATACTCCGAACAGTGAATTCTTTGAATGCTGCTTCAGCCTTACGGATTTCTTCAAGGTATTGCGCTAGATGCAGGTTCTTTGCTTGAAAGCTCTTATCAACTGAGGAGCCATGCTGAATAGCGTGGGCCTCATGGCTCCAGAAGTGATGAGTCATTGTCAACGATAGTCAAAGAGGACAGAAGAAGAGAGGAGATCTGCTGTTTCATGGGCCGCGTGTGACTCAGGTACATGGGCAGCGAGCGACTGTCGGGCTGAGAGAGCTGCGAAGTCGGGCTGGCCCAATCCGGGTACATGGGCCAGAAGCAGTAGAAGACCCACTGGGCTGTTGACCAGGGTTGACTCAGGTACATGGGCGGTGAGTGATTGCCGGGCTGAGAGAGCTGTGGAATTGGGACGGCCCAATCCGGGTACCTGGTGCAAAGTCGGTGGATGCTTTGTCAGTTTCGGCGCAAAACTGACAACCGTTGATCTTGTATCGGACTGTCCAGAAGAGAAGCCGTAGTCGCTACGAAAGCCTAGCTTCCGGATAAGTCATCTGTATCTCTAGGCCCACAGTCAGTCAGTCGTGTCTGTAAAAATACCTAAGGGCAGTTGAGTCATTTCCTTTATTTAGCGTCTGTAAAAAACCCTAAGGGGCTGGTGGAATATTTTAGGCCATTGGGCAGCCTATAAATAGGACCCCAATCCCTAGGGTTGGACTACCCTTTTGGCTGAAATCAATACTACTCCTTTGGGTCATTTTGTCTCTTGCATTTTCTCTCTCTCTCTCACTCTTGCTGTGCGCCGCCAGACATTTATTCATTGCATTTTGCCTTGCATTTACTCCTTCTCAGTAAGATTCCATCTCCTGTTCATGTTTGGATGCGTGTATTAATCTCTCGGAATCAGAAGCTTCGGTTTGGTGTGTGTTGGTGATTTTATTCCTGAGAAGGTGCTTCTGTTGCGTGTGTTCTTCACGCAAGTAGTACTAGTTCTTGTTGTTGCAAGTAGTACTACTACTCTGTAGCAACAGTACACTAGTACTCTAGCCTTGCTTTTACTGCACAACTTTTTGATCGAGTTGACAGGACTAAAGTTCCTTTTCTGGCTGTTTTTCTGGCGAAGCCCCTTCTCTGTTCAAAGCCCCTCAACTCCGTGAGGCAGGCTTCGATCTGAAATCTTCGAAGGCTTCGTTTGAACTTCGACTTCAAGTTTGTGCTGTGTTGCTAAGCTTCGAAGTACTTTTTGAACTGTCAGCATTTCATACTTCGAACGTTTGGGCGAAGGTACTCCGACTTGAGCTCTTCGAAGTCCATACTTTGACAGGTTTCGAAGTTGGCTTCGAAGCTTGTCTTTCTGTTAGACTTCGCTCAGTGTTTGCATCCGTCCTCTTCGAAGGTTCTTGATGCGTTTTGTTCGAAGGTAGAACATAGGCTTCGCTTTGGTTTCTCTGTCGCGTGTCAGCCTTCGCTTCTCTTTTCGAAGGTTGCTTTTTTCTAAGGTAGAGTGTAGGCTTCGAATTTGGTTTCTCTGTCGCGTATCAGCCTTCGCTTCTCTTTTCGAAGGTTGTTTGTCTGTGCGTTGTGTTCGAAGCAAATCTGTTCGAAGAATAGGCTTCGAAGCACTCGGTTCGAAGCTAGCTTCGATACTTCCGGACTTCGCTTCGAAGCATACTTCGCTCCCTGCTACTTCGAACTAGGCTAGACCAAAACACACCTTCGGCATTTTCACAATAGCCTTCGGCAGGCTTCACAACTAACCTCCGAAGTAGGCTTCGACCAGTGAAGCAGGCTTCGACCGGTGAAGCAGGCTTCGATCACCGAAGTAGACCTCGATGGGCGAAGCAGGCTTCGCCAAGTTCCGAACAGGAGACAAATCTGAACAGTAACTTCTCATCTCACTTTATATATACTTAGATCATTTCATTGAGAAGTTTGGCCTGACATGTCTAGTATACTTTGTTTATCTGCCTAGTTGCACTGCTTTGGTAGTTCTCTATTTAACATCAGCTACTTCTAGGCTAGATACCTTTAGACTTAGGCTATCTGTTCATTTTCTGCTGCTTAGCCTTTTGAGGTGCGTTGGGTGTTGGGAACATGCCATATATTCGAAAGAATTTTTAAGGCGCCCATTCACCCCCCCCTCTGGTCGCTACTTTCGGTCCTACAAGTGGTACCATAGCAAGGTTAGGGTTTTTCCATACCTTAACCGGCTCTAAACCCCAGTAGTGACCATGACATCTCCTGGCAAGGTCCCGTCCTTGGAAGCCTATGGCTATAACTATTGGAAGACTCGCATGCAAGCCTATCTCATGAGCCAGGGTTTGGACATTTGGGACATTTGCGTTCACACCACGTTTGTCATATTGCCAGTCGCTGAGCAGGGTACTGCTGGTATCATTGCTCAGCATCTGAGCAACAGTAAGGCTGTGAACATTCTTTTCTCAGGTTTAGGTCCCACTGAGTTTGAGCGTGTGAGCCATCTCTCCACTGCGAGAGAGATCTGGGCTACCCTCAAGGCACACCATGAGGGAACAGCACAGGTCAAGGCTCGGCTCTATCAGACCTACCGGCGTGAATATGAGAATTTCACACAGAAGCCGGGTGAATCTGTTGAGGCTTTGTTTGGTCGTTTTCAGTCAATCATAAACAAGCTTCGGGACAACAAGGCTGAGGGTGCTCAGTTAGTCTCAGATCATGAGCAGGCGCTCAAGGTTCTCTATACCTTGGACCCAAAGATCTGGGAGATCAAGGTATCTTCTATCATTGAGAGTACTTCTTATGATACCTTGACCATTTCTGAGTTGTTTAGCAAGCTGAAGGCTACTGAGGTTGATCTCCAGCTGAGATCAAATCTCACTGGTTCTGGATCAAAATCTCTGGCCCTTGCTACACCTTCTGTTGATCCCTCTTCTGTGAGCTGTGCTGGGTTCTCTTTGATGTCTATCACTGAGGACCAGCTTGAGTTGTTGGGTGATGATGATTTGTGTCTTTTTAACAACCGGGTGCGTCGTGTCTATGACAAGAGAATGTTCAAAAGACACGGCACAAAATCCGTGTGCTTTGAGTGTGGTGATTCAGGACACTTCATCGCCGACTGCCCCAAGCGCAATGGACACAAGAAGGGCACCGGTGGCTTCCATGACTCCGGCAAGCACGACAGCTCTTCCTTCAACAAGGGCAAGCCAAAGACCAGATTCTTCAAGAATGCCCTGAAGGACTACCGACGAGAGAACAAGAAGCGCGACAAGGCCTTCTTCGCCGAAATGGAGAAGAGTTACTCCAAGCGGTCCACGTCTTCTTCCTCTTCATCGAGCTCGAGCGATGAGGAGATCGCCATCAGGAAGGGGAAGGACAAGAATGATCTGGCAGGCCTCTGCTTCATGGCCTTCGGAGACAAGCCGAAGAGCCGCTCACACCAGCGTTGAAGATCCCGCAAGAGCTTCTGTTCAATGGCTCTTGGGGATAAGGAAGAAAAGAGCTCCTCCGAAGCCCCAAAATTAAAATAAAATAAAAATGAGGGAAATAAATTTTCTGGAATTAAAAAGGAGTTATTTAATTAAAGAAAAGGATAAAAGAACTCAATTAAAGCAAACCAGGAAGAAATGTTTCAAATTTGAACCTAAAAAATTTATGGTGGAACCTAGAGGCCAAGAAATATTTTTGAGAATTTTTACAAAATTTTAGAAACAGTATTTCAAGCTCTACAAGAATACATGAATTTCTAGAATTAATTTAAATCGAAAAAGGATTTAAAATGTTAGTGGGCCGCCTTCCTCCTTTCCCCTCGGCCCGGCCCGATCCAGCCGCCTCGGCCCCTGACAGGCAGGACCCGCCTGTCAGCGCGCCCGCCCTCTCTCCACTGCACACGCCCGCCCGCCGGCCCCACCCGTCGGCCTCCCGCGCGCCCCATCCCCCTCTGACCGCCCGAGCCCGCTAGCCAGCCCGCCCCCTTGCGTTCGGTCTATGACAGGTGGAGCCCACCTGTCATATATGTCTTCCCCGATGGAAGGGGGATCCCCTTCCATGCCGGCGCCCCCCTGCCATTTTCACCGCCGGACGCCAAATCCCGCAAAACCAAACCCTGGATATCTTTCCCTCGTCGCCGACGACCCCCTTTCCCCCTTTGCCGACGCACTTTCGCCATATTTGGTATGAATCCGAGCGTTATGGAAACCTTGCCGGCGTTGTTGGAGACCCCCCGATCTCCCTCGATTGCCTACTGTTGGCATAAAAGATTACACTAACAGGTTCTCTGAGATCAAGAACAGACAAACAGTGAGTTCGTGTTTAAGAACTATCTCAAGCCTCCGAATGGATAATAGCTTAAGTAGTCCGAATAGGTGTATTGGAATAGCTCAGTATTCGATCCTCATTACAGGGTAAGGAGGGGGTATTTATAGGCAAAAACGTCTAAGGAAAAGACCTATTTACCCCTTGATTACAACCGACATAGTGGAAACTATTCGGTACCCTGAACAGGGTTAAAATGGTAAAATCTACCCAAAGCAAGTAGATAAGCCAAACATCTTATCAATCCTGTCGTTTGGCTCCGAAGCCTCATATCGTGCGGAGGGTTCCTTCGGATCATGGATCGAAGCACCCTTCGGCTTCACGACTCCTTCGCCTTCGAGCATGAACCCATCAGTTCCGAAGATGATAAGTCCTTCTGAACTGTTAATCTCTAAGTCCTGAAAGTGAAGCATTTATCCACTTGTATAGAGGACTCTTCACAAATCTCCCTCACCTCACCCGCCATGGTGTCATATGATTCATCAATTTCTGGAAGAGGAAATAATGTTATCTCTTTACCCATTGACTGAAGCAATTTTTCTGATATCCAATAACACCATTTGTTCAATTGCATATGAATTCATCTGGGATCATCGGATGTCATCACACATTGCTTTGAAGTGTGTGTTCCAGAGTCGACGCACATCGCTAGGTTCACAATAAACCAATATTGTAGCAAACAACCTTCGGAGGGACGAAGGCATATGAAAAACTTCAGCTTCAGAGAGGCACTCATCAATGTTGTTATCTGACTCAATAATACCTCTTTTCTCAGCGCTTTCTCGAAATGTAGGGTATACAATACCATCATATGTCCTCAAATCCTCAAATGAAGTAGCACCAACCACATGGTTTAATAGCACCCTCAAGTAGTATCTCTCTCCCTCTGCTGGATGTGCTGAGATGATCCTCCCAATCTGCGTGCTTCGTTCTCTTATTTTCCAAAGCTTACGCCTAGGCAACCACACTGCATATTGTGGGAATTCCCTATAAAGTAACGTGCGTGCCCACGTAAATTGCTGATTTGCCTTGAAATACTCAGTCAACATGGTTCTTGAGGCACCCTGTTGGTCGAGAACTTCACGTACATCAACATTCTCTCTATAGGACACAAGATGCATTCCTGGGAGGTGGAGCTATAACTGTAGCACTGGTGGCGAAATCCCGCTAAGATCAATTCCAAATATTCTCCACAATGCCTCCTGTGGTGTTACCCACCTAGCATCCCTATATTCATTTATCTCATTAATCTCGCGGTTTTCATCAGCTTCATTCACGAACACAGACGCCCTATCATGCCCCTTATAAATATACTTGTAGAGGTACTTAACAGCCTTAATGCTCGAACAAACCTCTGCATTGATGTGACAGTCATATATTCTTAGAAGCATAGGATTATATGGAACAACCCATCTATTGTCTAAGTCATGACCTCTCACTCTTACCCTCTGTTTTTCATTCCTTCTCCTGTAGATAGGGTAAGAATCTTAGCCTTGGATAGTTGTGTCACTAAATTGGCGTGGACAATAGCACTTGCAACTACCATTTTTCATGCATGGACTCTTCCTATTTAGTGGGACACATGGGCCATGCATCATATGTTTCACTACCATTTCATGTAGCTCTGGGTATATATCCTTATTTGAAAGCTCTGCTGAGATAACATTATCATACTCACCGGGACAACTCAATTTGTATGTTGACTCCATGATAAGGAGGAAATGTGCATGTGGTAGACCCTTTTTTTGGAACTCGATTACATGGACTTGTGCTGCAATGATTCCTAGGATATGTTTACGAAATAGATGGAATTTGAGATCCTCTAGCTTGGCTTTAAATACACGCACAACAAGATCAGGATGATCTTGTGGTGTTTGGCCAGGTCCAAGCTCCCTACTTATCTCTTCCCAATTAGGATTACAAGTCATTGTGATAAATATGTCGGGTTTTCCATACTTCTGCACCAAGGCCATAGCATCCATGTATCTTCATCTCATATCCCTCCCGCCACCGATAAACGATGCAGGTAGGACCCATCTTTTTCTCAATCTGCTCGCTCTATGTTCTCCAACAGATACACTGTCCATCAAGCCTTGGTAAAGATCTGCACGAATTTTCTTCTGATTGTATAAGAAGTAATTTAGTTGAGACGTTTTGATCTTTATGTAGGTATCAACTACAAACTGTTGAAATAGACGTCTCCCATGCAAGACTGTGTTGAAGATTCCACTACGCATCTGGAATTTATAGCAATAATACTCGCGCATCGAAACGAAAAACTTGCTGGTAGTATCTACAAAGCAAAGAGAAATCAATTAGGTGATTAGCGTATGGATTAATAGTATCGTAGTAACATGAATATGTGTCACTTAGCTAACCTGAGTTGTCAGCATTTCTTTGTCAGGTTGTACTTATCTGACTAATGTCAATACCTTCTCTTGGTATATCAGAATGTCAACCGAGCTATGCTCTTGGAAAAAATAGGGGGTATGACAAAGGGTCGTAGCACCCATCACTCGGTCTAATTGAATAGTAGTTGTTGTTATTGCCAAACAAGGTGATGCTACGATCAAAATGTTTATTAATATCATTCCCCTCAACCCACACAACAGCAACCTCTGATGTTAATGGTCTATTATAAGTTCTCTAGTCTAGCTTATAGTCCATATTTAGCACAATACGATATTCGTCCACGTCTTCAACCTGTCCTAGGCTTCTGAATGTTTTAGAGTAGGGATTATCTCTCAAGATATGTACCAAACATCTAATAATAGATATGTCCTTTCTCTATATATCTCATCTCAAGCACGACAAAAACAATGTGATAAGCTAGGATCATCATCATAGAAGTACAACTGCAAGTGGCTAGGTTCATTGTCTCCATTCTCAAAAGAGTGTATGTTTTGTACATTTTCCCATGCGCTTTAAATGTGTACACTCCATCCCTTGCACTTGCGAGGTTCTTGTCATAATCACAATACATTGTGGTGAAGGAAAAATGATTGTTAAAATATCTAATATTCTCCATAAAATGTTGTGATTGAACGTCTTCACTTGTGTACAACCATCGAAGCTCCTCGGGTGGCTCAGGCATTTCAAGTTTGACCTTGCCATTCATACAACAAAATCCCGGTGGCTCATATTCAAACCTCTTTGCACCACAATGACGACAGTTTGGCCGAGTCTTTAAAAAGTGAGCGCTACCTGGTAGGTTCTGGTAGACAACGTCGGTTGTATCGAGGTTGTTAGAGCCGGTCTCAGAGGCATGTGGTGTATTACGAACAACACAGTTTGGACCAAGAGTTCTTCGTCTTGCTCGATATCATTGGTTATGTTTTTCTCGCATAACCTGCCTTTGCTCATCTGTCATACTTACCGAATATCGTTGGTTCTCTCGCCTCACTTGCCTCTGTTCGTCCGTCATACTTGCATATCGAGCTTTATCACATGCGCGCCTGTTGTTCCGTTGCTCTGATGTCAAGCTTGCATAGCGTGCTCTTTCACGTGCACGCCTTATTTCAGCACGATCTATCGATCGGTCAAGTTGGTTTTGTTGAACAGATGGAATTGCTTGTTGCTCTTGTGAGTCGATAGTTGGAGTTGCTACTATAGCAGAATTTGCACCTGCACAAAGTTTATGTAATCACATGAGACATAATTTTTGCTATTAGTAATTGCACAACCCACGTTGCAGTAGTTTATATCATTAGAGGTTTGTCCTTGAAACAATCCCGCTGATGTAAGGGTACTTTGCGTAGGAACAACAAATGAGGACGGTGGTCGATATGGCACATTTTCACCGTCCGATGAACTTTCCGATGGAGTGTGTGATGGTTGTCGAATACAAATTCCAGAAGGGTCGTGAGGCAAATTGTTACAGCGATTTATCTTTTGTCTATGACGACCATCGATAACTATAAAAATTTAAAATGAGTGCACATTTTTAGACAATAATTGTAGTGTAATGTTGTAGCACAAATATCTGAATAGACAAATAAACAGGATAAATTAGGCGCATAAAATAAAATAACCTTCTTTCCCCTCTCTCCTCGCTATATTTTCTGACATGGTTGATAGCTTTGTTATCGCGGCGTCGAGCGACCTGTCGATTGCATAATTGGTTAACCACAAAACAAACAAAACTTGAGTGGAAACATTAGAGATGGAACATGAATTTAAATGAGAGAGGTGTTTGAGTTTTTAATTTATTTTTCTTGGTACCAAAGAGTGATTTAGAATACTTGTTTTGGATGAAAGGGTTATTTTGAGGGTTAGGATTACAAATTTGTTATTTTAAATAGGGCATTGGATGATTATTAATCAAGATTGGATCTCGAGATTGTGTTAGAGGAAAGAAAATATTCTTCAAGGTTAGGAATGAGAGTATTACGGTGAATGATCTTTTCAGTTTGTAAATAAGCGTATTTGAATTTGAGACATGTATTCCAATACAAATATTACATTGAAATAAATTCAAAGGGAATACACAATAGATTCAACGAATGATCACAAAACCAAATACCACATTCAAATAACTTCAAAGGGAGTACACAATAGATTCAATGAAATGAACACAAAAACCAAATATTACATTCAAATAACTTCAAAGGGAGTACACAATAGAAATAAACACAAAACACCCGAATATGGGGAAGTACATAAACAACGCACATCACGATACACACACAAGACTGTAACACTATGGACAGTTAGATCCAAAAATCGTTGCCAAATATCTCCATCTATCTTCCATGAACCTATTGACAAATCTTAGATCCATAGTCCCTGAACTCACACGTTACCGTAAGTCTGCATTTATATTTCGAAGAAAAATAATTAACAATATCTATAATATTATGTGATGTATTGCCATTATAATTATATTGTGTTTGTATTGTTGGAACTACTTACTTTGCAAAGATAGTGCGGCTAGATGAATCGGATTAAACTTTACTGTAGTGTGTTCTGAAGTCTCTAAACATCCTATCGCCATGTAGAACAAATATTAGTGTAATTCATCACTATATCTTTATGAATGATAAAATGGGTTAGGACTGAATTACTGTGCTTCTTGTGAAGTCGAAGCATGGTTCCTAAAACAATGTGGTTGTTACGATGAGCTTCTGTCCATTCAGACATGTGATTAGTGAGGCAGTCACCCCAAATTCCAACAACCATCATGTTCAAGCTAAAAAAGATCAAATTTTCATTAGCTTTCGATTTGCAACAACAATGTGATTGTTTATGACGATATAAGTGGTTGTATCTAACTTATGAATTACCTAATATCCATCAGTGTTATCTCCCTATATAGACCTCCAATACGTTCCAATTTCCCCCAATAGACAACCACTCCAGCTATGTCTGTGCAAATAATTATATCATACTATAAGTAAGACAACTATTTTTTTTGAAACTATGCATCGCCGATTTAATTTATGAACATACCCACAAATGTTTTATTCGGATGAATCCACGCGTCATGAAACATCAATAGATATTTTGGATAGAGAGGGAATTGGATTGGAAGAATGTATGGCTCAACTATTGTATTTCTTCGAAGAGAACCTTCATAGGCATAGGCAATGCTCTGATAATACAATGTCTCTTCAAGATTGGGTTGAAAATATAGACAATGAATAGTATAACATTGTCCTTCATTTAGGAGAATGTTAAACCTATGAACATCCTCCCGCTCCCATGCAATGATTTCTATTTTAGCACCCTACGTACAATGTTAAGGTTTAGAATATGTCATATGTTAACTACTGTGTAAGATTTAGTCCAACGTATGTGCAACTTACAGTAATATCCATTAAAATAAATCGTTGTTTTTCTCCATGTTCATCAGGGCAAAACTTAACATCTACTCTGACGACGACACTCCATGGATGGCCTATGTGCTGGAACTCTATCTCATCAAATTTCATAAACCTTAACAAAAGAATAAAATTAGAACATTTTTCATCATTGGAACTAAGTTGTTTTTAGTAATGTAGGCTCACCTAGGGACCACCTCATTACGAGTTGGACGGTCGGCGTAAATTCTCTTTCGCATGCCAGCCATTAATATATCTAGGTAGTTCAAAACTTTAAATTGGTAATAGTTAAAAAAATAAATAGGGAAAAATATTAACAAAAATAAACAGGGACTTTAAATATATTTGACAAACAGAATATAGATATATATATAAGACCACATGCAATTAAAAAAGTATTGAAGACATGATGCTAAATTGGTAATAGTAAAAAATAAATAAGAGAAAATCTTAAAAAATAAACAGGGTAAAATAAACAGGGAAAATGATAAACATGGAAGAATATTAAAAAAATAAATAGCGACTCTAAATATATTTGACAAACAGAATATAAATTATTGTAAGATCACATGTAATTAAAAAAGTATTGAAAACATGATGCTAAATTGGTAATAGTTAAAAAAAATAAATAAGGGAGAATATTAAAAAAATAAACAGGGACTCTAAATATATTTGACAAACAGAATATAAATAAATGTAAGACCACAAGCAATTAAAATATATTAAAGACATGATGCTAAATTGGTAATAGTAAAAAAATAAATAAGAGAAAATCTTAAAAAATAAACAGGGATATTAAAAAATAAACAGGAAAAATGATAAACAGGGAAGAATATTAAAAAAATAAAGACGGACTCTAAATATATTTGACAAACAGAATATAAATAAATGTAAGACCACTGCTGCTATATATATGTTTTATTCTATCCTTGTAACTTGGCTGGTTAAATTTATGACGTTTAGGCTGATTTGTATTTTTGGTGGTTTGTAGGCAGGGGAAACAATTCATGTTGGCGTTATGTCCTGATTTGAACACAGAATGATCATGCAATTGGAAATCTGTCTGAATCTATGAGATGCGTAACCTGACTTTACCACAATTTGGGAGGACAGAATAGACAAAGGAGTTTGCTCTTCAAAACGATCATGTGAATGGAACACATTACACATACTTCTTCTCTTTCTTGTTTTGTGTTAATTTCCACGCACTGCTGGACCGTGAGAAGGGTACCTACTTATAATTTGCTAAGGTACGTCTCGAACTTATTGGTTTATTACTGTTTTGGTTCTTACATTGTCCATGGTTTACTAATTTATTTTGTACTATGGAAAAGGTCTTTATGCCTGAAGTTAACTTAGTATCCCTTTGGCAAAAGGCTGAGAACTCGTGTAGTTATCTGTGTGTGCCAATGTTATTTGGCACATTAATCTGCCTTTTGAAGCTTGTGAACCTCCTCACACAATTTAAAACAGAAGGTTTTTTCCCACCAATGCGATGCAACATAAGCTTTGGATTATTTGAATAATAGATTTTGTATTCGTTGCATCTTATGTCTTTTTTAGAGCCATAAGTTGTCTAGGAGAGGGCCTTGGCAAGTTGTACATCTGATTTGATCTGGGGATAAGCCAATATCCTTAGTTCGATAAGCCATTATCCATATCGAGTATTTCCTTTTTTGTTTCTCCTTACAAGTATATCTATACTACTATATAATTGACGAGTTAGTTTACTCATTGGAACAATCTCAACCGTCAATTATTTACTCATACTCATTGGAACAATCTCCACCGTTTGATCACCTTCCCTTCCACACCCCGCACCATCCTCAGATCAGAATGGCCAACAGAACCTCCGTAATTGCAGCAAGTAATCGATCGTTCAATCCCGAGAATGCCTTCCGCTCAATCATCGAGTGCTCGCCCGACGTGCCCACAGGCCACAACGCCATCCCGCAATCTCCGCCCTGTCATCTCGTTCCACTTCCCCTCCCACCGTCGCCATCCCGCTGGCCTCCCCAACCGCACGCTATCTCGCTTCCCTTCCCGACTCACCGCTGCCATTCCGCTGTCATGTCCACCATCACCACATGCTTCGCCATCTCGCCGTCGCCGTCGCGGCCGTCGCCGTCCTAGCTACACCGTCGAGGTAGACGCCACCACGGGCTGCCTCGCGCCCTCACCATCCCCAAGATATCTCGGTTGCCTACGCACCGCTAGAAGAGGGACGACGATGAAGGCGACAGCAGTGGAGATGCCTTGGCCTCGGGCGCCGTCGCCGCCGAGGATGAGGGCGACACGGAGGTGGTGCGCCTCTGCACGCGGTGTGGGAATAGATCGTGGGGGTGCTTGTGCGCCACACGTGGGTCTCCGCTAGGCTTCTCTACTCCCACGGCAACACCACAGGCCTCGGGAAGATGTACGGCTTATTCGTCGAGCTCAGCCACCGCCTCGTGTCAATTTCTTCGGTAATGCTCCGTGGATGTACGACTTATTCAGGAAGATTTTATGTGAACCACTTGCCTCACCCCATCCCCACCTTGCCCCCGCTGCCGCCCCCATCTCCACTCTCGCCCCCGCATCCCCCGACTCATCCCAACCCCACGCGGCCACGCAGCCCCACCCCTAGCCCCGTCCTCTCTGAAAACCCTAGGCAACTGTGTAGTGGATTGATTGATGGATCCGTGTTGGGTGCAGGTGTGGCAGGTGTTGCAGGCGCTCAAGGGGCTCGTGCAGCTGCAGGCGACCATGCGCGGCCGGCAGGTGCGGAAGCAGGCGGCGATGATGCTCCGGTGCATGCAGGCACGCATCTGGGCGCACCGCGTGCGTATGTCTACCGAGGGCCATACCATGCAGAAGCTACTCGAGGCACACCACACCAAGTTGGACACCCTCCGGAAGCCGAGGTTAGCTAAACTTGTCGGCTTCAATGATCAAATTCACCAATTGTGCAACTCAAGTTTCAGATTGCACAGATGAGTAGCAATGTCATGAGGAATCATCCATTCACCTGTGTTGTTGTTTCTTAGGACGGATGGTGTGGCACTCAGGGAACCTTGGAGGATGTGAGGGTGAAGCTGCATAAGCGGCAGGAAGGCACAATCAAACGCGACCGAGCTATTGCGTATGCATATTCGCAGCAGGTTGAAGGTTCTACAGAATGCATTGTGTTGACTCTTTGCACAAGCTCGATAGTAGTAGTTTTGATCTGATTTTTTTGTTTTGAACTGCAGTTTTGCTCTGAATGTGCTAACATTTCTTGCATTTGCTCAACAACAACAGAAACCCAATTCATACTGCCGGTTGAACCAATCTGGGATCTTACTAAAGCATGAACACTTCGACAAGAGCAATGGAAATTGGAGTTTGGGAACGGGTAAGTGGTGTGCATCCACCGTTTTATCTTTGAGTCATGCTAAGCTATACCAGTTTGGTCACTAACCAAGTTCCTCGGAGTAATTGCAATGTATTCCCCTGTGCTTTTGAACCACTTAATGATATGTATTACAGTATTAGTTCATATTGCAATTGGCCTGGTTTTTTCCATTGTGAATCAAAAGATGAATTAGTTAGCGAGGATCAGCCCATGATCTTTTTAGATTGCCTGATTTCCTACCGTTTATTTTACTATCATCTATAATTATCATTTGGTATCATGCCTATTTGACTATTATTATTAGTTTGTAACATCCTTTCGCTCTTTGCAATTATAACGGTAATAAAAGGGAAAATGAAAGAAATTGGGCTTCCTGTCCCAAAAGTAGATTTAATAATCTCTAAATCGATGGGTTATTTCCTCATGTTCGAGAATATGTTGAACATTGTTTTATATGCACACGATAAATGGCTTGTAAGTGTTCATTTACAGTTAAAGTGTTTAGATTTTTTTGACAGTTTGTAATTAATGAATGCAACTCTTTTGGCCATGAGTTCTAAGCATGCTTTGTTTGTTCTACTGACAATATTTGAAATTCTGAACAATTGTGATTTATATATTGTGCTGATGCCATGCAGACTGATGGTGGTGTACTCCTACCTGTCAAACATTCTTTACATCTTACCGCAATCGCAGATGCCGAATATAAAGAAGACGATTGAATGTATGTAGTGCATGGTGCGAACTGCAAAATTGCAGACGTCCATACGCATGAATCTTTTGTGCCTTAGAAGTTTCAATCATGCTTTATTTGTTTTTCTTGGTTTATGTATTTGGTACTGAAAATTATTAGAATTCTGGTATTGTTTTATATCTTGCAGTAATGCAGTTTGGAATAATGTATATAGCTTTGATATGAGTTGTATCAAGAAATAGGCAATGATGGAGCCGCTTGTAGGTACTGTTGATGCAAATCAGATTGTCACTAACTCCCAATTACTGAAGGTACTAATACTTTCAAAAAAGTTACATCTACTTATGCAATTCTTTGTTCAAGCAATATTTTAGATTAAATTTTCTTTCAATTATATTTCAGACAATGGATATTTCCAAAATGACACCCGGAGATGCATCCTTTATTGTGCCATTTAAGTTGGTAGTAGAGCGAAATGACTATACCCATGCTCTTGTTGCTTACGTCAATGTATCCTTCGCCAAATGCCATAAGATGATAGGTTCTCAACAGGTTCATGCTCTTCTTAACATATTATGTTATCTACTTATTTTCTTCAAGTAAATTTGTAATTCTTCTGTAATTTACTCTTTACCTAGGCCCTAGATCAAAAGCCACTCACTGGAAGCAAACTGTTATGTACCTTGAGGATGTAATAACCATCTACGAGGGGGAAACTCTGACGGTTAGACTAAATAAGAAGAATCCTCGAGACATTGACATTAAGCTTAAATACTCCCTAAATTGGCATATATGCCAAGTGTCAAGAACACAACACTACAAGATATGGTGACCAATGTGATCTCAGCTGCCTTGCAACACATCAAATTTTGGTCGACCGAGTTTATATCTTGTTTGACGAATTATGCTTGTTACAATGATCTTGTATTATAATTCATCAATTATTTGTTCTCATTGGGATCTAAGCATAAGTAGGAGATAGATTGAACTGGAGTGTTGATATGATATTACTATTTTATAAAATTATGTTCTTGCTGGCTGGTAGTATGACAATTGTTGTATACGTTTATTAAATAGATCAATGACATGTTGCCACTTACCACATAGTTCATGGTTATGAGATTTTCTTATTCTAGAATATTTTTGTGTTTCCCAGGTGGAGCAATGTTGTATATTTGTCCACCTGCAAAAACTATGTTTATTCTTAATAAGGTTGCATATTGTCATATAGAGATTTTTTCGGATAAATAAAATATTGTAATAGCCACAGAATATTTGTGTTACTAATAGTCAGGTTGCATATTTGATGTTGACATTGTTATGATTCATATAAATAAAATAATACATGAACATATTTAAATCACATGTAACTTTGAATAGAATATTTTTGAAGTTTATCTAAGTAACTGAAAAAATTGTTTTAAGTTCAACATTTTTATTATTTTTACCGTTGCGTAGCACGGGCTCATTACTAGTACTATATAAAGACCATCGTAAGTTGTTTTGAATACATATTAAACCGAAATCATGCCCTTTTTTGCAGAAAGGATAAAAGAGGAGACTACCACGACAGGAATACGCAGTTTTTTCTCATGGACAACTTGAAGAAATACATGGAAAATAGAACACTTCGTGATATTTGAGGATTGCGCTGAAAGGACCTTTCTTTTTTATCTCCTGAGCAACAATATGATGCCAATTACATCATTTCTCTCTAGTTTTAGGTTCATGGTAATGTTCTGGGACATTAATCCGTCCTTTCTCCTGTAGCAAAAACGCTCTTTCGACACATAATGATTATATATCTCTACTATATTGACATGATGCATTGATAATTCCATGTAAACTACCCAAACCATGTAGTACTTATTAGCTAATATTTCTTATGCATGATAAATGGACTGAATTGACACTACTTCTCTCATTTCAGAAAAGTACACCAATTCTAGTTGTTATCTCAAACCAATCCAATGCAACAGAGTCTTATTCTTAATAGATAGATGTATGTACAATGCAAGGAAACTCATCTACCTAATTAGCATATAGAATACACATTAATTGATGTGCAACAGACACATAATTACTATATAGTATATTATGTCAGAAGTTTGACATGATGCATTGATAATTTCATGGAAACAAATTACCAGCTTAATTTCTGATTTCTAATAGTAGAGAAATGTGATTAACTACCAATAGTATCAGGCGTTTAGGTCAAGCCGAGACATGATTTGTGGTTAGTGTGGTTATTGTTTTGCATTACTGTCTCACAAATCAGTTCTTAATTATCACAAGTACCACATCTATCATTAATCAATTAGGACTAACAATGAAGTTGAATAGAATCTAGCTAGATCATAATCTCAGTTCTCAAGGCTGGCAAAAAGCAACGAACCGACCAAAAAAACTATTGTAAATGTAATAGTTACCTATACCTCAATATATCACAATTATACTATAACCTCTACACCACTTTAGGAATAGTCTTAAGAATTGAGATAGATGGTACCGAGAGGGAACTTGACATATGTAACTTTACCTATAAATGTCAGTCCCAAAGGTATCCACAAAGAGTGAGGCACCAAGATTGTTAGAAATCTTTAATACCCTATGTAATTACATGTTCTCAGTACAAAATTCCATAGGACATACAAACAGACACCAAACCTGATTGACTACCAATAGTATCAGGCGTTTAGGTCTACTAAATCCAAGAGCTAGAACCCTAGTACATCAGTGAACACATGAACACAAAGGGGGAAATGAAGAAGAGATTCATCTTGCTTACCTGTGCACCTCCACTATGGGTCCTTGCCTTCTGAGGTTGTAGACGGGGGTGAATGCAAGCTGATGTTGAATGAGAAGAGATTCGGTGATGCGTGATGGGTGGTTTAAAGGGCAGTGATGGTCGACGGTTACCGCGGCGTGGTCAAGCGACGGTTAGGCGCGAGTACTAGGGACATCGCCATGAGGACACGTGGGAGGCGAGATGTGCGTGAGGACTGGGTAGGGGTCGAGTGCGGAGGCAGCATGAGACGCGACATGGGAGCATGGCGGCCGAGCCAGCCACGCAGCCAGCTGTCGCACAGCGCGGGCTTGCACGCTGACCAAGCTCGGCTTGGCCGCCGTGCTCCCATGCCGTGTCCTGCGCGCGTAGGTGGCTCCACCGTCGCACTCCATGTCACGTCCTGCACGCATGGAGGGGCTAGGTCGATGCGGAAGGGTTGGCCGCGCCCAATCCTTCCCTCTATGAAACCCTACCCTCTCCAGCGCCTCCCGTCGTGCGCCGCCGTCCTCCCTCCCGCGTCGCTCGCCCGCTCTGCTCGGGCGGCAGTGGATGTGGACAACGCGCCATGCGCAGGGCTAGCCCAGCCGCCAAGTGGGGGAGAGCGGCGTAGGAGGGATGACGCGTGTGGCTACGGGCGAGCGGCGCGGGAGGAGATCCGAGCGCTGGCGGGTGTGGCGGGCGTGGCGGCGCTGGCCCTGTGCCTAGTCCACATGCGCGCGGTAGCGGTGGCGGGGCTAGGGGCTGGGTCAGCGAAGGCGGGATGGGCGTGGCGGCGCTGGTGGGTGTGGCGGCGTCGGCGTAAGCGGCGGCTAAGGAAGCTAGGGCTGGGGGAAGATAGGGCTGCGGGAGGGGAGCGGGCGCACGGGACTGGCTGGGGAAAGCTAGGGCTTCGCGTGCGCGAAATGGGCCGAGGCGGCGCGTAGGCTTATTGGGCCGAGGCGGGGAGAGGTCTACGCGCTGCGCGCGGTCCGTGCGGACGGACGATTGACGGGAGGCTTTAATATAGTAGATATATATATACTGTGACGCTATTATACACCTAGGGTGTATAATAGCTATTATACACCCAACTGACCGACCGAGCCATCCGGGCTCTGACCCAACGCGCCGACCCAGCTGACCGACCGATCAAACTGACTCTGACCCGACGCGCCGACCCATCCACTCCCTCCGACATTTCCACGATCTTGTCGGAGACGCCGCATGAGCTCCGCCGCGTCCACGCACTGCCTCTACCGAAGACTCCGCCGCCATCGCCCAATCCACCTGCACGACCTCCGCCACGCCCGCGCGCCGCCACACCCCACGATCGACGCGCGCCACCACCATCCACCAATCGGCGCGAGATGTCCGCCACGCCCGCGAGCCGCCTTCACCAGGAAACCCCCGCCCCCCTCGCCAGATCCCCCGTGCGACCTCTGCCACGCCCGCGCGCCACCACCATCCGACGATCGGCGCGCAACCTCCGCCACCCACCCACCCCTCACCCCGCGATCGGCGCGCGGCGCCACCACCCGCCGATCGCCGCGCAGACTCACCACCGTGACTCCCCAACCATCTGATCGTTGTGCGCCGCTACATCGACTCCCGACCACCGATCACCCTGCTATACCATGCTCCAGAATAATCACCGGCTACTGATTGCCGGAATACTCCTACCACAGAATCTCTCCTCAGATCACTGGAATCCTGTCGCTTCCTCCTCAATCTTCATAGCGCCACTGCAAACTCCTGCCACCTACGAGGTAACTGGGTGTTCTGTAAAAAAAATATTGTCGTTGTATAATTACTAGATGTTGATGCATTGCTATTGCTTGACTAAGTCATGTATATGCTAAAAAACTACTAATAAACAATTCTTCTATTGAAAAAAAAGTATACAAAATTGCTATTCTTATACTTAGTGCTTCCGATGCTTGCACTAATAATGAACTCTTGCAAATGCATTGAATCGGTTTTTGTACTGTAAAACATTTACTACTGAGGAAAAACTTACTCAGTTGATAATATTATATTGAGTTATGTCACTGCTAAAACTACTGATTACCTCTTACAAGTTCCACTGAATCTTTTTTTTGCCAGAGAAAATCTAGTACTGAGAAAAAATTTACTAAATTGTTATTGTTTTACTGAGTATTATAGCTGCTGAAACTACTGAAAAACTATTGCAACATCCATTGAATCAATTTTTCTGCTTTGAAAAAATCTTCTACTAATAAAAAAGAACTACTCAAATGCTATTTTTACTACTAAAACTAATGATGAACTCTTTCAAGTTCCACTGAATCATTTTTCTGCAAAGATAAAACTTAGTTGTGAGAAAAAAATACTAGATTGCTATTGTTTTACTGAGTATTATAGTTGCTAAAACTACTGAAGAACTCTTGCAAAATCCATTGAATCAATTTTCCTGATTTGAAAAAATCTTTTACTAATAAAAAAGAACTACTCAATTGCTATTTTTTACTTAGTACTACATCTGCTAACCTACTGATGAACTACCCATAATATATCAATATTTGTTATGAATGTTCTATAGGGTTGAAATATATGAAAAAAGGATCTATCAATGATGGAAATAATGAGTGTGGATGTTTCAGCAACACCCCCTGATGTTGTTTATGTCGAACCCATCTCGGTTAGTCCGCCTTGTTGTGATATCAGTGAAAGGCATAAACCTATGAAACCGCCTCCACAGAGCCTATCTTCTGAACAAATAACAACACCGGAAGTAGTTGTATCTGTCACTCATGTGAGTACCATTGATTGTGTGATCTGAATCTGTATATAAATACTAACAATTTTTTTGCGTGGAAAATATTATAATTTTAATGTTGCATTTGAACAGGATGATACAGTTGACCCAAAATTTGTACCGACATTTGATTTGGAATTTGGTGATATGGAACACGCATTTCAATTCTACGTTAACTACGCTCATCTTGCTGGATTCTCTGTCAGAAAGAACAAAAAACGAGTTTTTGGACAAGATTATACTTGCTCATTTGAAGGAAAACACAAAGCAATCAATGTCATGGATCGTGTATGGCAAAAAACAAGTAAAAGAATAGGGTGCAAAGCAATGGTGCATGCGAGACGAACAAAAGCAGATGGCCATGTATTCTTTAGCAAAATTGTACTTGAACACAATCATCTGTTAACCCGCTCACCTCGTATGACGAGAAGAATGCAAGCCCATAAAACCCGTGATCCTGGGTTGATGCACATAGTTGACATCGCTCTCAAGAGCAAAGCGAGACATTCTACGGTGATGATTATCCTTAAAACTGTTGTTGGAGGAATAGACAATATCTGTTTGACTGAAAGAGATGTCCAAAATAGGTAAAACACAGAAACAAAACATCAAAAAAAATGTTGACTGCTTATTTTATACTGAACAAATAGATTGTTGTGTAATGCTTTACTGGTGTTGTCACAATTGAAGTATTATTTTGCATATATGCTTTGCAGAAGAGCTGCCCTGGTTCGTGAGGATCAAACATATGATATTTCGAAGCTCCAAGCTTTTTTCAAAGAATGCAAAAAAACAATCATCAATTCTTCTTTGAGTTCCACTTAGATGATAAGAACGTCGTATGAAATGTGTGAGGAGCCATGCTGAATAGCGTGGGCCTCATGGCTCCAGATGTGATGAGTCATTGTCAACGATAGTCAAAGAGGACTGAAAAGAGAGAGAAGACCTGCTGCGTCTGGGCCGCGTGTGACTCAGGTACACGGGCAGCGAGCGACTGTTGGGCAGAGGAGGCCGCGAAGTCGGGCTGGCCCAATCCGGGTACATGGGCTAGGAGCAGCAGAGGATCCACTGGACTGTTGACCGAGATTGACTCAGGTACACGGGCGGTGAATGATTGCCGGGCTGAGGGAGCCGCGGAATCAGGCCGGCCCAATCCGGGTACCCGGTGCGAAGACGGTGGACGCTTTGTCAGTTTCGGCGCAAAACTGACGACCGTTGATTTCGGATCTGACCGTCCTGAGGTGAAGCCGTAGCTGCTACGAAAGCTCCGCATCAGGACAAGTTACCTTTATTTAGGTTTTTACTATTTTGCCTTTAGGCCCACAGTCTGTCAGTCGAGTCTGTAAAAAACCCTAAGGGCATTTTGGTCTTTTCCATTTTTATTCAGCGTCTGTAAAAAACCCTAGGGGTATTTCTGCATTTTCCCATTTAATGGGCTGCCTATAAATAGGCCCCAATAGCCTAGGGTTAGGGCACCCTTTTTGAAATACCACTTTACTAATTCCAGAAATTGGGTCATTTTGTTCTTCCGGGTGTTCTTCAGCCGCCGTTTGTCCAGGATTCGCCGCCGCCGGTTATTTTTCTTCCTCTGCCTCCTCCAAACGCTAGCCATCGGTATTGTTTTCTCCGCGCACAGTTTTTGTTCTCTGGCTGTTTGTTTTTTCGCATACGAACGGATTGCAGCAGCTTGTGCGCTAGGACGCAGCTATGCAGCAGCACCTAGCGCCTAGCAGTAGCGCGTAGCGGCAGAACCAGCCAGCATGGCTTCCAGCAGCTTCATTCATCGTGCGCCAACGGAGAAGCCAAGATGCTCACGGCATGTGTCCAGGTGAAGGAAGAAAGAAAAAAATCCATTGCACAGTAACTCTTGTTTGCCTCGATTTGCGTGCATTTGCTATTACTTTGTTGTTTTAATCCTCTGTTTAATCCTTTGTTTCGTGAGTACTGTAGCGTGAAATACTATAGATTCGTAGTACTGTTGCAGCATTTTTCTAAAGCTCCAGGGTTCTGTTTCATTCAACGAATCAAACCAAACCATGATTAGTACTAATTACGTTTCTCGATTTGCGTGCTAATGAAATATTCATGTGTTGCCTTGTTTCACGTAGTGATAGTACTATTTCAATATCTTCCGAAACATCTGATTGCATGTGATGGCATACTGCTAAGAATTAATTTTTCCATGAATATATTTCATCTGTTGATTTAATCTTTGTGCTGTCATTACTTCTGTTGGTTCATCTGCTGTTTTGATAGATGATGTTGATTCTGGGGTTTTAATCTGTGCACTGTTTTATTTCGGTTAGAACATCACAGTTTACCTTCTTCATATGTGTTGGTTTGATTAAATGCCTGTGAGATTAATTAATCTGTTGAATCTGCCTTCAAGCACTGTGTTGGTGTCTTTTCGATTAGGACACCGGTCGTTTTTAGGCTAGATCATTTTAGGTCCTGTTGATCTGTTTACTTTTCCTTGCTAAGTCTGTCGAGGTGCGTTGGGTATTGGGAGCAGGCCATTGATTCGAAAGAATTTTTTAGGCGCCCATTCACCCCCCCTCTGGTCGCTACTTTCGGTCCTACAAGTGGTATCAGAGCCTGGTTAGGGTTTTTCCATACCTTAACCGGTTCTAAACCCCAGTAGTGATCATGACGTCTCCTGGCAAGGTCCCGTCCTTGGAAGCTTATGGCTATAATTATTGGAAGACTCGCATGCGAGCCTATCTCATGAGCCAAAGCTCGGACATCTGGGACATTTGTGTTCACGCTACGTTTGTCATATTGCCAGTTGCTGAGCGTGATTCTCCTGGTATCATCGCCCAGCATGTGAACAATAGCAAAGCGGTGAACATCTTGTTTTCTGGTTTGGGTCCCACTGAGTTTGAGCGTGTGAGCCATCTCTCCACTGCGAGAGAGATCTGGGCTACCCTCCAGGCACACCATGAGGGGACAGCTCAGGTCAAGGCTCGGCTCTATCAGACCTACCGGCGTGAGTACGAGAACTTCACACAAAAGCCGGGTGAATCTGTTGAAGCATTGTTTGGTCGTTTTCAGTCGATCATAAACAAGCTTCGGGACAACAAGGCTGAGGGTGTTCAGTTGGTCTCAGATCATGAACAGGCGCTCAAGGTTCTTCATACCTTGGACCCAAAGATCTGGGAGATCAAGGTATCCTCTATCATTGAGAGCACTTCTTATGATACCTTGACCATTTCTGATTTGTTTAGCAAGCTGAAGGCCACCGAGGTTGATACCCAGTTGAGATCAAATCTCACTGGCTCTGGATCAAAGTCTCTAGCCCTTGCTACACCTTCTGTTGATCCCTCTTCTGTGAGTTGTGTTGGGTTATCTTTGATGTCTATCACTGAGGATCAGCTTGAGTCGTTGGGAGATGATGATTTGTGTCTTTTTAACAACCGGGTGCGTCGTGTCTATGATAAGAGAATGTTCAAAAGACACGGCACAAAGACCGGATGCTTTGAGTGTGGTGATCCAGGACACTTCATCGCCGACTGCCCCAAGCGCAATGGCCACAAGAAGGGCACCGGTGGTGGCTTCCACGACTCCGGCAAGCACGACAGCTCCTCCTTCAACAAGGGCAAGCCAAAAACCAGATTCTTCAGAAAGGCCCTGAAGGACTACCGGCGAGAGAACAAGAAGCGCGACAAGGCCTTCTTCGCTGAGATGGAGAAGAGCTACTCCAAGCGGTCCACGTCTTCTTCCTCTTCATCGAGCTCGAGCGATGAGGAGATCATCATCAGGAAGGGGAAGGATAAGGACGATCCAGCAGGCCTTTGCTTCATGGCCTTCGGTGACAGACCGAAGAGCCGCTCACACCAGCGCCGAAGATCCCGCAAGAGTTTCTGCTCAATGGCTCTTGGGGATAAGAAAGAGAAGAGCTACTCCGATGACTCCGACGACGACGACAATGAAAAGGTATCATCCTATGAACGCGAAATCGTTGATTTACTTGAAAGCAATCGTCAGGAGTTAAAGTATCGGGAAAAACTGCTTAGAGGGGCTAAGAAGAGGATAGATGAGTTAGAGAGTGAGCTTGCCGTGGCCAACGGCAGAATTGAGAGTCTATCTTCTTCCCCTTGCTTGGGTGATAGCAGTGAGTGCCCAAAGTGTGAGGTGCTTCTGTGTGACCTGTCGACTCTGAAGTCCAGGTACACAGAAAGGGTTGATGAGAGGGATGCTTTGGCCAATGAGCTTGAGAGCGCTCAGCAGGAGCTAAAAGATGCTCATGCCACTGTCGTCGCACCCTGTGTTGATTGCCCATCCCATCTAGCTAGTTTAGCTGAGCTGAAAGCCAAGGGTGATGAGCATCTGGGTGTTTTGGAGAGAATGAGAGCTGAGCTGGCGCAGACTAGGCTAGAGCTTGAGACATTGTCAGTTCCACCCACTGTTTGTGAGAACTGTCTGTCTCTTAGACTTGAGTTGATTAAGCTAAAAGCCGAGAAGTCTATCCAGGTAGATAGTGAGTGTGAGACCTGCTTGTCTCAGGTGGAGGTACTAGCTTCCTTGAGAGAGGAGCTAGCTGATTCTCAGAATGAGAACTTTTACCTCCGTTCTATCCTGAGTTGGATCAGTGCCAGAGAGCCTCAGCTCGGCATGATGATCCAGCAGTTCAAGAGGCAGGATGGGTTTGGGGTAGGTTACACCTATACCAAGGCTGACTTTGAGAGTGCCATTAGCCGGGCAGTGGAGTGGAGTAAAATGACTCCTGAGCAGAGATATCCCAAGACCCATTCCACTGAGTCTTCCCAGGCTTGTCAGCCCAAGGATGGAGTGATCCATGAACCACCCAAAGCTCCACCCAAGAAACCCATCTGGGTTCCAAAGCCCAAACTCCTCCACACTTCTCTTGACTCTCTTCCTGGACCCTCTCAACCCAAGAAGCCGACACCAAACACCACTAAGCCCAAGAACCCCAAGCCTCAACCACATTCCAAGAAGCCCACCTATCATTGTGAGTACTGTCAGAGAGACGGGCATCTTGCGGAGTTTTGCTTCAGGAGGAAGCGGGTTGAGAGAGCAGAGCGTGCTCATGGTGGTCAGGAGCAGTTCTACCAGCAGGGTGGTAGACTGCGTGTTCCTCGACGCGGGGAGAGGCTAGAGGCCAGGCCGCGTCGTGTAGGTGGTGGTAGAGGAGACGGCTTTCATGCCCGTGCTCCAGATGGTGGTGCTCGTTCCGGTAGAGCTCCAGGCCGTTTTGGCTACGGACCTGGACCTCGTAGCCGAGGTTTTAGGCAGAACCGAGGACCGCGCTTTGAGCCGCGTTTTGGTCCAAACTTTTCTGATGATTTCTGCTTTCCGTCTTTTGAGCAGATGGCTCGACACTGGTTTAGCTCGTTTGCTAAACCCGGTGCCGGACCATTTGCTCCCACTTACAACCACTAATTGTGCAGGATCAGGGACTGGAGGACGTTTGGATTATGGACTCAGGATGCTCTCGCCACATGACGGGACATCGCAGATGGTTCTCCAGTCTCACTCCCCCGAGCTCCAAAGAGTACATCACCTTCGGGAACAGTGGTCAAGGGAAAGTAAGTGGCATTGGCTCAATTCGCATTTCAGACCATTTTTCTTTGAAGAACGTTGCTTTGGTTGGAAACTTGAACTTTAATTTGATTTCTGTTTCGCAACTTCTTGAGGATGGTTTGGAGGTGCGTTTTAAGAAGGGCAATTCTTCTGTGTTTGATTCTAGAGGGTCTTTGATTTGCCAGATCTTACCTTTCGGTAAGGTTTTTCGGATTGACTTCTCTAGTTCTTTTGGCCCTTCTCGCTGTTTGATTGCTGGATCCTCCTCTGAGCTCTGGAAGTGGCATAGGAGGTTAGGCCATTTGAGTTTTGACCTGCTAGTCAGGTTGAGCTCTATGGACCTCATCCGAGGATTGCCCAAGCTTAAGATGGAGAAGGATCTGGTTTGCCATCCCTGTCGTCACGGGAAAATGGTTGCCGCTTCTCACTCACCTGTGACTCAGGTGATGACTTCGTATCCGGGCGAGCTGTTACACATGGACACTGTTGGTCCAGCTCGGGTACGCTCAGTCGGTGGGAAGTGGTACGCACTTGTGATTGTTGACGATTTTTCTCGATTCTCGTGGGTTTTCTTTTTGGAGTCTAAGGATGAAACTTTTCATTTTGTTCATGACCTGATTTTGAAGCTGAAGAATGAGAACAATGGTCGGATACGAGCAATTCGCTCCAACAACGGCTCTGAGTTCAAGAACTCTCAGTTCATCAGCTTCTGTAGTGATCAGGGTCTTGACCATCAGTTTTCTGCTCCTTACACTCCCCCACAGAATGGCGTTGTGGAACGAAAGAACCGCACGCTAGTCGAGATGGCCAGGACGATGCTCGATGAGCACAGGACTCCTAGGCGCTTTTGGGCTGAAGCCATGAACACGGCTTGCTATCTGGCCAACCGCATTTTTCTTAGAGCTTACCTAGGTAAGACCTCTTACGAGTTGCGGTTTGGCAGACAGCCCAAGGTGAGCCACTTGCGAGCATTTGGCTGCAAGTGCTTTGTGCTCAAGAAGGGAGGGCATTTGGACAAGTTTGAGTCTCGTTGCTGGGATGGTGTTTTTCTTGGTTACGCTTTGCATTCTCGAGGTTTTCGTGTTTGGAACCTCGACTCCCAGCAGCTTGTCGAGACTTGCGAGGTTTCTTTTGATGAGTCCTTGCCTTCTTCAACTCCTTCTTTTGAGCTTTCTGGTGATGGTGAGCTCGGAGAGTCCATCTTCGAGGAAGATGAGGATACTCCAGCTGCTGATGAGGGTGGGCCTTCTGCACCTCCTGCAGAGCCCACACCTTCTGAGACTTCGACTGAGGATGAGGGCGGACCTCTGATCACTTCTTCCACTTCGATCGAGCCCCCTCAGTCGAGTCCAGAGGTGCCAGCTGCTGACTCCGGTGAGGTGACTTCAGATCACCAGGGATCCCGAGCAGTTCAGCGTGATCACCCCTCAGAGCTCATCATCGGTGATGTGTCTTCAAGAACCTTGCGTTCGTCTGTTGACTCTCTTGCTGTGTTTGCTGAATCTGCTTTTGTTGCATCTTTTGAGCCCAGAGACATTTCTCATGCTCTTTCTGACTCGAACTGGATTAATGCCATGCAAGAAGAGCTTGAGAATTTTGTCCGCAATCGGGTTTGGACACTAGTAGAGCTGCCACCAGGATGCAACCCCATAGGCACCAAGTGGGTGTTCAAGAACAAGCAAGGTGAAGATGGGGTTGTGGTGCGCAACAAAGCTCGACTAGTTGCCCAGGGTTTTTGCCAGAAGGAAGGTATTGATTTTGAAGAAACCTTCGCTCCCGTTGCCCGTCTTGAGTCCATTCGCATTCTTTTAGCTTTTGCCGCTTCGAAGGGTTTTAAGCTTTTTCAAATGGACGTCAAGAGTGCTTTTCTGAATGGGTATATAGAGGAGGAGGTTTATGTTAGGCAGCCCCCCGGTTTTGAAAACCCCAAGTTTCCTCGACATGTTTTTAAATTGCAAAAAGCTTTATACGGGTTAAAGCAAGCCCCCAGGGCTTGGTATGACCCGTTAAAGCAGTTTTTGTTGGGGAAGGGCTTTGTGATGGGCTCTGTGGATAAGACTCTCTTCTTGCTCAGGGATGCTTCAGATTTTTTAGTCGCTCAGATTTACGTGGACGATATTATTTTTGGCGGTACTACTAATGATCTTGTGTCCAAGTTTTCTGAGCAGATGCACAGCGAGTTTGAGATGAGCCTCATGGGTGAGCTCAAGTACTTTCTAGGGCTCCAGATCAAGCAGACCAAGGACGGCACCTTCATCCACCAAGGTAAGTACACTCGTGACATGTTGAAAAAATTTGACTTTGGTGGTGAGCTGAAGCCGCAGATGACCCCGATGGGCACTTCTGGGGGTCTGGACAAGGACGAGAGCGGCGTCAAGGTCAACGAGAGAGAATTTCGAGGGATGATCGGGTCGCTGCTGTACTTGACGGCGACTAGGCCAGACATACAGTTCGCCGTGGGACTGTGCGCGCGCTTCCAGTCTTCACCACGCACGTCTCATCGGCAGGCTGTCAAGCGCATCTTCAGGTATCTCACCTATGCGCCTGATCTTGGTCTTTACTATTCAGCATCATCTTCTCTTGATTTATCTGGCTTTTCGGACGCTGACTTTGGTGGGTGCCGGTTGGATCGCAAGTCGACTTCCGGTACTTGCCAGTTTCTTGGTTCTTCTCTTGTCTCTTGGTCTTCTCGAAAGCAATCTGGAGTTGCTCTTTCGACCACAGAGGCTGAGTATGTAGCTGCTGCTAGCTGCTGCTCACAGTTGGTTTGGATGATTTCCACTCTGAGAGATTTTGGGTTGTTCTTTCCTACCAGAATTCCTTTGTTTTGCGACAGCACCAGTGCAATTAGTGTAGGGAAAAACCCATGTCTTCATTCAAAAACCAAACACATTGATGTGCGCTTTCACTTTTTGCGGGATCAATATGAGAAAGGTGTCATTGACCTTGTTCATGTTGATACCCATCATCAGTTGGCTGATATTTTCACCAAACCCCTAGATCAGTCTACTTTTGAGCGTTTACGAGGGGATTTGGGTGTTGTGTATCCTTTTTAGGATATTTTGAGTCAGTTTTCTTTCTTCTTTACTCTTTTCTTGAGTCTTTTTGTGTGTGTTCATATCATACATATTCACATATCACACTTTTGAGCCTGCTTCTGTTATATGATTGAACTGCTTTACTTATTCTAGCTGGTACATGCTTTTGCTTACTTGTCGATGATCATGCTTTGCTTCAGCTCATTGGATATGTCTGATATCTGTCATATGCATGGCTTTTACACTTTAAACTTGAAAAATGATCACCATTGCTTCTGGTAACTAGCATGTGTAGGCTGAGTGCTTTTGCTATCTGTTACATGCCTTGTAGCTAGTTCATCACATAGATGCAGATATGCAACTTGGACATCTTTATGCTTTAACATGGAAAATATGCTATAAAATGATAAAAAAAAAATCAAAAATGAATGAAAATTCCATGCCCTTTTATGCTTGAGTTGAAAAGATCCAAGTGGGTTTGCTTTGTCGCATTGCATTGTTCTGGACTGCTTACCATAGCACTTTGGTATGAACTAGGACAGTGTAATGTATGCCAAGACCAATGTCTTAAGCTTCCGATGGTCCAGTTCTGGCCTAGGCTTGACTTGGTCGGTTAGCATAAGGTTTGACATGCAAATAACCCTTGGCAAAAATGAAAAAGGAAAATGAAAAAGCCTGAAAATTAAAAAGACAACAAGTTTGCTGAAGCACTGTGTTTTGGACAATGCTTATCTTGGTAGATATCAGTTAGCTTCTGCATCTCATGTTTTATCTTGCTTGTTAACTGGAAAATGTGGTGATGCTTTTTGTTTGCAAAAACTAAAAAATGTGTGCTAATGACTTTCTTTAGATATCATCTGTTGCACTGATCATGCCATGTGTCTTAGACAGTATGTCTTTTGCTATACTTGTTAGATGTTGTAATTGCAGTCAATCATATCTGAGAAGCATGCTTTCTACACTCCACCAGCACCCTAGTTGCATTCATTGCATATTTTGAGAGGGAGTTGCATTTCAGGGGGAGTCAGTGTCGTTTGTAGAGTGCTTGATGAGTTCACTTGTCAACAAGGGGGAGAAATTTTGGTATAAGAGTTTAAGGGGGAGTTTTGGCTTTCTCTGGGATTTGTTTCAGGGGGAGTTTTTGTCCCATTTGTCCTTACTCTTTTGATATCCTTGTTGATGTTTCTGAGACTGCACTCATTTTGAGCTTTTACCTTTGGTTAACCATAATGACCGTCTCTTGCTTTTATTCGGTTTTTGGTCATTAGGGTTAAACTTTTACTTTGTTTTCTTCTTCTTTGTTTTCTTGTGCTTTGTTTTCGTGTTTCCACAGTTGTTTGCAGGTACTGAAGAGCAGATGAAGAGAAGTGTTGACAATGCACTCATCAAGGGGGAGATTGAGGAGCCATGCTGAATAGCGTGGGCCTCATGGCTCCAGATGTGATGAGTCATTGTCAACGATAGTCAAAGAGGACTGAAAAGAGAGAGAAGACCTGCTGCGTCTGGGCCGCGTGTGACTCAGGTACACGGGCAGCGAGCGACTGTTGGGCAGAGGAGGCCGCGAAGTCGGGCTGGCCCAATCCGGGTACATGGGCTAGGAGCAGCAGAGGATCCACTGGACTGTTGACCGAGATTGACTCAGGTACACGGGCGGTGAATGATTGCCGGGCTGAGGGAGCCGCGGAATCAGGCCGGCCCAATCCGGGTACCCGGTGCGAAGACGGTGGACGCTTTGTCAGTTTCGGCGCAAAACTGACGACCGTTGATTTCGGATCTGACCGTCCTGAGGTGAAGCCGTAGCTGCTACGAAAGCTCCGCATCAGGACAAGTTACCTTTATTTAGGTTTTTACTATTTTGCCTTTAGGCCCACAGTCTGTCAGTCGAGTCTGTAAAAAACCCTAAGGGCATTTCGGTCTTTTCCATTTTTATTCAGCGTCTGTAAAAAACCCTAGGGGTATTTCTGCATTTTCCCATTTAATGGGCTGCCTATAAATAGGCCCCAATAGCCTAGGGTTAGGGCACCCTTTTGAAATACCACTTTACTAATTCCAGAAATTGGGTCATTTTGTTCTTCCGGGTGTTCTTCAGCCGCCGTTTGTCCAGGATTCGCCGCCGCCGGTTATTTTTCTTCCTCTGCCTCCTCCAAACGCTAGCCATCGGTATTGTTTTCTCCGCGCACAGTTTTTGTTCTCTGGCTGTTTGTTTTTTCGCATACGAACGGATTGCAGCAGCTTGTGCGCTAGGACGCAGCTATGCAGCAGCACCTAGCGCCTAGCAGTAGCGCGTAGCGGCAGAACCAGCCAGCATGGCTTCCAGCAGCTTCATTCATCGTGCGCCAACGGAGAAGCCAAGATGCTCACGGCATGTGTCCAGGTGAAGGAAGAAAGAAAAAAATCCATTGCACAGTAACTCTTGTTTGCCTCGATTTGCGTGCATTTGCTATTACTTTGTTGTTTTAATCCTCTGTTTAATCCTTTGTTTCGTGAGTACTGTAGCGTGAAATACTATAGATTCGTAGTACTGTTGCAGCATTTTTCTAAAGCTCCAGGGTTCTGTTTCATTCAACGAATCAAACCAAACCATGATTAGTACTAATTACGTTTCTCGATTTGCGTGCTAATGAAATATTCATGTGTTGCCTTGTTTCACGTAGTGATAGTACTATTTCAATATCTTCCGAAACATCCGATTGCATGTGATGGCATATTGCTAAGAATTAATTTTTCCATGAATATATTTCATCTGTTGATTTAATCTTTGTGCTGTCATTACTTCTGTTGGTTCATCTGCTGTTTTGATAGATGATGTTGATTCTGGGGTTTTAATCTGTGCACTGTTTTATTTCGGTTAGAACATCACAGTTTACCTTCTTCATATGTGTTGGTTTGATTAAATGCCTGTGAGATTAATTAATCTGTTGAATCTGCCTTCAAGCACTGTGTTGGTGTCTTTTCGATTAGGACACCGGTCGTTTTTAGGCTAGATCATTTTAGGTCCTGTTGATCTGTTTACTTTTCCTTGCTAAGTCTGTCGAGGTGCGTTGGGTATTGGGAGCAGGCCATTGATTCGAAAGAATTTTTTAGGCGCCCATTCACCCCCCCCTCTGGTCGCTACTTTCGGTCCTACAATGTGTTCTGGAGCCATGCCAGCCAGCAAGGGGACTTTGCAGGTAATGCTCCTTTACTCAATAACTATGTTTTTAAAAACTGATTCATATTAGACTGAACTGGGATTTCCAAAAAAACTTTAAAAAATGTACTGTTCCATCTCACGTTTATTTGCATTTGCAGATTATGGAGATGTCGTTACATTTGATACAACCTACAGAACCAACAAGTACAACATGCCTCTTGCAATGTTCGTTGGTTTCAATAACCAGCTCCAAAACATAGTTTTTGGACAAGCATTATTGAGAGATGAGCGTGCAGATACATTTGAATGGTTATTCAGCACATTCCGTGAATGCATGGTTGGTAAAGACCCCATAATAATTTTTACAGGTATTACTTCAACTAAAACTAAATAAACTCTTACAATTTACTGAATCATTTTATACAGCGTATTATACTACTAATGGTCTCTTATAAGCTACTGCATCATTTGTATTGTATATATATATGCTACCAAAATAAAAATATATGATGTATGTTTCACATTGTTAACAAAAATGCATCGAAAAAAATGTTGCAGATCAGGACAATGCGATGGCCAAAGCAATACCTGCAGTGTTCAAACAAACATGCCATAGGAACTGTAGATGGCATATGATCAGGAAGCACGAAGACGCATTAAACAAGCTATATAAGCAACACCCAGGGTTGTGTGAAAGGCTCACCTCTGTAATCAACCACCCGCTCACTCCACATGAGTTTGAGAATGCATGGGGCACTATGGTTGAGGATTTCTCACTGCAAGAATCAATAACATTTCAGAACCTTTACGAAGGCAGACATATGTGGGTTGCAACATATTTCAAAGAAATATATTGTGGCCCAGTGACCTCAACACAAAGGAGTGAAAGCGTTAACTCAACTGTTAAAAGTGGGTACGTAGACAATTCTACACCAATACATGAATTTGCGAAGAAATTCCTTGAGATATTGGAGCACACAAAGGAGAATGAGGCGCAGGAGGCCTTCAACTCTCAGGTTGGAAAAATCTAGTGTCTGATTTCCTACTGCACTATGGAATTAAAAATATCATTAAATGTTGTTACTGAATAAGATAGATTTACTGAGTCCTGATACTAAAAACTACTGCTGGGAATCTTGCAAACTACTGAATTAAAAAACACTACTATTATATTTAAAGTTCTATTGCTATGAGAAAGTATTTTTTGCAATTGAAATACTTTTGCAATATTGTGACTAAAATTATGCCAATGATCTCTTGAATTCTACTGAATAAATCCGTGATGGAATTGTACTACTGATGAACTCTTGAATTCTACTGAATAAGTCCATGTTGTAATCTTAAGGTCTCAATAAATTTTGTATAGAAATTATACTATTGATTGTTGCTACTAAAATAACTATTGTTGATATCTTATAAACTACTAAATCAATATGTCCAAAAAAACATGTCATTGTGTGATAATAGTTAGGTGGTTGGTGTTTGCAGGCACCCAATGTGTTGGATACACATTATGGCTACGAGGAACAACTGAGCAGGGTATACTCAAGAAATGTCTATAAGAAATTTAGGCAAAAAAGACGCACTAGTACCTCTTTCCGTTTGCGAGCCGACCAAAACAAAGATGGGTATTTTTTTCATTGAGCATAGAAACAAAACAACTGACTTTCCATGGGTTCAACATGAATACTGGGTGAAAGCTATCGCTCACACAGATAACCCTGAAAACTCTATTTTCAACTGTGAGTGCATGTGTTGGGAGCACATAGGTACGCCTCGCGCCATACCCTTCCATTGATAACGCTGCTACAAACAATAAATTGTTGTCATATTCCGAATATATGCGTTCAAATATGATAAAAATGGAATAATCACAACATTTATTGTGTGCAGGTATCTTTTGTCCACATGTGATTTGTGCATTGACCCATCTTTTTGTTGAGCACATACCATCAAAATACATACTAAAGCGCTATTCGAGAAACCCGAAAGTGAGCACTTGCTTTGACAGACATGACAATCAATTTGTTGGACCGGATGGTGCAACAAAAGCCTATAGGTCGTCAGTCATACTAAAGGATCTTTTTGCACTAGCAAATTCGGCAATCATGTCTACGCAGGTACAATAAAATTTGCTATTTCATGCTTGTATACAGTTTTACTGGATCATTTTCAAATTGATGATTGGCTATTTTATTGTTGTTAAAAATGCATTAATATGTTGATATAAAAAAACTTCATAGTACTTGAGTTGATGACTGTGCTATTGAAGGGCTATTACTACTGACATATATCCATTTTTTGAACAACTACTATTAGTTATACAATAGATGCTATTTGCACTGCATAATTATTACTTGAAACTATTTTATTGATGTTACCCCATTTTACTACTGATGTGATGTATCTATTGAATTAACAACTTTTCGACATTGAATTTACCTGAATTAGGCTATGGACACAACAATATCTCTAATCAAAGATGCGCGTGCCGTGATAGATGCGATACCCCATGACATGGGTCCAATGGCTCATGCGAATGTTGCATCCCAAAATAATATAGAAGAATATATTGACATTTCTGCTTCAGGTCCACCTGTGTCAACAACAAAAGGTTCTCGTAAGAGAGGGAATTGTATGAATGATGTTCCAGAACCTCATACGAGATATGAAAAGAAAAAATATTTAAAAGATGTAGTACATGTGGAAAGAGAGAACGGCACAACTCACGAACATGTGGGAAAGAGCGAGTAGAAGGTCCAAAAAGACCACGTGGTAGACCAAAATGTAGTGGAGCAAAAGGGGTGCAAGCAATAATGAATGATGACACCATATCAACTGCACAACGTACGACTGAAAAGTAAAATTCTATAAACTACTAAGTTCTTATAGTATACACCAAGTCTATATATAAGCACATTCTGACAACGTTAATTCTTTTGCAGAACAAAAAGCAGCAGTCGGGTCACAAAAAACACACCGCGAGACAGTCAAGCTGTAGGTGATATGACCGATGACTGCTCGTTAAGTGATGAAGATGCTGATGACTCTATATCTGGAGATGATGACTGATATATACAGATTGTTGATTTTTACTTTGTTATGGTTAACAATACAACTTACCTAGCTGTAATGATTATCAAATCTAGTGAAGAATTATGCTACCAGTAAAATATAGTAATCCGTAACAATTCTTGCTACGAGATTATACTGAATGTTGTTACCAGGAAAATATATCACATTATTATACTGAATGTTGTATCTATTCCGCCTGCTGCTGAATTCTACTGACTAGATACTGTTAACTACTGAACAAGTCGTGAAAAAACACCAATAAAATACTAAAAACTATTGGACATAAAAATATTGAATATGAACATACTTAACATACATAAAAAAATTAAAACTACTGAAACATGAAAGAAGGCCTCAGACAGAATATACCTTTTCCACGTTTGCGTATTTCCGAATAGGTATTTTTTTTATTCTTTATGTCATCTTTCCTATTTCTTTCCCCATGCATAGAAAACAATAACTCAGTAAAATGCTACTAACTAAAAACACATATTGAGTGACATTAGTTAAATAAAAAAACAAGTGCTAGGGAAGTGAAAAAGTATAAATATACTGAGAAAACATCAATAAAAATACTTAAACTACTGAACATGAAAAATTAATGCATAAAAAAGTACTGAACAACAACTACTGAAAACATGAAGCATGTTGTTCAACATCTACTGAGCAACACAAGGGGTAGTATATATAAATATTGAGTATGAATGTACTGATAATATATCAATAAAAAAACTGAGAACTATTGAACATTAAAGGTGAACTCACATAAAATACTGAATATGAATATACTGAGAATACATCAATAAACATTATGAAACTATTGATGTATGAACCCAAAACCAAGACAAAATATACCTATTCCATAATGCATGTTTCTGGGTTGGTGATTTTGTAATCTTTGTCGTTTGAATATTCAAATAATTCCCTATGCATAAAAAACAAATATTAAACAGCAATACACTGAGAAAGACATCAAATAAAAACACTGAAAATACTGAACATGAAAATAAACTCAGAAAAATACTGAATATGAATATACTTAACATACATAAAAAACTTAAAACTACTGAAACATGAAAGATGGCCTCAGATAGAATAACCTTTTCCACGTTTGCGTATTTCCAAAGAGGTAATTTTTTATTCTTAATGTCATCTTTCCAATTTCTTTCTCCATGCATAGAAAACAAGAACTGAGTAAAAATGCAAATAACTAAAAACACAATTGAGTTACATTAGTTAAAAAAACAAGTGCTGGAAAGTGAAAAGTATAAATATACTGAGAAAACCTCAATAAAAAAAATACTTAAACTACTGAACATGGAAAATACACAAATTGTTACGAACATACAAACTACATCAATTTGCGCAAAAAAAAATTACTCCATACACCTAAAACATCAGTGCTACATGACTGTGATCTACTTCAAATTGGTCACAGCACCAAACTCATAATCATCACTCCATATCTATTATTGTACTAAATACTGCATCTATTCAACCTGCTTGTTAATTCTACTGAATATCTACTAATGAGCTACTGGACAACTCTATTACAAACTAATCTCCAGAATTATGATAATGTGTGAATATACATATAGTACTAAACATATTATTGCTTAGCATATACGTACTGACATAACAACATATATAGTTGCTTATACTCGATATTCATCATCACACTGGAAAAAAATCGAAAAGGTAACACATATTACATAGCGAACATAACATCACAATATCTGCTAGGAACGTATGAAATACATCAGTTTGCACATAAAAAGTCATTACTGCCCATACACCTAAAAATGAGTGCTACGCATCTGTGGCCTACTCCAAATTGGTTCTAGCAACATCTTCATGTTCATCACGTGAAGCAACATCGTCTTTCTCAACATCACAAGAAGCAACTGCATCTTTCATGGCATCAGCCAAGTCAATGATCTGTTGTGTACCTTTACATAAAAAACCATTTCAGTATGTTAAAAAATGAAAAAATAAGATGACGACAGACACCAAGAATATACTGTACCTTCAATTGCACAAAGCAAAAAAAGTCTTATTTTATTCTGTACCTTCGGTTACATTGTGCCCTGTTTTACCTCGTGCAAGAAGTTCAAACAATTCAAGAGATGGCCCCCTGGCTTCATTCATCTTGTGGAAAAACATATAATACATCAACTCAGCCATGTATTGTGTGCCCCTCTCCTACACAGAAGGTCAAAACACACATCTCAGTATGTTTAAAAATAAAAAAAGAAAATAAAAATGTGTATATTAAAACTACAGATTAACAAAACATGAAAAAAGAAGACTCACTGGAATTATCGGCACATCAAACTTGTGATGCTCACCATCATAGTGTTCCAGAAACAGCATAACAAAAAACTCGCAGTCGTTTACGAGCACTTGCTTGGGTACATCTATGTACGGGAGACCCCAGCTACTGAAATTTGGGAACATGCCATTAGTAAATTGTTGGAAAACATTGTTCAACCGATCCCGGACACGTACGCATACAGGTGCGTGATAATTGTTTCTCTCTACTTCCGATGACCATGGGTATGAATCTAAAATGTCAATTTGATGATGGATCAAATTAACGCAGTAAACTGTCCAATGACCACGACTGTGCACCGGTAGAAATACCTGTAAATGTCATTGTAACACCTACTAGATGAGTACTTCTGAATAACTAACTAAATAATATAAAAACAACTGAACAAATATAATAAAACTAATTACTATGCAACTACTAAAAAATTGTTATATAAATACTGACCAGGGATGCATTCAGTAAATCATGCGCTTTCAAGCGTTCGTCCAGCAATGAGGGTACGATGTTTTCATCGTATTGTGACTCTAATGTGTAATTCTCGAATAAGATGATTTGATGCATAATAAAATCCAAATCAAAAAATAGGTCAAACACATAAATTGCGTTGTTGCTGAAAAAAATAAATGAAACACACTTACCGATATGAATGTTGGCAATATAACCCTATAACCTGAACATCGTCTCCTGATCTCTTTATCATCATCAATAATGCATTTGCCGAATAGATCAATGAAACAGCACTTGCACTCCTTCCCCTCCCGAAATGAATTGATCAAGTCCTTCTTCGAAGAGACTATCAATAAACTCGAGAAAGTGTCCAATGGAAGGTTTTCACGATATTTAATTAGTGTCCTCCTGGATTAAAGAAAAATTACCAACTATCTATGTGACATAGTTATATTAAAAAATAAAAATAAAAAACCATCGAATACAAGAGTAAAAAAATACTGAATCTAACTACTGAGTATGAACTACTGAAACTGGTGCAACAAAAATACTGAATATGAGTATACCAAGAACACATCAACAGAAAACTGTAACTACTGAATGTGAAAGCCGAACCTACTAAGTTAATGTACCACTAACAACTACACGGTAAGGAGAAATAAAGTAATGAAACAAAGTTTGCTAAGATCTCACATTTCAAAAGAGTCGTTGGTGAAAATCAGTGTCTTCAGTGCAACCACCAAAGTAGTATCCGGAGGTTGTCGCGGTCCATAAGGGGGCTTGAATGGCGATGGAATTTTCACTTGTACATCCAAACGAGATGAAACAAAAGTGGCGTCCACACCTAAGTCTTTCACCTAAGTCTTTAGGATACAGAAATAGATTTCTTAATTTTTCCTCAACTGATTTAACTTCCTTCATCCTCCTAGCATGTGTGATCTTTCTTTTATTTGCACGTGTAGCCTTCTTAGTATTGGACTTCAGTTTTCCTACCGATATAATTTTTTTAGCATTTTCCTGTACAAAAAAACAGAATATAATGTTACATGATTTGTCTGAGTGTGACATACAAAAATAGTAATAATCATCTCTTAGCTCTTACTTATAACTTCAATAAATATAGTGTCACAATATTGATTGAAAATAGTTAGCTCCACAACATTGAAAAGTACTAAAAACAATTGTAATTTAGATTCACTAAAATCAACACCTGCTACTGAATAACACATCTACTGCATAATTACATAAAAAAATACTAGACAATTACTACTAAAAGTTAAATTACCACAAGGATAATAATACCTTCTCTCTAGTGAGTGCAACAGCTTCCTTAATATCATACTCCTTACGGAGAGATACCTGCATAGGATCTTCATTGAGTTCACGTAGAATGTTGCCAACCTCGTTCCAATCTTCGTAATTGAAATCACCATCAAAAACACCGGAACGTTGAGCACATGTATCTGACTCTCGTATAACTTCATTTGTTGTATCAGCTGCTGGCAGTTCTACCTCATCATGTTCAAAAGTAGTTGCTGCTGGTTGTGTTGGCTCATGTTGGACTGGCGTAGCTGTCGCTGGAGGTAATATCTCCTGCTGAGCTCTTGCATCCACACCTAACTTTGTTGCCTCATGCTGAACAGCAGTATGTAATGCTGCGTGTGTTACCTCCTCTTGTACACTTTCAACTGTCACTGTCTGTTCTACCTCATGTTGTACATGTGTATCTGCTGGTGCATGTGCTGCCTCCTGTTGCTCAAATGAAGACTGTCCTGCTGATAATTGCGGCAAGCGTTCAACAACAATCTGGAAACAAAAAGATTATAAAACTGAGCTGACTACTACTATATTGTTCAATAGTGATCTGAATAGAAATGGAGTATATCTAGATGTAATATATCAAATTGACAAGTTTATTAACTCACCTCTGGACAATCATCACCACCGTCTGTGTGTGCTGGGGACACCTCCCATGGAATCTGAGATTTCCGTTTTACATTGAGAGAACCAGCACCAAGCGGTCTCTGTACAAAATAAAAAAACACCCAATGATATATTATGAACAGTCACAAAAAAGACCAGGACATTACTACTGAATGCAAAACTACTGACCTCAGCATGGCCTTTGCGGTGAACATCTCGTGGTGATTCTGTATTCAGCGAAGAACCTACTAGATCACCAAAAATATGCTTGATCTCAGATACAATCTTTTGTTGTGCCTCCTCGATATCTTTATGTGCTTCATTCATTTTAATTATAGCAGCATCTACGTCCTTGTCATGCAATTCCAAAGCAGCTAAAAATTCTCTTTTCTGCTGTCCATCAAATAGATAATCACCTAGACCACATAGCAAAGGTTGAATATGAAGAAAACCATGAGGAATATGTCGATGCTCAATCGTTTTGCTCGCGGACTGTCCTTTAGTCTTGGATCTCTTTGTATTAGCATTAGCATCAGGGGGGACTCCTATGTTTATCATGAGGTTTAAGTCCTTTTTCTTTAACAACAGGATGGTCCCTCTTAGCTTTAACAGCAGGGGGATCTTCACAACACCAGCTGCCTTCCCATAAAGAAACCCAGCTGAAGAGGTCCCAGATTCTAACACATGCCCCTGCCCTCCTAGCCCGTCTCCACCTATGTTTGCGTAACAACTGCCATTTCTCTCTCTCAACTGCAATGAAAGCAACAAACAAAAAATAAACGTAAAAATGCGCCATACACAAATAAATTCGATATATGTTTACAACAAACACTGATATTGAATGCATATATAATGATGAAAAAATTTAGTAGCCACTGCATCTATTTTTGCTACACATTTCAACATATATGATAAAAACACATATGAATTGCATTGCTGTTGTCTAGCTGAAATAAAAAATGTATACTACTATACGTAAACTTCCTTTATGTAAAATGCACACCTACCGGTAGTTTGCCATATGATAGATATCCGTCATGTGATTCACGATCGGCTGATGCAATTTTTTCAATAATTGCGCTGGTAAAGAATCTTGCTCTTGGAATTGATACAAAATCAGCAATCATATCATCACATTCCAAATTGTCTAGATAGTATATCTGTTAGAAAAATGTATAGAACTTAAACAAACAGCTATAATGATACGCTAAAAACAGGAATCGTAAACAATGAAAAACCCCTACTACACTGCACATGTCAGCCATATAAAAACTACTGAACATAAAACTGCCCAATAACAACTGAACAAAACATACCAATCACAAAAAAACGACTTGTCAATTTACAACATGCGTATGTAATAAAGATAATAAAGCATGCAATGAACAAAAATGCTACATAGATCATTTAAACATACCATTATAAATGCAATGCATCCTTGTACAAGTGGAGTTGCTTTATCTCTGTTTTTCCTCCACCTGTCCACTTTATCACGTATGTCGTCCACGACAGCTTGACACCAATCAAATTCTCCCAGACGCATGATTTCTTTGCAGTACAGAAAATCTGACCCATTGATATTAAGGACACTTGTTGGAAACATCAAAGCATTGAAAATTGCCATCATGAAGCACTGAAGAGTCCAAACATCATTTGATCCAGATGATACAAATGACTCTATAACCCATCTCGGGACATCATTTTTCTGTAACCCCGCAAAACTTTTCATGTTGCCATGCACCTTAGACCTATTTCTAAATAACTTTTTCATTCCCTTCTGTACACATACTTCTCAGTTCACTAAGTCATTTTTTTGTCAGCCAGGGAATATGATGGAACCTTGACACCACCTATGGGAATCCCCAATACAGCATGAACAGCAGCAAAATTAATGGGTAGAACCTTGCTACCCACCACGATGCTCGAAGGCTCATCACGTATATGGTTCATCAAAAATAATGCGAGAGCCCTATCATCGATCCCATCCAATTCAAAATCAAGAATATGTCTGAACCCAATGTTCCTCACACTCTCTTCTAACTCGTGGTGCAGACTATGACACAAACCAATGACCAACGAAGGTGTGCACCTTGTCGTCAGATAATTCATTTTCTTCCCCTACGCATAAACAAATAAGTACTTAACAACAAAACTGCTGGATACATAAGCATATTGTGCAAACATCTACTTAAAAAAGTAGTATTTAAAAATACTAACCATAAATATACTGAGAATACAACCATAAAAAATACTGAGACCTATTGAACATAAAAGCTGACCTCATATAAAATACTAAAATATGAATATACTGAGAAGAACCAAAGATGAAAATGCAGAAAAGCTAAAATCATCTAGGATATACCTTTTCCACATTAACGTGTTTTTGACGTGGTGATTTTGTAGTCTTTGACTTCAAACTATCCCTTTTCTTCCCCTATGCATAACAAAACAATTACTGAGCAAAAAAACTACTGACTACATAAAACATATTGTGCATACAACTACTTGGAAAAAATTAGTAATTAAAAGATACAGTGTATGAAAAATAATGATAAGGAATCAGTAAAATACTTAAGTCTACTACACATAAAAACTGGGCTCATACATAAATTGGTACGCAAAAATACTGAGCAAACATCAATAAAACCTGATAACTACTGAACATGAAAGCTGCCCATACATAATATACATTTTCCACATTTGTTTGTTCCACATCGGGCGATCTTGTATTCTTATCAAATATAACAGACTTGTTTTGGACATCCTGCTGTCCCACGTCAACGAAATCGTCATCTCCAAGCGAATCGTAAACATGTTGCAAAGAAGGCCATTGTATTTTCGGAGGCGTCTTAAATATCGAAAATGGTACTTTCCTCACCGTCGTTCGTACCTTCTGATTTACTTTATCACTCGTGATTTCAAATAGAACTTATCCTGCACAATTAAAAAGATCAACAATTCTTTAAAACAAAAATAACACACCCTAATACCAATAAAATTACATCATATCATATACTATAAAACGCTGGCCAATTAGGTTAAAACAAATAAAAATATTAACCCTAATAAAAATCATCCCCTTTCCCAATTGTACTCCACAACTCAACATCAAAACATATTAAAACCCTTCGCAAAAATATAGTACACGGAAAGTATATCATATATAAGAAACATTAAACCTAAAAATATGGCAGCTACTAACACAAAACATTACCAACATATTTAAAAGCATCCCCCGTAGCCAACCGTGTAATACAAAAATAGACAATTAACACAAAGACATTCACATGTCCAGTCGTCACCATTGATAATGTCACCATCGCAACCGTGTGACGTCATCGTCACATGTAATTATATCTATACTCTACTGACTAGTATGTTACTGAACACAGCTACTGACTATAAACTATTGACTAAATATCACCAACAGCCATGCCGAACACTATTTCTTTAGTGAAAAAACAATAAACACAGGTTAACCCTAATAAAAAAATCACCCCCTACACGAAATGTACTCCAAATCAACAACAAAACGCTTATTAACACATTCACACAAACAGCACGCAGACTATATATCATATAGAAGCAAGTCAAGCAACAACAAAACCTAGGTATTGCAAATTCTAACTCAAAAGTGTATAACATCCAACTCGCCAGTGGCCAACTGTTGACGGAAATCAATTTTTACCAAACTTCGTCAACACAGTTAGTCCTCATCGTCGTGGCAACCGTAGGTCGTCATTGTCGCGGTCGTAGACGCGCGCGTGGTGGATCAAACAGTCGTATTCCTCAAAATGTTTGGGAACACACCTGCCTTCGTCGTCGTTGAGGCCGTCGCCGTCACTGTTGTAGCCGTCGCCTTCACCTTCGCCACCGACCCGCTCGCGAGTTAACCAGACGGCGGTTGTCGGGAAGAGGGGCACAAGGATTGAGTGCGGGTATCGCCGACTCAACCGCGGAAGAGGGGAAAAAGACATAGGTCTCGGGTTCGACGATAGGGCGCCAGTTAATGGGCTGGATCCGTCCGCGCGGCTGGATGCTGCCAATTAAATGCCTCGCTCGGTCTAGGCCGCTGGATTGCGTCGGTTAATGGGCTCGGTCGGTTGCGCCAAGTAGCGCCAGTTAATTGCCTCAGCCGGTTGCGCTGTGTGTTCAACCCGCGTCCGGTTGGCTCGGTCGGTCAGCCGGCTGTATAATAGCTATTATACACTCTAGGTGTATAATAGCATTTATATATATATATGTATATGTATATGTATATGTATATGTATATGTATATGTGGAGCCTTTTCAATGACTTCAGTGGATATAATTATGATTCTTTCATTACTTGATGTGGAAAATTAGTAGAGGTGGTGAATATTATGGGACAAATGATGAAGAGAATGGCATTAAATCCCAATATTCCATCTTAGATGAAATCGAGCAAAATGGAGTGGCTGAGTGTCACAATCGTATACTAATGGATATGATACGCAAGTTACTCTAAACTAACTGTTAACTGTGGATGGAAGCATTAAAAACATCTGCACACATTCTAAATCAGGTTCCTTGTAAGTCGGCGTCCAAAACACCTTATGAATTATTTTTGTGTGTGAGGATATATGATCTACTAGAGCTAAGTTGTTCAACTCACAAGCGAAGAAATTAAATTAAAGTCTAAGACAGTGGACACTGGCATCTCATCCGATATCCTAATAAGTCTAATAATTATAGTGTGACAGGAGGGTCCCTCGATCGTCTTCTCCTGTTCACCGGCATCGTCGTCCTCGGATGGGGCGCCGCCGCCGACGACGTACGTACTCCTCGATGGTTGTATCAGTGATGTCGATGCCACCATTCGACGTAGAGGAGAGCCAACTCGCCGGATACATCCTCCCTGCCGCACAGCCTCTTGAGGATGGTCTCTGCCTTCTTCCTCCTGCCCTTGCTGACGAGCCAGCGCGGAGACTCTGTCATGTAGAAGACCGTGATGAGCAGGTAGGTCAGCGAGAAGGCCACGGAGATGACGACGAGCATGAGGCGCCAGTTGGGCACGGGCGCGAGTGCCATGAAGAAGGCCATGCAGTAGGAGAGGAAGATGCCGCCAGAGGAAGCGGTTTCCGGGAGAGTCTTGAGGAGGCCTCGCACCTCTACACGGGGATGAACATGGCGGCGAGGCCCACACCAAGTACTTCGAGGAGCCTACCGAGCAGGAGGACGTAGAAGTTGCGGGACCACAGCATGATGATGAGGCCGCCGGCGAAGTAGAGGTGCGAGGAGGCGATGAGCATGGGCCGGCGGCCGACCACGTCGGAGACCCAGCCATACAAGGTGGTGATGATTGCGGTACCGAACACCGACATGGCGACCAAGAGGACCTCCATGACGGGAGATGCCTCTAGGTGGAATTCACGCTTGATGTAAAGCGCTATACTGGTGATGGTGGTGATGTCCCACCCACGCAGCATATTGCCAATAGCAGCCGTGATGGCCACCAGCACGGTGTGCCTCATCGCGATGCTCTAGTACGTCGTCGATCCTGTTCTCTCGCCGGAAGGGAGAGGGGCATGCAGTAAGGGTTGGATTTATTGGTTTGAGAAATCCGATAAATCCGATAAATCCGTATTACCGCTGACCCCCGAAATTTTTCCCTTACCGCTCAAAAATTTCGGATTATTTTGAATTTGGCCACAGGCCCATTTGACTTCAGCCCTAATCCTATTCCAGCTCTCCTCCCCTCCTCCCCAGTCCCCACCTCCCCGCCGTCGCTCCCCGCCGTCAGCACGCCTCCCCGCTGTGCCCCCTCCATTCCCGTCACCCGTGCGCGCGCTCCCCGCCGCCGGCGCCTCCCCATCGCCGGCCCGCCTCCCCGCCACCTCCCCGCTGCGCCCCCTCCATCCCCACCACCGGCGCTCCTCGTCAACCGTGTGCGCGCTCCCCGCCGTCGGCCCGCCACCTCCCCGCAGCCTCCCCGACCCCGCCGGTGCCTCCGTGTCGGCGCCCTCTCCCCTGCTCTGTCTGCCTCCCTGCCACCTCCTCGTAGCCTCCCCGCCGGCGACGGCGCCTCCCCGCTGGCGCCCTCTCCTTGCCCCTGCGCCCCCTCCTCAGTCCGCCTCCCCGCCACCTCCCCGCCGCCCCCGCCACCTCCTGTCATATTTTTTGCACTCCTCTTTGTTGAGCAGCGTAAGAATCCCGTATGTTGGCTATTTTGTTTAGTTCCGATTTTGTATGTTGTCATTCCATTTAGTGAACATTTCTCTGGCCTCTTTCAGTGATGATGGTGACAGGAAGCGATGAAGATAATGTAGCGGGAGCATGTGCAGCCAATGCGGGACAATCAAATAAGGACAAAGGCAAGGGCACCATGACTGCTGGTCGGAGCACAATGACAGATACTAATGTTGAGGATGTTTGCAAAAATGGTAAATAGACACACTTTGTTACTCTCACTTTGTTGCATGGATCATTATGCTTGTGAATTGTTTCCTATTTATTAATCTTTGTTTCATTTTAATTTGCGGTATTGGTGTGGTGTAGGGAGGCGGGTGAAATTGAAAAATTCTATTGAGTATATATGGAGTCATGGTGAAAAATATAAAGTAAATGGCTTTAGTTGTTATTATTGCCCCACATCTATTGTCGGTGGAGGTGCAACACGATTTAGGCAGCATTTGGCTGGAGTATCTGGGAATGTAGGAGCAATGGTGGAGTGAGATGGAGTTGGTGCTTAAAGCTGTTTCACCAATATACTCTGCACTTCGTTATGCTGATACACAGAAAAATGTTTCTATATCTGGATTTCTTGAAGTAATGTTGCGAGCTTTAAGAGAGATAACTGCCAATTTAAGTGACCCCAAACACAAAGAGTTTCTTGATAGTTGGAAGGGAATAATCTATAAAAGGCTTGATTATCTTCTTGATGGTACTCTTATGGTTGCGGGTAAGAACTTATTCAATTTATGTGCCTATTTTATGCATTATCAATTTATTAATATTATTGAATTTGTTTCTTCTTTTAGCTGCTGCACTAGACCCCAATACATTGTATACATCTAAAATTGTAAAGACTTCAAGATGCAAACATGCTGTAACATTGGCCCTTAAGAAGCTTGCTCGCTCATCTTCAAAGGCTTCTACTGCAATTGATCAATATATTATGTTAAAAAGCAAGGAAAATTATTTGGAGGAGATGAAGCTTGTCGATCAGCCCTTAATGGCCATGTGGGTGCAGGTAATGCTTAGTTTTGTTGTCTCTTTTATGTTTTCTGTAATTTTACTCTTCAACATGTTAGTTTGGCAATTTTTCATTTTTATTGTCATTTTTCTAGCTGATTGGTGGAATCAATATGGTGGAGAGTATCCAGACCTGCAATACTTTGCAAAGCGTATTGTTTCACAATGTTTGTCATCTAGTGGTTGTGAACGAAACTGGAGTACTTTCGCTTTAGTACATACCAAATTGCGAAATCGTTTAAGTTATGACAAGCTCCACAAGTTAGTTTATGTTCACTATAATTTGAAGTTGCGCATCCAACAGTTTGAAGACGGAATGCAAAACATTCAAGACATGCAATTTCATCATGAATCAGATTCTGATCCTTGTAGTATCTTAATGGATTGTGCCTTGTATGATGAAGATAACCCAATCATGGATTGGTTTTGTAATTTTAGAAATGAGTCTGCGTCGATTCTTGATGAATTTATTGAAAGTGATCTTGAAACTGCCAATCCTAGTACATTCATTGCACAAGAGTTAGAGATGGATGAGACCGAGGTGGCTGCATTTAAAAAGGATACTCTTCAAAAAAGGGGTAAGAAAAGAAGGCTAGGATTTGTGGAAGAGGATGTTGAGGTAGAGGATGTTGAATCAGATTCTGTACAAGGTAGCCAGGAGTATGCGGAGTTTGATTCTAATGATAGTGAAGGTGATGGTAAGTTTTAAGTTTTGATCGCATTCTTAGTGTTCTTTTATCTAAGTTTGTTAATGGCATATATGTTTCAAAAAAGGTCATGATGATGATGGTGGTGTTGGAGAGACTCATGGTGATGAAGAATGTGTTGATGGAGGTCAAACTAGTGGTGGTGGTAAAAATAAACTTTGATTAAACTTTTATTTGACTTGCATTATATATACTTCTGTTAGTATATTTATATCTATGCATTTTTATAGGTGCTACAAATAAACATCCAACTCCTCTACGCCCAAGATCAAAAAGGGTCAAGAAGTTATATGTCCTATTAAGGGTTAGAGAAATTTCTTTGTTTGATAATGTTTTTTATTATATATTGAACCAACTTCTTCTTTGTTAGGATTGAATTTAATGGAGTATTCGAAGACTGGAGTATGGAGTATGGCTGCTTTTATAATATTTTGTGAACAATGATAGCATGATGTGGTTGAAATGAGGATTGTATGGTGCTGTTTTTGCATAATGTGTTTGCGATATTTTGTGAACAATGATGACATGATGTTTTTGATGTGGTTGAAACTTGAAATGGCCATTGGGCCATTGTATGGTGCTGTTTTTTGCATCATGTGTTTGTGTTATTTTGTGAACAATAATGATATGATGTTGTTGATGTGGTTGAAATGACAATTATGTGGTGATGTTTTTTATATGATGTACTTGTGATATTTTAGACAATATATTGAGTATGTGGCTTGTTATGGATATTTGTCTTGGTATGCATGATGATGAATCAATTGTATATATTATTGACTTGTGGCATGCGGTTTATGTTATGAATTGATGATTTTTCATGTTTTTTAATTTATTGTGGTTAGTTTTTGATGTTATATAGTTTAGAAATGGTTTGTTTTCATTTCTGTACAAATTGAGAGAAATTTTTTAAATTTTGTCCGAAATTTTTTTCCTATCTCCGATAGAATTCCGATATATCCAATATTCCCGTTTATCACTACCCTCCGATATTTTTTAAATATCGATAGGGTGAACCCTGCAGTACTACTGGTGGACTGAAAACGCCATTGCCATAGCTAGCTTATATATATCGCACACGTTGGCCACTTCGTCTACGAGTGGTTAACGCATCACCGAATCTCAGGGGATTCTATCATTTGAAAACTAAACAACTGCCGTTTCTGATCCAAAATTAATGCACTGCTCTGCGCGCTGAAAAATTCCAGCCTCCCTGGGCCGCACTATGGGAACACAGACTTTTGCCGAGTGCCTAGGGTACTCGGCGAATCCTCTTTTGCATTTGTCAAAGGCTTCGCCGAGTGCCACACTCGGTGAACCCTACTCGGTACACGCCTTATCGGCGACGAGGGTGTTCGCCGAGTGTTTTTTATCGGGCACTCGGTGAAGTCTTTGCCGAGTGTAATGTGGCACTTCGCCGAGTGCCACAGTGGCACTCGGCAAACACACACCGGCCGGGGTGGCCGTTAACGGACGTTCACCGAGTGCCCCACGTGGCCACTCGGCGAAGGGGGTTTGCCGAGTGCCACGTGGACACTCGGCGAAGGGGGAGAATGACATGTCTCATTAGAGAAGGCTCTAGACATTAGATTTCTCAAACTCAGAACATTAGTGTTGGTTGTGTTACCAAGCAAGACAAGACTAATATGCTTTCTCTTGATGATTGTCATGTGATGTATATCAGTGATATGTCAAATAAACGCTTGTGAAATAATGTTACTTCTTTAAAATTGTGGTATTATCGTTTAGGTCATGTTTAGATCATATTTCGAGGAAAACATGCAGCATCTAATGAGAATAGATACTCCAACCATTAGATTTCTCAGACTCAGAACAGTGCATCTACTATATTAAGGGGAAATTTGCTAAGAAAATTAAGAAGGGTTAATTTCCTCCATGCCACTGTTATTTTTCAGAATACTAGAAATGTCATTAAAATTTCAAAATTTGCTCATAAGTTATTACTATTCTCAAATTTACACTTTTATGTCATTTTGGCTCACCTACATAATAGGATATTTCGTAAATACCCACGTTACCCCGTACTGTTCATCTTCTTCCCTAAGCTTGTTTGGCAATGACAAGAACGCACCGGCCGATCCCTCGGATGTGGCACATGGGCGTCAGTAGGAAAAACACCGTGGAAAACAAAATCACGGGCAAAACGAATCACCAGAAGCCTAAACCTTTGGGAATAAACCAGCAAAAATTAAAAGAGAAAAATCTTTGCTTTCGCAGCAAATCCCACTCTGCATAACAACCAGCCAACCAACTAATCCACCAAATCTTTCCTTTCGTCGCTGACTGCTCGGGGCTCAGGCCGCACAACCGTCGCATCGCTCGGGGCTGCGCACCCACGTGAGGGAACTGGAGGAGCCCTACTCAACGTCCGCTGTGGACGCCACCACCTGCTCTGAAGCCCGCCGCCTGCCACCACATGAGGAAGATGAACAGGTGGGCTCAAGGCAGGCAACAGGGGGCAGGATTAGGGTTACGGTTCTCAATGGCGATGAGGGGCACGCTCATTTCCTTTGCTCCGGTGACGGTGGTCAATACCGTAGAGGCGTCACATTTTGAGCTCCGAGAGGATCCCTCGTTCTGGATGGAGAACAATGTGAAGGTGTGCATACAGAGCATGCACATGAGGAAGAAGATGAACAGTGCAAGGTAAGGTGGGCATTTGTAAAATATAGTACTTTATAGGTGAACAACCCAAATAATATAAATGAGTGAATTTGAGAATAGTAATATTATATGAGTAAATATCGAAATTTTAATAGCATTTTTGATATTCTGGAAAATAATGGTGGCACGGAGAGAATTAACTCAATCAAGAAAGGGAAGAAGCTACTAGGAGTATGGGTCTAAAATCATTCACACTAATATATGTGGACCATTTCAAGTGACTTTAGTGGATGGTTATGATTCTTTAATTACTTTTAATTACTTTCACTGATAGAATTTCTCGTTATGACTATATTTATCCCATTCATGATTGATCATGAGCGTTATACAAATTTAAGATCTTTAAGGCCGAAGTGAAAAATTAGTATAGTATCACTATCAAGATAGTGAGATCAGATCGATGGGAGACATGCTTCGTATGGTCAAATTCTTGGACCCTATGTAAATACCTTGAACATAATGGTATTAAAGCCAATTATTCTATGTTGGGTGAACCTGAGCAAAATGGAGTGGTTGAACATTGCAATTGTACACTAATGGATATGGTACCTAACATGCTTAGTTACTCTAACTTGCGAGTTGATCTATGGATGCAAGCATTAAAGACAACTGCTCATATTCTAAATAAGGTTTCTAGTAAGTCAATGCCCAAAACACCTTATGAATTGTAGTTTGGAAGGAAGTCATTACTAAATTATTTACATGTGTGGGGATGTCTAAGAAATTATTTACGTATACCCACTAAAGCTAAGTTGATCAACCCATAGGTAAATAAACTAGAGTCAAAGATAATGATATGCCATCTCATCGGATACCCTGACAAGTCTGAGGGATATCGATTCTATGGTCCTTGTCATTTTACTAAGTTTATAGAAACCAAACATGATGTATTCCGAGAGGATGTAGAAATTAATGGGAGCTTTACATTGAAGGATATAAATCTTGAAAAAATTCAGTATGTGTGTCTCATTCCAATGATTCAAGAACCATTGACACATTAATTTGTGCTACCACTCATCATACCTTCTACACGGTCCTCTAGTGCTACAACAGTTGGACCGGAAACGACGACCAGAGGGGGTGAATGGGAGCTTTTAAAATTTTAGGCTAGGAAACAACCTCCTGTTTTGTTCTGTCTTCTACGGAACAGGCTTCAAACACACCCTTCGAAGTTCTGGTTCGGAGGTATTTTACAGCTCCGAAATCAGGCTTCGCAAGGAGCAAAAGTTCGAAGCCAAGAAGACTTCGCTCCACCCACAACCCCGAAGATTCAGTTCTGCTAAGTCAGTGCAGGCTCCGCACACTGGGTGCCTTCGAGCAGGCTTCGCACTTCACCCTTCGCAAGAGCAGACTTCCCTCTGCGGACTTCGACCAAATACTCAGCGACAACAATTGGTGCTAGGCTTCGTACTTCGAAGGTCTAAACGCACACTGAACAGACTTCGCCGAGGACTTCGACAAAGGAAGAAAACGGGCTTCGACTCAAGTCAAATAGTGCTTCGCTAGTAATCAGAGAGGTCTAGCCTCCAGTTTACACAGAGCGAACAGACACTGAAAAACACACACTTCTCACACACTTCTCTAGACGAGATCCAGTGCACAAACTCAACCCAGAAAAATGGTGCACAAAGAAATCAAAACGTGAAGTGCAACGCACAGTACAAGTTCAAGCAATGAAAGAAGAACATAATCAAAACTTCATTGCATGAACAGGGAACACAAAATGAACTCACAAACTGAATACAGATAGTGTGGCGGCTAGCACAAGAGTTCTACAATGGCTGCTCAAAGTGTTGATGTGACCTAGCTAGCCTCCACTATTTATAGGCACTATTCAGCCCTGTGAATAGACTACTTTACCCCTAGGGTTTACACTGGTTTTGTCTCATCAGAACAGGGGTACAGCTGGTAGTCTACTTTATTTGGAGGCTTCTTTTGTCAGCTTTGCAGAGGAGACAACATCATCTTTTGTAGAGCAGACACGGTCAGCCTTTGCAGTCTTGGATTCTTATGAAGCCCCCCTTCGCACGGGAGGGGTGCAGTAGCTTCGGTGAGAAGCCTTGAGCCTGAGGGCCTTCGCTTCACCGAAGTCAGCCTTCGATACAGAGACGTTTTTGAGCCGAAGCCGTCAAAGCCCTTGGGCCTTCGCACCAACACCTCCGGAGTGGACCACCACGGCTTCGCAGCTTCTCCTAGCTCGAACTCTGTCAGTCCGTGTACCGAAGCCATGCATGGCCGAAGTACCTCAAGTCAGCCTCACTCCGAAGCCAACCTCACTCCGAAGTCAGCCTCACTCCGAAGCCCCACCTTCGGAGTACCACCCTTCGAAGTCCCTCCTTCGTCCAAGGCCTCTGCATGAAGCATTCCATGAGCACTTCGTCGCAGTGTCTCTCCCCGAGCACACTCCTCGACGATCCTCACCCGGACCATGCCTTCGATGCACCTCAACTTCTGAGACCTTCGTCGGGTATACCTTCGAGTGCCTCCCTCCGGAGCACACTTCGAACGCCTTGCCTCATTGCTGAGGACTTGATCCACCATACTCCGAAGTCACTCCATTCGGAGTACCCTTCGAATTGCCTCGCCTCCGAGGACTTCGTCTCGGATTACCTTCACCCCGCGCCACACCCCGCACTTACTGCCTTCTCCTGGCGCACCTCGACCCGAGGTCCGACCTCGACCCCTTCGCAGCCTTCGTGACCGAGCTCCCCGCTCGCCTGGCATCAAGCCTCCCGCTTGACTCAAGTTCACTTGCTGCAAACCGTTTGTTGCCTCCGAAGTCACCTGCGCACCACAGACAAATAGACAAGTGTATCCAGTACCCCGGAGACCTCTCCGGGTAAACAACCTCTGATACACACTCCGGTGTACCTCCCAAAGTACCGAGACCTTCGGTACGACCAAGTCATCGTGTACTGTCGGACCCCTCCGACAGGCACACTCCACTGCAACAGCTGCAGCAAACAGAGCCCACTGAACCCTTCGGTGAAACAACCTCTGAACCTCTTCGGAGGGACCCCTTCGAATCAGAGGATAAAAACTGTCAATCACTCAACACAGATTCCGAAACCAACCCTTGGTTTCTCAACAACTCCTGTTGAGATTTCTCATGAGTTAGCAACTGAGCCTCAGCATAAAGAAGTAGTGGTTGAACCTATGATTGAAGAGCCTCAATCTGCTCCTCAACTAGTTGTGAATGAGCCAATAAGAAGATTGCAACAGGAAAGGAGATCTATTAGTAAGATATGTACGATATTAGGAAGATAGATGATCCTACCTCATTCATAGAGATAGTATCAAATAAATACCTCGTTGTGGATTGAGGCTATGGAGGATGGGCTTAAGTCTATAAACACTAATGATGTATAGTATTTAGTAGAATTTCCTAGTGGAGTCAGACTAGTGGGCTATAAGTGGGTCTACAAGACAAAATGTGACTCTAAAGAGAATATTAAAAGATTCAAAGCTAAGCTCGTAACTAAAGGTTTCACACAGAAATAAGGGATTGTGAAAGTTGCCTAGAGGGGTTATTGACGCCAAGATTTGGTAAAGCCCAAGGCCCACCAAGGAAGATACGCGGTCAATAGAAGGTCAAAAAAAGTCAAATGTATCCGTCCGCAACAACTGCATGACCGGATAGGGGAGCCAATGGAGATAAGAGCAAAAGATGGTTACATATTCATTCGGAATCGACTGGATAAGTTACTTGAACGGCAAATCTACGTAATATAAATATGTATTCTCCGGCGAAGAGGTGAGTCCCACCACCCCCAACGTTTGTGCCAACTAGGTTAGTACCTTCACGGCTGCATCGGTTCAGTTCTATCTCTTGAGGAGAACGGTGAAACAGTACGATCACCAGTTGTTCTCAGTGTATTTGGCTAGGTCTAATGCTGCATCAGTTAGGTTTGATCTCTTAGATTGAGTTGATTTAGGTCTGATAGTTTGAGGCTTCATCGGTTAAGTCTGACATCTCTTGCTATTGTATCTTTTTCATGTTGTATGTTGTTCATCTAAATAAAGTTTGCTCGATTCGTTGATATATTGTTCAGATCATCGTGACTAGCTACTGTCTTGGTTAGGTCTGATCTAGTTATTGTGTTGATTTCCATGATATAGATCTGTTATCTGGCATGCTTTATTTATTTCTATCAGAGTACAAGTTGATGGGTTATCTGTAATTCATCTCCGTATCATGTTCACCGCCGAATGGTGCACATCGGCATATATGCATATTCTGCCTTTTCTATCGGCCGGTGGTGCACTCGCTCGATTGGGCCTACTTGGGCTATCGGCCGTATGGCCGATCGGCACGTTGGTTCATGGTTTTATCCTTTCTGCCACAATCGATCGGCTATGCTACTAACACTTATCTTTTTTGATCTCTTATCAATTGCAAGGTCAAACTGATTGGCACACCCTGAACCCCTTCTCTAAGAACGTAGGACCTACACTTGAGTCAAGCAGATCTCTCAGGCCACACGTGTATTAGTGTGTGACTAAAAAGCACGCCAATAGGGGTGAATAGACAATCTGAAATTCTCAACTAAACATTATCATATTACTAGTACATAGTTTGAAATGATGAAATCACTCAACATAACATTACCATGAGAAAAGAATGAGAAATGAGCTAGACTCTATGTAGTTGTAAGTAATCATGTAAACTCGTAGATACACACATTTTTAAATCCAAACCCCTAACCGACCTAAATCCGTGAACCCATAAACACAAAACTAAACCGAAACTCATACTCGTCGGGTTATGTACCCATGAGTACGTACCCACATCCATGGGTAAAACCACCATCTCTACTATACATATAGGAATTTTAGCCACTTTATATCAAGTTTAAAACATAACCAAACTATACATTGTATCACATCATGGTAGTGATTATTGCTATCAGGCATTTACATATTTGCATTTCCTGTGCGACGCCTTTGCTAGCTGACTATCGGAATGCTTATGAAATTTCTCAAATAAAAGAGAAAGGTTAAGCAAGAACTGCTCAAACAAGACTATCTATATGCGAGTCAAGTATAAACACCTAAAATCTTCCAATGGGACACCGGTGCAGGCCCTAGCATATCAGGGTTGTGGCGTTGTGGTGGCACTATTAGAGGGTGTATCCTGAGTGGCCGTGTTGAATGAGGGAGGAGTCAGCGTCCATTTGATTGATTGGAGGATGAAGTTGGATGAGATATGGTCATTTAAGTTTTTACATGACCGTCCAGTTTTTTGTTTGGTAGAATGGATGGACTACCTTTTTATAGCTGCCCAATTTTTTATTTGGTTGATAGGCGAACCTAGATGAATTGGTATAGTCACCTCCTAGGTTGAATGTTTTCAGTAACGTTGGCCTACGCTGGTAACCCGATCCAGTAAATTTTCTTGGATAAACTCATCCATCATATTAGGGGAATATTCCCCCCACTATCCACCCTTGCCACTGTCGTCCTTCAACCAAACAACCTCAAAATTTAGACATACATCTTTCATCTAGAGAAAGTCGCACAACCAAATGGATCATTAGTGGCAGCGTGCAGTGGGGAGGAGCAAGACGGCACACTACTAGGAGAAGTTGAGTGACGACCCATCACCAACAATACAGTATTACTGACATGTGTGAAATAGACAATCACTAAAAGTGTATTATTATTGGCGTGTGTCTTTTATCTATCACTAAAACCGCATCACTAAAAACCGTTTCTGTGGTAGTGGAGTTGGGTGACTGCGTAGGAGACGTTGGGTGGCGGTGGAGTGGGAGGATGATGCAGAAGGGTTTGAGGATATAAATGAAGATGTATTTTATAATGCCACGACCAATATTTTTTAAAAGTTTACAGTGAAAAGCTATGAAAGTTTGGTGGAAGTAGCTTTTAATTTGTATAAGAAAAAGTTGTTGTTCGGGGAAGCTGATTTGTTTCTAGATCTATTTGATTTATGTTTTAGCTTTTGAACCAAAATCAGATTAAAAAACTAAACCAAATGTATCGTTATTTCCAAATAAAACAATGGATAGCAAGCAGCGAGCACCAATCCTCAAATGAATCTGACGGACAATAATTCGCGTGACAAAAGACCTATTTATTCCAACTTAAAATCTCTACTATTATAAAGCGGCGACTTACTCGTCCGTCCGCAGCCTCCCTCCCTGTGCAGCGTGCCTCTCACTTCCCATAAAAAACCAATCAAAACTTATACCCTAAAAAAACCGGTGCAACTGCCGTCCCCGTCCCCACGTGCGCCGTGCCTCGCCCCCTGCGCAACCGCCCGCGTTCAGCATGCAATGCATGCGCTGGGCGCATGATTCAGTGCGTGAGAAAGAAAAAAAATGAAAAAATGAAAAAGAATAAAAAAGAAAATATTATAAAGCGGCGACTTACTCGTCCGTCCGCAGCCTCCCTCCCCGTACAGCGTGCCTCTCACTTTCCATAAAAAACCAATCAAAACTTATACCCTAAAAAAACTGGTGCAACCGCCGCCCCCGTCCCTTGAGCGCGACTGCTGCGCGCATGATTCAGTGCGTGAGAAAGGAAAAAGAAAAGAGGAAAAGAAAAAAAAGAAAAAAGGAAAAAGAATAAAAAAAATAAAAAACCAGAAAAAGAAAATTGTATTTATATTTCAGTCTTTTAATTTATGTATTTTGCGCGGAAATAAAAAACCTATTATAAAATAAGATTTTGTTGTAAAGCACAGGTCTCTGACTAGTCTCTACTATTATAAAGCCACAACTTTTCCGTTTCCTCCGTCCGCTCCGCGCGCCCCGTTGGTCTGGAGTCATCCGTCCGCCTCGCGTGCATCTCCGTTCCCTCCGCAGCGTCCCGCTTCCAGCCCATTACCGGCGATTCCGGCCCATTACTCACGCAAACGACTTCCTCCACGAAAAAACCCTAGCGTCAGTGCGTCACCCTCCCGCGCCGCTCGCCCGTCGCTCCGACCCCTCCCGCGCCGCTTTCTCCTCCACGGAAAACCCTAGCGCCGCCCTCACGCGCCGCTCGCCCGAACCCCTCCCACTCCCGCGCCGCTCGCCCATCGCTCGGTCCCCCTCCCGCGCCGCTCGCCCCCGGTCGACGGAACCCTAGCCTGCCCCGCGCATGGCGCCTGCTCCGCTCGCCAGTCGCTCGGACCCCCTCCTGCGCCACTCGCCACCGCTGAGGGCCTAGGTTTCCGCAGAGGGAGGGATTCGGCCCGACGAATGGCTTGGCATGGCCTAGGTTTCCGCTGTGCGCCGCCGTGCCAGGTCCTTCGCCGCGCCCAGTTCCTCCGCGTCGCTCGCCTAGGTTTCCACAGAGGAAGGCATTCGGTGCGACGAATGGCCTGGCCTGGCATGGCCTAGGTTTCCGCCGTGCGCCGCCATGCCAGGTCCTTCGCCGCGCCCAGTTCCTCCGCGTCATTCGCCCGCTCCTCCCTCCCACGCCGCCGGACCGGCCCACCATGCTTAGATCTGGCGGTTACCGCCTTGACCACACCTCGGCCATCACATCCCACGTCGGACTTGCAACCGTCTCGCTCTGCATGCGTCGACCACGTCCGCACCACCATCAATATTAAGCATCACCTGATGCTTATTGAAGCTCTACCCTTGGAAATACCACGAGAAGAACAAACAGCTAAAGACAAGGAAGAAGAGGAGGTCACACAATCGAAGCTTCTCCAGTTCCTGATCAAACAGGTTCTGTCCCAATTCACTTATCACTAGAGGATGTTCTCTTGCATCTGTTGTTTAATTCTGGAAATTCTGAATGTATGTTCTTCATTTCTGGATGAATGTTACCTGGAGATTAGATATGCTTTTGCTCTGTAATGTTTTAAATTTCATGAATAAAAGTTCTGTAATATCATGAATACAAGTTCTGTAATGTTATGCTATATGGTGAGATAGTTGTTATGCTCCTGGCTGTAATTGAATGATTGAATCTTGATGGGAATTTCTGGATGAATGTGAGGTTGTTTTTGCGAGATTAAGTCCTCTCAACTTCATGTTACCTGGAGATTAGATATGCTTTTGCTCTGTAATGTTTTAAATTTCATGAATCAAAATGTTCTGTAATGTCTATAATTGTTTGCCATGGAATTGTTTAGCCATGAGACTTATTGTCTGTTTAATCCATGAGTTCATGGCTAAACAGTTTTATATCAGCCTCACTGTTGTTTGATTCAGAAATCAGAATTAAGCTGGTAATCTGTTTCCATGGAATTATCAATGCATCATGACAAACTTCTGACATAATATACTATATAGTCATTATGTGTCTGTTGCACATCATTATATGACAAGATGAATTGAATTAAATTGATGAATTGATCAATTCTAGATGAATGCTGATTTTGTGAGCTTGAGTCCTCTCAATAGCTAGATAATGTTCTGTAGTTTGCCATTACATGAAAAAAGGTTTTGTAGTTTCATGAATAAATGTTCTGTAATGTCTATAATTGTTTGCCATGGAATTGTTTAGCCATGAGACTTATTGTCTGTTTAATCCATGAGTTCATGGCTAAACAGTTTGAGCTTCTCCCTACCCCATCTTCCACTGCTCTGTGCCAATCTGCTCTTCTCCCTCTCCATCTGTTCTGCCATGGCTGCTTTCTGTTGTGGCATCCAGCATTAGAAGATAGAAAGGGAGCCAAGCTAGAGAAGTTGTGGGAGTAGAAAAGTCCAATATATGGGTTGGTCTGCTGTTTTAAATAGGTTTTTAGGTCTGGGCTTTAGTATGCTATGCAATGTTTTGTTATGGCCTTTTTTCATTTTTTTTTCTTATTTTGACTGTATATAGGGCATCACCTTGCCTTACGCCTTACCAACTTTATAACTATGGTACTAGCACTACAATCTTTTGCCACCAGAGAAAAACACAGCATGGAAATTATGATAACTCAATGATGTGACAATTCAAACATAAGTGTTGAACCAAATGTCATGACTTACTTCCTCAGGGCTCATATTATACATCAGTTCCTCAATTCTTCGAGCAAATTGGAATAATTTTTCAAAGTGCTGTAAAAAGATGCTTTAGTAGTGGTAGAATAGATGCATTTGCATTATGTAGTACCAGAAAAACTGAACCATAATGACGTACACATGACTTACGATATATATGACCAAATTTATGAGGCGTGAGCAAGCTTGTTCATAACCTTCACTTGCTTGATGATAATATTTAGCAAGTGTTGGCACAACATTAGCTAAATCGTACAGGCTGTGCACCATACAACATATATCAAGTTAATGTGAGTTGTACAGACTGCTAGGTGGTCCTTGTTAATCTACCATTCTAATAAGGTTGATGCAAAGTCTGGCAATTTCACATGATAAAGGAGCACAGAAACAAAAAGAAATAGGATAAACCTGTGTTGGAAGGCTGCGTAATTTTCCAATAGTACAATATCAACATAAGCACATAAGCACTATAGTAAATATTTTACTTTAGATATGTATTAGGAAACCATAACAGTGGACCTTGGAATATAGGGTACAACTCCAATTTGCCGTACATTGCGCTCATACTTCTCAGTTTGGTAGCAGGCATCATCAACAAACTGAGATGGCCAAGCAAATAAAACAGTAAGGAACAAAACACTGTTCCAAAGCAGAAAAAAACTGGCTATCTGCCTCTGAATAGAGTCAAACCCTGCTAAATAAAATGGATATCCTTGAATAGAGTCAAACCCTGCTAAATAAATTGCATGTGATCTTACATTTATTTATATTCTGTTTGTCAAATATATTTAGAGTCATTGTTTATTGTTTTTAATATTCTTCCCTGTTTATCATTTTCCCTGTTTATTTTTTACTATCCCTGTTTATTTTTAAGAATTTCTTTTCTTTATTTTTTTACTATTACCAATTTAGCATCATGTTTTCAATACTTTTTTAATTGCATGTGATCTTACATTTATTTATATTCTGCTTGTCAAATATATTTAGAGTCGCTGTTTATTGTTTTAATATTCTTCCCTGTTTATCATTTTCCCTGTTTATTTTTTACTATCCCTGTTTATTTTTTAAGATTTCCTTTTATTTATTTTTTAACTATTACCAATTTAGCATCATGTTTTCAATACTTTTTTAATTGCATGTGATCTTACATTTATTTATATTCTGTTTGTCAAATATATTTAGCGTCGTTGTTTATTTTTGTAATATTCTTCCCTTTTTATCATTTTCCCTGTTTATTTTTTACTATCCTTGTTTTTTTTTGTTAATATTTTTCCGTGTTTATTTTTTTAACTATTACCAATTTAAAGTTTTGAACTACCTAGATATATTAAATGGCTGGCATGCGAAAGAGAACTTACGCCGACCGTCCAACTCGTAATGCGGTGGTACCTAGGTGAGCTTATATTAGTAAAATCAACTTTCCTGCAACGATGAAAGATGTTCTAAATTTCATTTTTTGTTAAGGTTTATGAAATTTGACGAGATAGAGTTCGAGCACTTAAACTATGCATGGAGTGCCGTCGCCAGAGTAGAAGTTAAGTTTCTCCCTGATGAATATGGAGAAAAACAACGATTTATTTTAATGGATATTACCGTAAGTTGCACACAATTTGGACTAAATTTTACATAGTAGTGAACATGTGAACTATTCTAAACCCTAATATTATACGTAGGGTGCTAAAATAGAAGTCATTGCATGGGAGCGGGAGGAAGTTCATAGGTTTAACATTCTCCTAAATGAAGGACAATGTTATACTATTCATTGTCTATATTTTCAACCTAATCTTGAAGAGGCATTGTACTATCGGAGCATTGCCCATGCCTATGAAGGTTCTCTTCGAAGAAATACAACAGTTGAGCCATACATTCTTCCAATCCAATTCCCTCCCTATCCAAAATATCTATTGACGTTTCATGACGCGTGGATTCGTCCGAATAAAACGTTTGTGGGTACGTACGTAAATTGAATCGGCGATGCATAGTTTCAAAAAAAATAGTTGTCTTACTTATAGTATGATATGATTATTTGGACAGACATAGCTGGAGTGGTTGTCTATTGGGGGAAATTGGAACGACTTGGAGGTCTATATAGGGAGATAACACTGATGGACACTAGGTAATTCATAAGTTAGATACAACCACTTATATCGTCATAAACAATCACATTGTTTTTGCAAATCGAAAGCTAATGAGAATTTGATCTTTTTTAGCTTGAACATGATGGTTGTTGGAATTTGGGGTGACTCCCTCACTGATCACATCTCTGAATGGACAGAAGCTCATCGTAACAACCACATTGTTTTAGGAACCATGCTTCGACTTCACAAGAAGCATAGTAATTTAGTCCTAACCCATTTTATCATTAATAAATATATAGTGATGAATTACACTAATATTTGTTCTACTTGGCGATAGGATGTTTAGAGACTTCAGAACACACTACAGTCAAGTTTAATCCGATGCATCCAGCCACACTACCTTTGCAAAGTAAGTAGTCCCAACAATACAAACACAAGCTAAGAATAATGGCAATACATCACATAATCTATAATATTTTTAATTATTTTTCTTCGAAATATAAATGCAGACTTACGGCAACGTGTGAGTTCAGGAACTATGGATCTAAGCTTTGTGAATCGGTTCATGGAAGCTAGATGGAGATATTTTGCAACGATTTATGGATCTGACTGTCCATAGTGTTACAGTCTTATGTGTATTGTGTTGTGCGTTGTTTATGTACTTCCTCATATTCGGATGTTTTGTGTTTATTTCTATTGGGTACACCCTTTAAAGTTATTTGAATGTAATATTGGTTTTTGTGTTCATTTCGTTTAATCTATTGTGTACTCCCTTTGAAGTTATTTGAATGTAATATTTGTATTGGAATACATTTCTCAAATTCAAGTACGCTTATTTATAAACTGAAAACATCATTCACTGTAATACTCTCATTTCTAACATTGAAGAATATTTTCTTTCCTCTAACACAATCTCGATATCCAATCTTGATTAATAATCATCGAATGCCCTATTTAAAATAACAAATTTGTAATCCTAACCCTCAAAATAACCCTTTCATCCAAAACAAGTATTCTAAATCACTCTTTAGTACCAAGAAAAATAAATTAAAAACTCAAACACTTCTCTCATTTAAATTCATGTTTCCTCTCTAATGTTTCTACTCAAGTATCGTTTGTTTGGTGGTTAACCAATTATATGCAATCGACAGGTCGCTCGACGCCGCGATAACAAAGCTATCAACCATGTCAGAAAATATAGTGAGGAGAGAGGGGAAAGAAGGTTGTTTTATTTTATAATTATAATAGGATAATTTATCCTGTTTATTTGTCTATTCAGATATTTGTGTTACAACATTACACTAAAATTATTGTCTAACAATGTGTACTCATTTCAAATGTTTATAGTCGTCGATGGTCGTCATAGACAAAAGAGAAATCGCGGTAACAATTTGCCTCACGGTCCTTCTGGAATTTGTATTCGACAATCATCGCACACTCCATCAGAAAGTTCATCGGACAGTGAAGATGTGACACGTCGACCATCGTCGTCATTTGTTATTCCTACGCAAAGTACCGTTACATCATTGGGATTATTTCCAGGACAAAGCTCTAATGGTATAAACTACTACTAAGTAATTGGTGCAATTACTAATAACATAATTTATGCCTCATGTGATTACATAAACATTGTTCAGGTGCAAAATTTTCTACGGTACCATCTGCAACTATCGACTCACAAGATCAGCAATCAATTCTCTCTGTTCAACAAAATCCTATTGACCGATCGGTCGATCGTGCTGAAATAAGGCGAGCACGTGAAAGATCACGATATGCAAGGTTGACACCAGAGCAACGGAATAAGAGACGTGCAAGTGATAAAGCTAGATATGCAAGTATGACGGATGAGCAAAGGCATGTGATGCGAGAACAAAATAACCAACGAAAATCTGACAGTTATGCAAGGTTGACACCAGAGCAAAGAAACAACAGACGTGCACGTGACAGAGCTCGATATGCAAGTATGCCGGATGAGCAGAGGCAGTTGAAGAGAGATCAAATGAACCGACGAAATTCCGCAAGACGGAGAACTCTTGATCCAAATTGTATTTATGCTAATGCAACACATGGCTCCACTAATGTTATCTACCAGAACCTACCGGGTAGCACTCACTTATTAAAGACTCAGCCAGACTGTCGTCACTGTGGTGCAAAGAGGTTTGAATATGAGCCACCAGGATTTTGTTGTATGAATGGCAAGGTCAAACTTCAAATGCCTGAGCCACCTGAGGAGCTTCGACGGTTGTACTCAGGTGAAGACATTCAATCACAACACTTTATGGAGAATATTAGATATTTCAACAGCCATTTTTCCTTCACCACAATGTACTGTGATTACGACAAGAACCTCGCAAGTGCAAGGGATGGAGTGTACACATTTAAAGCGCATGGGCAAATGTACCATAACATACACTCTTTCGGAAATGGAGGCAATGAACCTAGCCACTTGCAGTTGTACTTCTATGATGATGATCCTAGCTTATCACATCGTTTCCGTCGTGCTCGAGATGAGATATATAGAGAAAGGGACATATCTATTATTAGATGTTTGGTACATATTTTGAGAGATAATCCCTACTCTGAAACATTCAGAAGCCTAGGACAGGTTGAAGACGTTGATGAATATCGAATTGTGCTAAATATGGACTACAAGCTAGACCAAAGAACTTATAACAGACCGTTAACATCAGAGGTTGCTGCTGTGTGGGTTGAGGGGAATGATATTAATAAACATTTTGATCGTAGCATCACCTTGTTTGGCAATAACAACAACTACTATTCAATTAGACCGAGTGATGGGTGCTACGACCCTTTGTCATACCCCCTATTTTTTCCAAGAGCAGAGCTCGGTTGGCATTCTGATATACCGAGAGAAGGTATTGACCTTAGTCAGATAAGTACAACCCGACAAAGAAATGCTGACAACGCAGGTTAGCTAAGTGACCCGTATTCATGTTATTACGATACTATTAATCCATACGCTAATCACCTAATTGATTTCTCTTTTCTTTGTAGATACTACCAGCAAGTTTTTTGTTTCGATGCGCGAGTATTATTGCTATAAATTCCAGATGCGTAGTGGAATCTTCAACACGGTCTTGTATGGGAGACGTCTATTCCAGCAGTTTGTAGTTGATACCTACATAAAAATTGAAACGTCTCGCCTAAATTACTTCTTATACAATCAGAAGAAGATTCGTGCGGATCTTTACCAGGGCTTGATGGATAGTGTATCTGTTGGAGAACATAGAGCCAGCAGATTGGGAAAAAGATGGGTCCTACCTGCATCGTTTATCGGTGGCGGGAGGGATATGAGACGAAGATATATGGATGCTATGGCCTTAGTGCAGAAGTATGGAAAACCCGACATATTTATCACAATGACTTGTAATCCTAATTGGGAAGAGATAAGTAGGGACCTTGCACCTGGCCAAACACCACAAGATCGTCCTGATCTTGTTGTGCGTGTATTTAAAGCCAAGCTAGAGGATCTCAAATTCCAGCTATTTCGTAAACATATCCTAGGAATCATTGCAGCACAAGTCCATGTTATCGAGTTCCAAAAAAGGGGTCTACCACATGCACATTTCCTCCTTATCATGGAGTCAACATACAAATTGAGTTGTCCCGATGAGTATGATAATGTTATATCAGCAGAACTTCCGGATAAGGATAAATACCCGGAGCTATATGAAATGGTAGTGAAACATATGATGCATGGCCCGTGTGGTCCACTAAATAGGAAGAGTCCATGCATGAAAAATGGTAGTTGCAAGTGCTATTATCCACGCCAGTTTAGTGACACAACTATCCAAGGCGAAGATTCTTATCCTATCTACAGGAGAAGGGATGACAGACAAAGGGTAAGAGTGAGAGGTCATGACTTAGACAACAGATGGGTTGTCCCATATAATCCCATGCTTCTAAGAAGGTATGACTGTCACATCAATGCAGAAGTTTGTTCGAGTATTAAGGCTGTTAAGTACCTCTACAAGTATATTTATAAGGGTCATGATAGGGCGTCTGTGTCCGTCAATGAAGCTGATGAAAACCGCGAGATTAATGAGATCAATGAATATAGGGATGCTAGGTGGGTAACACCACAGGAGGCATTGTGGAGAATATTTGGATTTGATCTTAGCGGGATTTCGCCACCAGTGCTACAGTTACAGCTCTACCTCCCAGGAATGCATCTTGTGTCCTATAGAGAGAATGCTGATGTACGTGAAGTTCTCGACCAACAGGGTGCCTCAAGAACCATGTTGACTGAGTATTTCAAGGCAAATCAAGAATTTACGTGGGCACGCACATTACTTTATAGGGATTTCCCACAATATGCAGTGTGGTTGCCTGGACGTAAGCTTTGGAAAATAAGAGAACGAAGCACGCAGGTTGGGAGGATCATCTCAGCACATCCAGCAGAGGGAGAAAGATACTACTTGAGGGTGCTATTAAACCATGTGGTTGGTGCTACTTCATTTGAGAATTTGAGGACATATGATGGTATTGTATACCCTACATTTCGAGAAAGCGCTGAGAAAAGAGGTATTATTGAGTCAGATAACAGCATTGATGAGTGCCTCTCTGAAGCTGAAGTATTTCATATGCCTTCGTCCCTCCGAAGGTTGTTTGCTACAATATTGGTATATTGTGAACCTAGCGATGTGCGTGGACTCTAGAACAAACACTTCGAAGCAATGTCTGATGACATCCGACGATCCCAGATGAATGCATATGCAGTTGAACAAATGGTGTTATTGGATATAAGAAAATTGCTTCAGTCAATGGGTAAAGAGATAACATCATTTCCTCTTCCAGAAATTGATGAATCATATGACGCCATGGCGGGTGAGGTGAGGGAGATTTGTGAAGAGTCCTCTATACAGGTGGATAATGAGCTACTAGCGAGCACATCCTCTCTTAATGCAGAACAGAGATATGCCTATGATGTTATACTATCATCCGTTGACAACAATAGTGGAGGTGTGTTTTTTGTTGATGGTCCAGGAGGAACAGGAAAAACCTTTCTGTATAAAGCTTTATTAGCAAAAGTCCGTAGCGAGGGGAAGATAGCTATTGCTACTGCAACATCTGGTGTTGCTGCTTCCATCATGCCTGGAGGTAGGACGGCTCATTCAAGGTTCAAGATACCACTAAGCATACAAGATAATGGAGTGTGTAACTTCACCAAACAAAGTGGTACTGCGAAGCTTCTTCAAAAAGCTTCGCTTATATTATGGGATGAAGTCTCCATGACAAAAAGACAGGCAATTGAGGCGTTGGACAAGAGCATGAGGGACATAATGGAAAAGCCCAATCTACCATTTGGAGGCAAAACAATGGTTTTTGGAGGTGACTTCAGACAAGTTCTTCCAGTTATACGAAAGGGGAATAGGGCTCAAATTGTAAACGCAACATTGCGTAGATCTTACCTATGGGATAACATGCATCAGTTGAGACTTGTCCATAACATGAGAGCTCGATCAGATATATGGTTTTCAGACTACCTGCTACGGATTGGCAATGGCATTGAAGAGACCATCGATGATGACTATGTAAATTTACCCGACGAAATATGTGTACCCTACACTGGTGCAGAATCAGACATTGATAGTCTTATTGACATGGTATTTCCAATGTTAGGTGCAAACATGACTGATGCAGACTACATCACATCTCGAGCTATTTTGTCAACGAGGAATGAGAACGTTGATGCAATAAACATGAAGCTTATCGAACGTTTTCCTGGTGACGAGATGATTTATCACAGTCATGATCGAGCAGTCGATGATCCATGCAACCATTATCCGTCTGAGTTCTTGAATTCATTAACGCCAAATGGGTTACCTCCACATATATTAAAACTCAAGGTTAATTGTCCTGTGATTTTGCTCAGAAATCTTGACCCGGCCAATGGTCTGTGTAATGGGACTAGGTTGATAGTCCGAGCATTTCAAAGAAATACTATCGATGCTGAAATTGTATTGGGACAACATGCTGGTGAGAGAGTCTTCCTTCCACGCATACCCTTGTGCCCCTCCGACGATGAGATGTTCCCCTTCAAGTTTAAGAGGAGTCAATTTCCTGTTAGAGTGAGTTTTGCAATGACAATTAATAAAGCACAGGGTCAAACAATACCGCATGTTGGAATATACCTCCCGAACCCGGTGTTCTCTCATGGACAACTATATGTAGCTCTGTCACGAGCAACTTCTCGTAGCAACATCAAAATACTCGCCGCTCCGGAGAAAAATATGGGAATCAATTCAACAAGCACTCTAACGAAGAATATTGTCTACAAGGAAGTGCTCACTGAGTAGATAAAAGAAGATGTGCTCACTGTATAGTATATTGTACGATTTCATACCAGATTTGTAATTATAAATATGCAATGACACTTTATATAGAAAGCATACTTCTATGTATTGTTTTGAGGAATAATATATTACTTTGTTTCTTATCGTCTCAATATTACTAAACAAATGTGTTCGGCAAATATATCATGTTCTAAATATATTGCCGTTAACATTATGCATCCGTTGCAACGCACGGGCCTCTCACTAGTTATAGTAACGTGGCTTATTTTTTTGACCGAAAACAAACGTGCTAGCTTATTGTGATATTTTATTATAATTTAGAGTACCTATTATAACAATTCAATAAGGAAATAAATTCTAGTTTTTTCTATAAACAGAATTAGTATATATAATATCAAGCTAAAACCGTCTAATAATATCATCGTGAAAATGTGTCCGCAGAAATATAACAAAACCGAAAAAAAAACAGATAAAGAAATACCACTCACGACCGAGCAGCCTCCAAAAGCCCTCCAGTTTCAGCGCGCACTTGGCCGAGGCCCAGCCGCCCAGCCATGAACGTGTTACCTGTGGTGCACACATGCCTTATCCGCACATCACCGCCCATAGCATCGTCAGGAATCCAGAGCGCGCATATCCTCTTCCTCTCTCCAAATCTTCCATGGATTCCCTCTAGCTAGCTCCTCCCTCCGAGAAACACCGAACGAAACTACAAGCGTAGGGCGTAGCATCGATCGTGAGAGAGAGGGAGAGGGAGATTGGTCACAATGGCATTAGCCACGGCCAGCCTACTCCGCCATCCCGGCTGCATGGTGTCCAAGAGCGCAAGAACGCCGCCACCTCCTCTGGCGCCGGCCATGCTGCAGCACAGCGCCCACAAGCCGCTGACCACCGTGTCGTCGTCTCACTTCTTGCTTCGCTCCGTGGACGTCTCCAAGGACGACAAGCCGCTGGAGACGACGACGGCGACGCCATCTGTTGCGGCTACAGAGACGACACAACAAGACGACGGCGCGCCGTTGCCGGAGGAGCTGGAGTGGGCGGTGGAGGAGGAGGGCGGCCCGAAGGTGGACCCGCGGAGGTTCGAGGAGAAGTTCGCGGTTATCAACACGGGGGTGTACGAGTGCCGGTCGTGCGGGTACCTGTACGATCAGGCGGCCGGGGACCCGTCGTACCCGGTGCCGCCGGGGCTGCCGTTCGCGCAGCTCCCCGACGACTGGCGATGCCCGACGTGCGGCGCGGCGCAGTCCTTCTTCGAGAGCAAGAGCGTCGAGATCGCCGGGTTCGCGCAGAACCAGCAGTTCGGCCTCGGCGGCAACTCGCTCACCGGCGACCAGAAGGCGCTGGTCATCTACGGTAGCCTCCTCGTCGGCTTCATGTTCTTCATATCGGGTTACTTCCTGCAATGAACACCAGGAAGCTGCATGCCTCGCTCACCCTAATTCTAGGTGTATACGTACCTAAACATTTTATTTCTCGTCTAATTAATCGGTGTGAATACATGATGATGTGCTGTGCATCATCATATCGCTCATATGTGGAGAAAACCATCATATGCAGTGCTATGGACTATAAATTTGGTTGGGCCTCGTTTTGTTCTTGGAAAATGTAGTGAAATTTTGGCTGCAAACATGTAATATTGTTTTTATTTTGTTTCCTATTGAATTGGAATACCTATAAGTGCGGTATTAGGCGTGGCAATCGGGTCTGGCACCCGTACCCGTTTATCCAACGGGTACAAACCCGTACCCATACCCGTTACGTATATCCGTTGGTACGGAAATTAGCATTGAAAAAAATAACTCTTTGGAATTCCATTTATCTACCCTACTATATGATGTATACTATATAATGTATGAGTCGGTAGATACTCATTTGAAGGATCTAGACTCTTCAATTGTTTCCGTTAAATCTCAGTCCTTTCTTCTCCCCGATCCGTTTGTATCCACATCGCTCGTATCCATCTCTATACATTCGGCACACACACATTTCATATAGATGGAAACCCTAAAATCCCCTACACCCATGAGAACCGCTCGTCGTAATCGCTTAACCAAATTTACAAATTTACAATATGTTCTGTGTTAACCCACTTTTGGAGAAATTGATCCAACCTCTAACCCACACTAGGAGAGGGTTTTGTATGTACCCAAAAACTATCTAACAATCTTGCCCATCACATATTTTGGCTTGACCACATCACACGGTCTACTGGGCCTTACAATCTTAATGCACTCTCACAGTCTCTGTCTCTCTGATACCATTTGTTGACTCATTATAGGAGAAATTGATCCAATCTCCGGTCTATATTGGAAGGGAATCTTGTTTACACCTCAATAGTTAGCCTAAGAAATGAGGGACTTGTTATCTAAGTTGAATCAATTGTTCCCCACAACTAATACGTGACTATTTCAAAAAAATTATTATTTTGACATCCAAATATGTACACTTTGTTTATGATGATGCTCTTGAGGCTGAATCAATAAAAATATATCTAGATATCAAAAATATGAAAAACACATGTTTGGAGTATAAAAAAGCAAATATCCTGACTATTTCACCACTCTCCACCCTCTACGTGCTCCTCTATGATAGATTGCTCTTCTTCTTCCCCTTCCTCCACCCGCTGCCCCACAAGCAAGCTGGTGGCCAAGATCACCTACACGGACAAGGACAAGTTCCGGTGCCTGGACAAGGCCGCCACAGTTGTCACGCCGGAGGACGCGGTAATATTCGGTGCCGAACGGTGGGTTTTTTTAGTTCTACCGGAGGACGCTACCTGATGGTACGGTGTGGATCCTGTACGACTAGGCGAATGGTGCCGGCGGCGCTGTAGCGGTTGACGGGACGCGAGGGCAACATCAGCCAGCTCCAACGCGTTGGCATTAGGCTGGCGCTGTCGGCGGCGAGATGGTGCTAGCGGCGGCAGTGGAGCGGTGGCGGCGCAGAGCTTCGAGCAAACATGTGTTGGGTGTGGCTGGTGCCGCTGTAGGTGGTGCAAGGGATGTTGGAGGCGTCGCGGCCATTAGGGATGGTAATTTTACATGTGGTGCGGATACTCGATGGGTATGAGTTTGAGTTCAATTTTATGTCTGCGGGTTTACGGGTTCGGATACCCATTTAATTTCGGGTCAGGTTCGAATTTAGATTTAAACATGCGGGTTTCACGGATTTACTCGATTACTTAAAATTATATAGAGTTCATCACATTTTCTATTCATTTCCCATGATAATGTTATATTGATATAAGTGATTTCATCATTTCAAATTATGTGTTAGTAATGTGATAATATTCTATTTGTTGTGATTTTTTAATTATATTTATATTGTAATATAATTCATGTAGAGTATAAACTGAACCCGTCGGGTTTTGGGTACCCGATGGGTTCGGGTTTAGTTTTGAACTCATGGATTTCGCAGGTTTGGGTTTGCATGGTTTTCACGGGTTTGCTTCGCGGATAGGTTTTCATCAAACTCGTGGGTTTCAAACTTGTTGCCATCTCAGCGGTGGATCTAGAAAAAATTTAGGGGAGGAATGAACTGTGTATCAGCACAAATAATATGTATATATAGATATATGTAGATTATTTACTATTTTAAATGAATATTAAATATAAAAGCATAATTATAACAAAAATATTAAAATTATATAAGGATTTATAAAGAAATACACAGAAAATATAATAAATATACCAAAAATACAATGAATATAGAAAAAATACACCGACTATTAGTTGGAGCAGGGTGTGTGTGTGTGTGTGGGGGGGGGGGGGGGGCACCCCCTGGATCCGCCGCTGGCCATCCCTAGCGGCGGCGATCAGGGCTGAACGAGTTCTCCCAGAGAACATGAGGAGCATGGCCGGGGCACTGCTCCGGCTGCTTGCCCTCGGCGTGTACCTCATGGTCAACCCACCAACGACGTCTGACACTCACTTATCCCATGTGCATATAAGCACCAGTGATATGCGATTATAGGTACACGCGTCGATATCCTCCATGCCAACATTGCACTGCATTGTATTGCGTTAGTTCTTCTTTTCTTTTTGCATTCTGTGCCACAAGAATTACAGATTTTCTTTACTCGTATGATAGGAAACACGATTGATCGAATTGGGAGAGAGAGGAGACGAGGATTCTTCGATCGAGGGGGTGCGCGAGGTGTCGGTGCGCATCCGGTCTTCGTCAATTACGAGTGTTTGGATATCGGGACTAAATTTTAGCCCCCGTGTCACATCGGATGTTTCAACATTAATTTGAAGAACTAAACAGGAACTAATTATAAAAATAATTGTAGAACGCGAGACGGATTTATTAAGTCTAATTAATCCATGATTAGCAAATGTTTACTGTAGCATCACATTGTCAAATCATGGTGTAATCATGCTAATTAGATTCGTCTCATTAATAATCCTCCGATTATGAATAAATTTTATAAATAGTTTACATTTAATACTTCAAAATAATATTTAAACATCTAGGGCACTCGAGGTCTCCGCGCAGATTCTCAGCTCCCTTATTCTGCCTATTCTCACTTTGTTTGTGGTTTCTAGAGGAGGATTTGATTTAGTTGTTACCGTCTGGGACTGATCATCGTTCCGTAAAAAAGGCCGGAATTTACAACGGTTGAGTTGTTTGTCCGGTGCATTGTTGGTGTGGTGAATTATGCATTTCGGTTGATGCATGTGCAGGTGGTGAGGCACCTGATCGCGGCGGGGCACGATGTGCATGTGGTCACCGGCGCGGCGGAGTTCGTCTTCACGATAGAGATAAAGGTAGGTTCAGGAATGAACCACCCGCTACTTCTTCACTCAATGACATGGTACTGGCTACTTCACTTGAAGTTGGTTAGACCTTTTTTCACCACTCCAGTTTATTTTTTGGAGTGCTTTCAGTGAGATCCACTTTTCAAGAAAAGTGTTTGACTTACTCCAACTTCACAGGGCAAAGAAGCTGAAGCTGAAACCTTGTCAAACGCACCCTTATGTACTTTTTCTCAAGATGCAAAACCGTGTCACTCTGCTTTGAATCACAACAGCATTTGAAGTTAAGAGAATTTAGTGATGAATTTGGATGCTTCTCAAAGTTCAGGCAATGCTACAACGTTTAGTCCGAGTAGTAGTTCTAGAGCTCTTCTTCCAAATGGCGGATGCTTAGAAAAGTTATACAACTTCCTAAAGAATGACCTATCATTTTCTCCCGGTAAATGTCCATGGACTTTCTGCAACCACAAGTTAAGAGTGCATATTAAAGTGAACTGGTAAATGCATATGCTTTCTGATCCTTACTCTCTTTGTGTGCGTGTGTGTTAAATCAAAAATAGCTGCAAATTAGTCGGTATTTCTTGACATCGATGTAAGCATTTTCCTTTTGAGTTCGCCTCGCTTCTGCAACAATGTCACAGCACACCTCGTCGCTGTCGATGGTCAGAATTTCACCGACCGGTCAACCGCCTCGTGAGGGTTAAGCACTCCCATTGGGATATCAAGAGGTGGAGCTAAAGGTTTTAAGTTGAATAATCGACGTGTCTTGTGGAAAAAAAGCTACACAGTTGCAATGCCGCTTGAGGTTGCAGGGCACAAGTAGATTAGAGCTCGAAGAAGATGATGAAATTGGACTATTTATAGACTTCCCACACAATCATTTAGATCTATGAAGCATCGTGATTATCTAAGAACGTGTCCCGAGACAATCTTCGCCATTAATTGCATTGATCAATAATTTTCAACTTTACCATCTAATCCGGTGATTGCAGATCCAGTAGTGAATATCAGTGGACAAATTGGCGCTTGCAATTTATTAATTTAAACTCACGTCTGAAAAGCGATCTTAGAAGTTGTGCGGGTTCCTTCGAACTATCGATTCTGACAGGCGTCGGTCTGTGCAAACAGATGTCTTTTCGAGGGAGGCCACAAGCACTCCACACTGCACCAACTAACACCTTTTCTCCATAAGCATTTGATGGGACAACAATTCCCTAGGCCAAAGTTGGTTTTTGCGGACACCAATACTTTGGTCAGATGAATTTAAAAGGTTTTTGATACTGAAGTTTATTTTAATAAAAAAACTCCAGTCTCGAGGGTTGCACTCGGTAAGTGCACCTAAGCGGTACACTAATCGAAAAAATGTTTTTTTATCAAGACTGAAGCTTTGAATCTCTTTTCGTCTGCTCAAATCCATTTGCGCGCAAAAAAAGCTAGGAGACTGCTGTTGAGAATATAAACCTAGGCTACTTCCCGAGTGGTTTTAAGCCGACAAGTAAACGGTCGGACATTCGGGGGTCTGGAGGCTCCCGAGCCCGGCACTCGGGAAGAGGGTTTCCCAACCATCAACATTCGGACTATCGCTATTAAGAGCCAGACCATTATTAAAATCTCCATAATCCCATAGTTAATTACAACAATTATCTTCAAAATTATTACCCGTGGACTGATCAGTTCTCGGTCATTAATGGGGCTTATTACTCGTGATTTGTAACCCCTAATCCCTCCCACATAAAGGATCAGAGGAATCCTACGAGGGGATTCGATTATTCTCATATTACACATATATAAAAGTATAGTTATTATCTTTCGGAAGATCCGAACATGTCTAAAATTTTTGTCTTTGTCTCATCGCTGAGATAATCATTGGATAATTCCACAACATCCCTTTAGCCTAACCAAAACCTCTTTTCAAATACTTCCGTTGAGAACTATTGTTCGTATACAACGATAGAGCATGATAGTTAGCGAGATAGAGCATGATAGTTAGCGACAGATCTAAAATAGGGCGACAAAGTGGAGAAGCTCGATCTAAGGAGATAATTGTTCGGTTTGTGTGTCACGTGAGAATTGTATACCCTTTTGTGAAAAAAATGAAAATGTTATTTGTGGAATGCGGATTGGGCTGATCTATTTTTTATTTTTATTCAGCTTATAGTTATGTCCATTTTGATTATTTTTTTAAAAAACACAAAAAATCATATTAAGTCACCTAATATTTATGATAAATTTTTAGGATTGGTCAAAAAACCAAATTTAAATTCAATTTCGAAATTTTAAAATTTAGGGAAATTTGGATCCATGCCATTATAATTTTACGATTTTGGAGAAATGTCATTACAATTCACGTATTTAGATTCGTGCCATTACATATTCAGATAACTCCGAACTATACCATTACAAATTTAGATAATTCTGAAATATGTCATTACAATTTTAGAGAAATCTGAAATATGCCATTAGATTTTGTGAGAGCTGTAATTCTAAAATGATATATATTTAAATAGACGAATTATAGTGACAAAATTCCAAAGCACGGTAATTATAACGGTAATTATAACTATATATATCTAAAAAACTCTAAAATTTACCGACCGTTAAGCGGTAAGCCGTACTGCGGTTTTGGGAACCTGATCCAAACCGACATAGGAGCTGCCTTGCAGAGGCTCCAGAGCCCCGACCCTAAATTCCTAATTCAGTAATTCCCTTCGCAAATAAAAATTCCCCAATCCCACGCGCTCGCCCCAGCTCCCCAGCCTCACTCGAGTCGAGCCGCGTCCTCTTCCTCCGCGGAACGCGAAACCCTAGCCCGCCCTATCTCGCCATGGCTGGCGGCAAGATGAAGGAGCACGACGGCGCCAGCCCAGCGTGAGTCCTCTCCCCCCCCCCCCCCCCCCCTCCGCCCTTTACGGCTGTCTGCTTTCTCGGATCTCGAGACGTTCTATTGCTGATGTTTTTGTTTTTTGTTTTTTTTTTTTCGCGTGGTTCCTCTTGCAGCAAGATCTTCATCGGCGGGCTCTCTAAGGACACCGCCTTGGGTACGTGCTGACGCGCTGTAGATTTGCCCTTTCCCGCTTGTTTACTTGTTGTTTGGCCGTATGGTTGATATGCTATTCATCACGGTTCGTCCGTGCTCGTTCAGATCTCCATGTTGTGTTGTCTACTTTTAAGTTGCGGTTGACCTAGTTCTTATCTTGATCTGATGGGGATTGGTAGTTTTCTTGATTAGGAGCATATTCTGGGACTATAGTCATGCACCATATTGACGATTAATGTCACACCAAATAAAGACGAACTAACAATCTAAATACCAAATATGTCTCAGAAGGATAGTATGCTGATTTCAAAAGAAGTATAGTAGAGGAGAAATTATCATCAGAAATCCACTAATTAGTTTTGTTGGAGAGCATGAAGGAATATTTATCAGGACATGCACATGTTAAAGCAGCATATCTCCATAAGCAACCATGACCATGATGCATTAATGTGTACCTTAGCATCACTGCGTTAAGGCATATGAGCAACCTAATGATATCATGAAACCACAACCTGGCATGAATAAGAACTGCTGTCATGTGCTTTTGTGCTGTGATCCAGTGGTTATAACTTATAACTATATACATATTTGGCTGTTTTACGGTAGAAGCCATAGACAGCTTGGTGTGCAAACTTGTCTGGACAGCAGAGTGTGTGGTGCAGCAGACCACACAGAACCATAGATACTGGGAAAAAAGGAAGCAGAAATGCATGCACTCCAATACCATTTATTCAATTCTTCTAATTAATTGTGGCATTGCTGAACAGTTAGCAGCATTTGATCTAATAAGCAAAAGAAAGGAGTCTGGAAATGTGTCCTCAGTTGTGATCCTTGAGATGCTTATCGATAATTTCATACTCCATAATAATGCTATTTTGAAATTCTGTAGCTGGAGAACCAGGTGGACGAAAGTTAGTTAGAAAACTGTAAACTTCTGAAGAAAATTTTCTTTTGCAAAACATGCATTAGGAGAATATAAGGTTTCTATTAAAACTCTTGACACCCACATAATTTTTGTTTTGTTTTGTTTTCCCACATAATCTATCGCCTAAACGTGAAGATATTCGCTCTATTCACCATGTAAAACCGTTTAATTGTCATTCCGTTTAGCCCGTTTACTCTGTGTTTGACCTTGTTTGACCATGTACATGGCAGAACTGTTTAATCACTGATTAGGGGCAAAACTGTGAGCTCCATGTACAGTAGGCTCCCATTTACCATTTACACGCCGTTTAGCCCGTTTAGGCGAACATTGGTTGTCTTCTACATTAGTATCATCACAGGTTAAAAATCTTAGTAAAAAACAGTGGATGTGTTCTTTGGCAATACATTTCCGATGGTTCTGTTAGACCTAATATGCTTTCCTGTTGCATGTTGCAAGTTCTTTGATTTGGCCTTTTTCATGTGTGCTTGATGAGCTACCATACAGAAGGTCATTTTTTACGGAACTTTGTGAGGCCCTAAAGAATAAGTGTCATTGGTCCATAACTTAAAATGTATGGTTAAGAAGTACCAAGCAGAGTTTTTTTAAATCTTGTTTTATTCTTGAACATGCAGGTACTTTCAAAGAACACTTTGGGAAGTATGGGGAGATAGTTGATGCTGTCATAATGAAGGATCGCTTTACCCAGAAACCCAGAGGTTTTGGATTTATTACCTTTGCAGATCCTTCTGTTGTTGATGCAGTGATTGAAGACAATCATGTTATTAATGGGAAGGAGGTAAATTGTTTGATTCCTATTGTTGGTTGACTCTTTGCTCCTTTGAGCTTGGCTGTAAGAATGTTAGTTCCCAACACATATCACCAGTTTAGAACTTGGTGAGCAAATAACAGTCATTACTTATTGTTACACTGCAATACTGCATATATTGAAATATGATTCAATATGAAATATGCAGGTTGAAATTAAGAGAACTATTCCAAAGGGTGCTGCCCCCCTAAAAGATTTTAAGACAAAAAAGATATTTGTTGGTGGATTACCCTCTGCACTGAAAGAAAGTATGCATGTTTATATTGTTTGCCTAGCAGTGAACTAGCTTATATTTCTTTTTGTTATAAGTAAACTGAAGTTATTAATGCAATAATTTAACAGATGAGTTCAAGGAGTTCTTTTCGAATTTTGGAATGGTGGTGGAACATGAAATCATCCGTGACCATTCAACCAACCGGTCACGAGGATTTGGATTTGTAGTCTTCGATGCAGAAAAAACGGTAGATGAATTATTAGCTAAGAAAGGCAATATGATTGATCTAAATGGTTCTCAGGTGAGCCTCCATGTAGCGCTTTCTGAACTTTGTAAATCTAGTTTGGTACAATTGTGCCTGCACAAGCTAATAAACTGTGTTCCTCCAGTTACATCTGGAAAACCATTTCTGGTTTGCTCTTTTGTTTCAGTTGCTTTATTTGTTGTTTTACATAGGCAGCAGGTTATTACCACTCCATTCTGGATGTAGAAAGATTTGAAGAGAATATAGGTTGACTTTCTTGCTTTCCTGTAGGTGGAGATCAAGAAGGCAGAACCAAAGAAACCTTCTAACCCACCTCCTCGTTCATTTCATAGTGAACCTAGGGGCCGTCCACACATGGATGGTTATGATGGATTTGGGAGCTCTTATAATTATGGTGGTAGCTTTGGCCCCTATAGAACACCTGGAAGTTTTGGCCCTAGGCCTGGTGGTTACAGTAGTTCTTATGGTCCTGGTGACTATGGTCGCAGCTATGGTGCTTATGGCGGAGCATTAGGAGGGTATCGTGGAGAATCATCCCTCTATCCTAGTCGCTTTGGAAGCTTTGGTGGTGGTTATGGTGGTGGCAATTATGCTGGTGGTTTAGGTGGTGCATATGGGCGTGATGCTGGGGGTTTCGGTGGTTCTAGCTATGGACCTAGTTATGACTCTTCTTCAGGTCCCAGTCCTGGTGCTGGTGCTGGCTTTGGCACGGGTGGTCTCTACAGTGCTAGGGGAGGCTATGGTAGCAGTGGTGGTGGTGCTACTGGTCGTTACCATCCATATGCAAGGTAGAAAGAGCTTCAGGTGCTGCCATGTGTTAGATAAACTTGCAGATGATGGATGCTAGACAAGGCAAGATAAATTGTCTGCAGCTAGAAAAGAGTTGAAGTTTAATCTGCTCGGTTTGCTGTATCACATCACCCCTGTTAGATTGGCTTGTAGACCTTAAAAGCACAATTTAGTGTTTGGAATTGAAGCATACTTATCACACTTGTGGCTTTGTCTAGCGAGTTTAGCTTGTATCATAGTTGATTGAGCTGCAACTGGAACCTATTTTCTCTAGGTCTTTGCCATCCATAGGCTTGGTTTCATGTTAGTTCATGGTTGATTGCTTTTTGTTCTTGAGGACATTGTTACTACTCGATAGTTTCTTAATGATCTGTGGCGTCCATTGTTTAATGTCAGCTTGCATTCTTGTGCACTAGCTACTATATATGTTTGGTGCTTTATTCTGATAATAATTGACTGAGTTGTGTACATGAACTGCTTTATATAATTGTAAATGGAAAACCTAAGAAATGGGTTTTAACTCTAGCCTACGTTAATTTGCTTAGAATTGAAAAGGCTTTGAAGCAGATAGTTAAATTAGCTAATGTATATTCAACGCATGACTGAAATGTATAATTGTAGTGTAGCTAAATGGTTGCCGGTGCTACTTTTTAAAAGGAATTGCTTTAGGATATGTGTAGTCAAGACAGACAAGAGGGAATCATCTCATCCAACCTTAAACCAAACGTCTCCCTCAACGACATTATCCTGCGGTTATCTACAGAATGTCTCCTGTTTATCAAAAACCTTGTCCATGAGAGTCTTAACTGTTTTAAGACCATTACATTTGATGTTCTGCAAACTACTATTCTCTAAATAATGTAAGTTGAAAACAATAATTTTATTGAATTATAAAATATGAAACAATTGTGATAGACGTGACAATTATGTAATATACTGTGTATAACATTAATGTGATTTGTAAAATAAACTACAGTGATTATACATTTATTATGTCTGTACAACAACTTGAATATAAGCATAATTCAATGCATCGAACCAATCGTGGTGTTTGTTAGCTTTAACGTAAACGTTATTGAAATCAATTAAGGCCGTTAAGGATAACAATCTAACAAATTATTAGAATTGTTTGGTTGATAAGTGCAATGTATTCTATTTATATTTCATTATTTGGTTCACAAGTGTAATGTATTTTGTTTACATTACAATATTTGGTTGAAAATGTATCAATTTACTAGATCTTGAATAAAAGTGTTAGCTAAACTATAATCTATGGTGTAACTTTCAAACTAACCACAACAAGAAATTCATTAACGATATTTTGAGATTTATTCAGTATAGATCCAACAAAAATAAAGAAATTAATTGCTACACTAATTAGATTTATTACAACTTCAAGCACATCAGTACTTTGAGAAATATATATAAAGCATAATTAACCATAAAATCCTATTCAATCAAATTTATATGTTAATTTTTAATTTCATCAAAATTCCGTTAATTCTAAAACCTTTCAAACTTATTTTGAAATGTTTCCCATTTCTTTGAAAATTAGTGGTTTTGTATTCAAAATTGAAATTTCCTCATTTCGACGTGAACGTAAAATTATTAAAAAATTTGAACCATAGAATATTTTGTAATATTCTTTAGCCCCTGTTTAAATTCTTGTCAAACCTTAAAAATTCACTCAAAAGTTTGAAATTTAAAATCAAGAATTTTTTTTACAAAAAACTCCTGCTTTTCTTTCCATTTCCCTTCCTTTCTTTCTTTCCTCTCTCTTTCCGTCTTCTTCCTCCTGCAGTCCTGCTTTCCTCTTTGCTACATGCATCGCTCTCATCCTCCTATGTGCCACTCTTTGCAATTCTCCTCTCCTCAGCGCGTGGCAACCCCTAGCCTAGCCCAGCGCCTGCGTGCGCCGCCAGCCTTGTGCGGCTACTGCGGCCGATGTGCCTGTGAGTGACGAGCGGCTTGAGCGCGTGGGACCAGAAGAGGATGAGCCTACCCGTGGGTGGCGCACGCGAGGAGCCTTCCCGGTGGCGGCGTGCGCGAGATCGGTTGCTGGCCACGATGGCGGCTCTGTGAGAAGCAGTGACGACGCGCAAGAAGACGCCAACTGTATCTGTATCTACACAGCTCGGTATCGGTAGGGGGTTCGGTGGGGTGGCGGGACTGCACGAGGCTAGAACGACGGTAGGGGGATTCAGCAGCGCAAACGGGCAGGAATGTTGCCTCAGGAACAGTGGTGGGGGTTCGACGGCTGGGATGAGTAAGAGCATCTCGAGATGCAATATTACCTATAGTTAAATTTAGAGCATTTACTTTAAAAATCACTCTCTAGCAGATTACTTATTTCATCCCTTACCCTATGTCATCTCCTACTCCTCTCTCCCCATCCCCAAATCTCTCTCCTCCCCCTATCCATGCCACGTTTGCAGAGAAAAAAAGAAGGAGAAAGAAGAGAAGGGGGAAAAGAGAAAAGAAAAAAGAAAAAAATTAGAAAAATAAAAGGAAAATTTATTTTCTTTATAATTTTTAAAATGTTTTTGAGATCAACTATTTAGACTAATTATAGGATATTTATTTATTCATGATAATAAAAAAATAGCATGTAGGGAATGATAATAAAAAATGAAAAATCTATCAATCGTCAACAATAATAATGATCATACATAATAGCATATGTGTTAGAGATATAGCCGTTGAAAATATAGTCGTTAGAATTTTTACCATTAGATAATAATAAAATAGAGAATTCAAAAATATAGGGAATGAGTTTTAGGAAAGCTGCTGGAGACCGAAGCTGTATAGGGATGGAATCTTTTAGGGTCATTTCCTATATGAGAGGTATAGGAGATGAGTTTTAAGAAAACTGCTGGAGATGCTCTAAGGCCCATTTGATTCCACTTTGCTAAACTTTAGGGACTAAAGTTTAGTCTCTTTTAGTCCCTAAAATGTCAAACATGGTGACTAAAAGAGACTAAACTTTAATCTCTAAACTTGAGTCCTTTAGTTACCATGAGGTTGCTAAAAGAGACTAAAGAGTATTAAGAGCATGTACAATGGTAGCTTTGGAGTTGTCTTTAAGCTGGACATTTTACAAAAAAACCCCTCATTTTACAGCAATAAATAATGAGAGAGATGCAAGCCGTCCCTTGATGAAGAGACAACAAGAGCTCATGCTCCCATGCATATTTAAGGATCTATGAGTCATGGCTACATACAAATATTAAATATTTTGTAGACAATTAAACAAACAACTATTGTCTATGGGTTGTACTTATTGACTATTTAGTTGTTTGTGTTGTAAATTTCAAGAATCTATAGACAACAGCTGTCTATACCGTTGTACATGCCCTAATGATAGGGAATACCCCTCATTAATGCCTCTCGGATGAGAAAAATCATTTATTAGGGACAATTTAGTCTTTATTCAACTTATTTAATAACTTTTAGTCACTAGAACTAAACAGCTAGTGACTAAAGGTTAGTCAAGTAAATAAATAGAGACTAAAGTTTAGTTTCCCTAAAGAAACCAAAGAAGGCCTAAGCGGTTGTTTGGTTGCTAGCCATATTTTATCACATCTAAGGTTGTGTATGTTTGATTAAATTAGTAGTTGTTCTGTTGTTGTCCACAAATTGTGATAAGATTCTTTCCAGTCTCACACATCAATTATTTAAAAAAAGTTGGCAAGATTCTTTTAGGCTTGTCAAAGTGTGATGAGTTTTATTGACAAATGGTGGCCAGTAACCAAACATGCCCTAAACAAATCTAGTGCGGCGACAGAGGGGTTCTACGGTGTTCCTAGGGTAACCAATCTGAATGAATAGGTAATAATGTTTGATGATCGTCCCTCTCCGTATTGAACTACATACCACATTACTATTATTAAAAGCAGCTCGGCTTTGCTGCTCGCAGGAGAGGCCACGTCATTTTTTTCGCGAAAACCCCCTTGATTTCCTTGAAATTGGTCTAGAGCGATGACACACATTTTTGCAGATTAATCCTTCCGCGTTTTTGGAATTGATCCAGCCTCTTCCTCTTCTTCCATCTCCTTCCAGATCCTAGACCTTTGCTCTCCTCCTACGAGCACCCGTGCATCCGCCTCGCCACCACGCTCACTGTCGTCGCCCGCTCCGTCCTCCACCTCCCAGCCCTGAAGCCTGCTGCCCCTCCTCCTATAGGCCCGTGTCTCCGCCTTCGCCGCCATGGCCGCTGCCGCCACCCGCTCGCTCCTCCACCTCCCTGCCCCGAAGCTTGCTGCCCCGTCTGCCTAGCGTCCGTCGCCTCTGCCACGGCCTGCGCGGTCGCCTACTCCCTCCTCCACCTCCTCATGTCGAAGCCTGCCGCCCCCGCCCATCTAGCACCCACTAACCTCGAGGGCTCAAGCTCCTTGGATGTCGTCTTTCGCTAGGTCCAATTTTGGGAATGGAAGCCTCACTGCCTTCCCGAACCTAGACAACATCCTCGTCACGACGTCAACGACGCCCTCCTCGTCGTCGCACATCGACGTCGACCGTCACGTCCTAGGTTCGCCCCGCTCCTCCGTCTCCTATGGCCTGTTGCTCGTCGGTCCCTGCCCTTATGTGAAATGCTTTCTATTTTAGTTTGGAGGTTGCAGGGATCTCTTAAGTATAGTGGTCAAGAGTAAAGGGATAGGCTTCTGCGTGTTCATAGATAGCCAAATAGCATGAATGCATCCGTACTCGAACTAAAAGGCTAAAGTAGTTAACTGCAAGTGCTTTTGCATATGAACGTGCATTGTAGGTACCATCATATCCCTTATTTTTGCAGTGATTGAATATACATTTGGTGAGCTTATGTAGAAAACAGACAACAATATTCCTATAGGACGGAAGCTTGTGTTTTTTAATTTCTAGTTTCTTGTGAACATACAAATGTACAATGTTCATTTCCTTTCATATGAGACGTCTTGACCAGTGCACTCAAACAAAATTCAGCCAATCTTGTTATATACCAAAAGAGTTGGTGCCATTCAGATGGATCTAAAGTTCTGAACATTTCTTCTGTTCTTCCATCAAATGTAAATACACTCTTACGTTCAGTCTCTTGCTATTTCCTATTCTTCCATTTTTCATGCTCGCCTTTTGATATGGTTAGTTGGTGACTATCACCATTCTTCAATCTTTGGGCATAATGGTTTTTATATTTTGTTTTTTTGCTTGTTTGATTATTGGCGATAACTGAAGTTCAAGTTGTATCTATTTTAGAACTATGTAGCTTGGCTTTATCCCTAAGTTCTTTGTATTCTTATTTCTTTGGAATGATTGGGTGTTGGGTGTTGCACTGGTAGTTCAGCTGACTTACATCAATGTGCAAGTTACAATCTCTGGTGAATATCACAAATGTCTTGTCAAAATGGTAACAACCCTTTTGGACACTTTCGCCTATTCATCATATTAGTAATGCAAATAAACATTTTTTGTTTTTTTCTCATTTGCTTTACAATGTAGTGTTCAAAGTGTAGTACATATGGAACATGCTTTATGCATGAAATTTATTGAAACGTGACATAAAGTTTATACTCTTTAGATCTTTTCTATGAAAACTAACTTTTGTATCTTGCTTATGTAGTTCAATGTTTTACTTATACTGCGGTGAGATAATATGGAAGGTTTGCATTCTTTTTCTAGCAATCGTACTTTAGTGATATTTCTACGACATTTTACTAATGTTTATATTATTAAGTGTGTTGAATCTTATGGCCATGCATTTCCATAGGTTCATCTCATAGACTGTCAATATACATTACATGGTGCACATCTAACACATTAATTATACTCATAGCAAAACAACTCCAGCTTTTTGTTTCTTTTTAACAAATTATTTTGCTGTAATAGCTCCACTTGTCCCCTTTGTTTTATCTTACTTGGTGTTGATGATGCCAATGGAAGCTACGATCTATTGGGTGTTTGATACTTTTTTGATGGATGTATGTAGGCATGTAGCTGAACGCAAAATCAATTGCCGGAGCTGTAGAGAATTAGAGATTGTTTAGTTCTTGGTGCACTTTTGGAAAGTTTAAATTAGTTTGCTTTACTGGGAATTGAGAAATTTTTGTCTATGCTTAATAGGATCAATTTTATTTGCAAGTTTTGCAACTTGATGTCGCATTTCATTGTTATGCATGTGTAGTAGAACCAAGTAATATTCGGATTGTTTAGTTTGTCTGCGTATCATAAACATGTTGTTTGTTAAATATGTTTAGTGTACTTTTATTGTTTGAGAGTATGAACTGCTAGCTTTAATTGGCAAGTAACTGTGGTGCACCCTTATGTGAAATGCTTTCTATTTTAGTTTGGAGGTTGAAGGGATCTCTTAAGTGCATTTAAGATATTGGTATTAGATAATGTTTGCAGCACTTTTGCATTTTATATTGTAGTGTTTTCCTAAACTGTAGACACTACATTGTTAGTCACCCCTGGTTTAGCGCATAGTAGCAACAAGTTGTCCATGTATATATGGACTAAATAACTAAAACAATGAGTTGCATGCCATATTTTTCAAGTGAGAGATCCGCACCTTTCATAATTTGAAGGTCTAGACTTGAATCCTTCACTGTCCTCTCAGTTTGGATTAATTTTGTAAGCACGCCGATTATTTTTATGTGTCGTATTGATTTAGCATCTGCTCTTTGACTATGGCATGCAGTTGTTGCTTCCAGTTGGGCCTTCATCCTAGATCCATAATGATTCTGCTTGTGTTAACTTATATGTTCTAAAGTATTCACGCCACAATGACCAAAAATCTGAAACTTGCAAATTCAGCAGAGGCCCTAAATTTGGTTTGTATTTAACTGCATGCAACTCTCATTGATAATTTTACTTTACCTTATTTTCAATGTTTCACAGATCACAAAGGATAAAATGGAATAACACATCTGCCAATCTGTAATTTCAGTTAAATTTAGTTCTTGGAACTATGCATGTTTTCCTATTCTGACTACATTGCAATGTTTAATTACTGTGGCTAAAGTGTATTTCAATGTTTGTGGAGAGCTGCAGATATTGTTATTAGGTCATAAATACACTAATTTTTTTACATAAATGGAGCATGCCTGAGATGTTAATAGAGTTATCAGAACCATTTCATAAATGCCACTAAAAACCTCTGAAATTAGAAAAATCTGATAAAAAAATTACTAAGAAAAACGTGGAGTACTCCATAATTAATCATTTTTTTTTACTTTTTATCAGCAAAGATGGGATCCCATGTGTGCGATGGACCTGGATAATCCTTGCAATGTGGAAACGAAAGATGCATAAGCTGGAGGAGCAATAGGAGCATAAGGTTATTGTGCATAGTGTGTTATAATATTGCTACTGTAATTGGTCTGGATTTTGGTGTTGATTGAATTGGCTCCATATTTAGATCCAAAAAGGCACCCTTTTTACTACATCTCTGGCTGATTGTTATGTTGCCTCAGTTTTAGTATGGGATAACACACTTATCAACATGAATTCTTATTCAGCTTGCATATTATGGGAAATTTTAGTGATTATAAATGGCTATATTAAGTGATGCATGTTTATTACACTGCCATACACATGATGCAGTTGAAGCAACCTGCCATTATACAACTCACAAATTCTCTCACTAAATTTCCTTTTCTGTTTTCATGTTAGAGATTGTCTTAAATTTTTGTTGGTTTCCTGAAAAAAAACATGTACGGAAGTTTCTACATGTAGTGGTTTAGTTTTCTGCTATCACTTTTTTCGGATGGAGCGTGCAACGCGCGCAGGCCATTCTAGTTTCTTATAAGAACCTATGTGATGTTAACACATTGATTGAGAAATAAAAATACACGTATAGCTACACTGTGAATTTCAGGAGTACGTGTTGGGTTAAGAATCAAACTTAATGCTGTAATATATAGATGAGGCCTAAGGCAAGGGGACTGCTATCCCCATACCTCTTCATTCTAGCAATGGACCATCTTCAGTGCCTTCTAAATCTTGCTACAAGCGAAGGGTTGTTTACACATCTTGATGCTCGATATGCATGGTATAGGACTTCACTTTACACAGATGATGATGCTGTTTTTATCCATCCATCTTCTTCAAATGTCGATAACATGATTTCACTGCTGCAAAGCTTGGGGGGGGGGGGGGCAACAGGGCTACAAGTTAACCTTGAGAAGAGTTCAGTAGTTCCAATTAGATGTGATGGCATCGACTTGACCTCCTGCCTACAAAACTTTGTATGTCCTCGTCTATCCTTCCCAATCACTTATCTTGGCTTACCTCTGACCACAGGGAGAACTCAAAAAGCTCACCTGCAACCAATAATGGATAAAATCAAGGCAAGACTTGCAGGTTAGAAAAACAAGCTGATCTCCCCGGGAGGAAGGAAAATCTTGGTTACATCAGTTTCTTCATCCTTACCTACCTACCTTATCACAATTCTCAAACCTCCAAAGTCCTTCTTCAAATAGGTAGACAAAGCGAGTAGAAAATTCCTTTGGGCAGGGAATGAGGAGCTTCATGGTGGCAAGTGCAAGGTTAACTGGTCCAAGGTATGCATGCCAACTAACTTGGGAGGTCTCGGAATTCATGATTTAGAAAAAATGGCACGTGCTCTTCGTCTACGTTGGCTCTGATTTGAATGGTGTTTCCCTCAAAAACCTTGGGTTGGCTTGCCATTGCCATGTGATGATTTGGACAAAACTCTCTTTGCAGCTTCAACCAAAGTAACAATTGGTAATGGAATGAAGGCAAGCTTCTGGAAAACTCCGTGGGCAGGGCCAACAACCTTCCAACATATCTCCCCTAACCTCTACAAGCACTCTAGAAGAAAGAATAGGTCAGTTAGAAATGCCCTAGCAGAAAATAATTGGATTGCAGACATACGCCACGACCTTACGACTAGCCTAATCCAAGATTTTATCGCCATATACAATCAAATTCATGAAGCTAACATCATCCTCACCGATAATGTTGAATATTCAATTCGATGGAAATGGACAACCTCAAGAGAATACAGCGCGAGCTCAGCATATGCTTCCCAATTCATTGGCTCCACTAATTCAGAATCAGCGACTCTCATATGGAAAGCCTGGGCTCCATCAAAATGCAAGCTTTTCACTTGGCTCCTTCTACAAAATAGATTATGGACTTCCGATCGCCTACAGATTCATGGTTGGCCAAACAACTACTTTTGTCAACTATGCCTCCAGAACCTAGAAACGACACACCATCTTTTCACGAAATGTAGCTTTACAACAGAAGTATGGTCTAGGCTAAGTAACCGATTTGCCTGGTTTTTCTTGAGGAGGAATCAAAGAAGCATGGAGCCAACGGTTCTACAATGGTCGCATGCTGGCCTAAGCCATTTCCATGGGGAGGCTAGGAAGGGAGCGAAATCAGCCTTCATCTTGATTGCTTGAGAGATTTAGAAGGAAAGAAATAGGCGTATTTTTCAAGGCACAAAATCCACGCCGACATCCTTAGTCAACCGCATTACGGATGAGTTAAGAATGTAGCATGAAGGAGGAGCGAACCAACTCGCGAGAATTTTATCTTAGTCCGTGTTTTTTTGTTTGTTGATGGCTTCATTTTTTTGAAGCTTTCTCCTCTCTTCTTCTTCCTTTCCCTCCTCTTCTCTCTAGTGTTTCTTCTTTGTGCTGGCAATTTTTAATTGCCTTGTATTTTTCTTCCTACTTATTTAATATATCACGCCTCTTGGCTTCAAAAAAAGATAGGCTAAGCTCGGTGTTAGTTCGTACAGTTGGACCATGGTTCGTTCATAGCCGTTGCGCCACAGCACCGTAGTGCAATTAATTTAAGACATGATATAGCCAGATATGTAAACAAATAAAACATACAATAACTCAGATGTAAAATAGTACATTCCTATCATATTTATTATTTCTAAATCTAGATCTACTCTGTAAGTCAAATATGTGTAGCTACTTCATTACTTTGGATCTACTCTACAAGAGAAAGTGTAGCTAATAATCCACAATGAAGTAGTAACTCTACTCTAAATATGTTCTTAGATGGATTTTATATAGTTGAGCAGATTTTGGTGGAGCGGAATAGTCTAAACATGCCCTTAAAATTAGAATGGGGCTTCATTTGGATACCAGATATTGAAAAAATTGAAATTCATTTTAAATTTTATAAAATATTGAACTGTGTAAAATTTAATTGAAATTTAATATTTTTTGTTTGGGCCTTCTATAGAATTAAAATATAAGAACTAATTCCAAAACTTGTTTGAACGATCAAATCATGGAATCAATTCCATTATTATAAGAAAATATTAGCTACAAAAATAAGTTTGATGATAGAATGCAAAGGATAATAATCAATCTTGATAATTATAAAAAGATCTCAATAAAAAATTTCTTGTAATTATGACATAATATCAACCTCACATTGTAATCAAACACAGAAAAATAAATATTAATTTATAAATATGAAATGGTAATCCTCATTAAAAGGATGACAGTGATCCTTGTTAAAAGGATGACAATAGAAGATTGTGCCCTTTACCTATCAAATTATGAGTAGATTACTAGAAATTATAGTGAACCTGTTTGGTTGGCAGCCACAATTTGCAAAGTGTGACAAAGTGTGGCAAAATGTGGCATTGTTTTTCCTCGACGTGACAAATTATGGTTGTCAACCAAATAGACCCGGTATTTTCAAGTATCAACTCGTAGACATTCAGAAGCACACTCACCGGAGATGGCGTGCATGATGAAATAGTGCTTTATTAGCAGGTGAGGTGGCACAAACACCTAAGAAATAAAAAGGCAGCGGTCACCAAGACAGGAGTCAGATCCACATTAGTATCTATCTGCCTGAGATATGGATTTCAGCAAAAAAAAATCTTGAAAGGAATTGAATCGAATTGTGGATTTCTTGTTAAAATGATTTGATAATTCTAATTATAATATGGGTCACCACATGAAATTGAATTCAAATTCTTTAATTCTGAACTCAATAATTAAGATTGCTCCGAGAGAAATGCGTTAGAATTAGAATAATGCTCTAGGTACTAATTATAGATAAGAGCATATCCAAAAGAACTCTTAAATTTTATTCCCTAAATCACATATAGAGATCATCCTAAACTCTACCTCTTCCTAAAAATTAATCAATCTATAATAGTTTTCCTATAATCTCGATCCCTATTTTTTAAATACTACAAATATGGTCTATAATATGTAATAATTTTATATAAAACTTTGATACATTCAAATATGTGTATCGTCACACCTATAACAATGCGTAATGGAGAAAACAATGTACACGCAAGAGAAAAAACATGTGCAAATGAAAATAAAAATTTGCTAAACTAATCCTATATTTGAGAGAGATGAATGATGATTTAGAAAATGAATTAAGAAATGGGCTTATTTAGGAGAACTTTTGGAGCTTCATTTTTCACAAAAATACCTAAATTTAAATTTAAGTACATTAAAATAACCGAAAACGGAAAATAAAAATAAAATAAAAAAAGTGACACGAAGACAGCGATCAAGCGATGGCCAAGTTGGGAACGGGTGCGTCCGGTCCGTTTTGACGCTTTCCGATTTCTCTTTCCGGCAACACCGTCCTCGGACCGGCGGTGCTCCGGCCTCCGGCGCTGGGCCTGCGCTTCTGCTGCTTTCCGCCTGCCCCTGCCGCCACCCACCACCGCCGCCTATAAATCAAAACCCCCATTCCATTCCCTGCCACGAGACACACGCCTCGCCTCCGCCTCCGCCTCCTCGCCCACCAACCACACCCCACCCCGCCTCGTTCTTCTCGTGCAGATGGAGTCGCTCCGCCTCGTGGCGTCACCGTCGCTGAGGGCCTCCCTCCCCCGCCCTGCCGCCGCCTTCGCCGCCCGCTCCCCGTCGCGGTCGCGGGTCGTCACGCTCGCCGGCGCCCGCGCTCGCGCCCGCGCTCAGCCGCTTCGCTCCGGGCCCAAGGTGGGTATCTCTGTCTGCGATCTCGTTCCCTTCTTAGATTTAGGATTTCTTCGTTTAGGTAATCCGTACAGGTTTTTACTTGCCCCCCATCTCTTGACCGCGGATTCGGATTCGATGTGGTTGTTTGCGTTTGATCCCGGCCTTTGTTGAATGCCGATTTGTTTCATGAGATTACTGTGTTGAAAGGATTTCTTGTTTTGCGTTTCGTCTTTTCATGAAATGAGAAATGTTGTGATTGTCTTCTATTTTTGAAAGGACTCCATACTGGAGGAGCTGGCGCAGGACGATATGCTGAACGCGGTGGAGTTGGTGCAGTGGGAGAACGGCAAGTCGATCAACGACATAGCGGCTAGTCAGGGAATCCGCATCCGCAGGCACTGCCGTCCCAGTGTCTCCTTGAAGGAGATCGAGGAGGAGCTGGGAGCTCCCCGCAACATCCTAGAGAAAATCATTTGGGACAAGGAGGTTGAAGTGGCCGAGGTGTGCAAATCGTCTGTATATATATAACATGAACAGAATCAACTAGTCTCATCAACCTCATAGTTTGGATTATTATCCTGTTCTTTTAATTAATGGCAAGGGAGTATTCCCCCAAAAGTTAGCGTGTATCTGTCTCTCCTAATGCTAGGTAGGGATTAGGGAATATAATTACTTGTACCTCATACTGCATACTTCGTATGATGGTTGATGGCCATTAATGTCTAGTGCAGGGGCATGCCAAGAAGCCTCTGAAGGAGGTGATTGAGGCTGCAGAGCAGGCTCCTCCCACAAGAGACTTCTTGGGTGCTTTGGCAGCAGCCTACAAGCGCAATGGTGTGCCAGCTTTGATTGCTGAGGTCAAGAAGGCATCACCAAGTAGGGGTGTGATAAGGCAGAACTTCGATCCTGTGAGAATTGAGACATTGGCTTCATAGCTCTCATTTTTCTCGGGTACTTCTCAAAGATTAGTGATATAACTACTTAACTAGTGTGAAATTTGTTGCAGGTTGAAATTGCTCAGGCTTATGAAAAGAATGGAGCTGCGTGCTTGAGCATCTTGACTGATGAAAAACACTTTCAGGTGGATTTGGGATTGCCTGTGTTATAATGGTTGCAAGATATAATTCTACTCACTTAACCTAATTTTTTATTCAATTTTATAGGGAAGTTTTGAGAATCTTGAGAAGGTGCGGGACTCAGGAGTGAAGGTATTAATAGATATATATGCTCATTAGACATGAATACAATGGTTGCATATCACTATTTTTTTCTCAAGATGCACATATCTCGTGTAAATGCAGTGCCCTCTTCTGTGCAAAGAGTTTGTCATTGATAAATGGCAGATCTATTACGCCCGCTCGAAGGGTGCTGATGCAATTTTGCTTATTGCTGCTGTGCTACCTGATCTCGACATAAAGTATTTCCTTCGGATATGTAAGGAGTTGGGAATGACAGCTCTTATTGAGGTTAGCCATTGCTTTTGGTTATGCTACTAGTGAATGTCCACTTCTCACATATACCACTAATTTTTGCAACCTCTCACATATGCCATTATGGAGCATATTCCATCCAAGCTAGCCGGAATAGGTCAGTTTTGCCCCTAGGTATTCTTTTGGTGGGACAAAGATTAAATAGGAGCCCAGTGAAGGTCAAAGAATGTTGTTATGGATTATGATTTGAAGTTGTAATGTTCAATTTTGAATCTCAAAAATATTCAAATTTAAATTGGAAATCATCAACAATTTTAAATATCATTTTTACATTGTGAGATCTGAGACAAAATTATTATAGTCCTTAATTTGAAATTGAAGTTACCAAAATTTGGATTAATCTTTTTTTACTTGTTTTGTAGTTGTTTGTGATGATAAGGTGTTGATTGAACAGGAACTGAATTAGTTTCTTTGGTCCTTTGCTGCCACCTTAGCTCTTTATTCTGCTTCATATGACATTCATTAATGAAAAAACAAGTCAGCTTTTATTGGTTATTCCTACTAAATGTTTCAGTTAGTGTCTGTTAACATACACTAGTTAAATTGTAAACTTAAAAGTGTGATATCTAATAGTCCACACAGACCTAAGCTTGATATTATTCTATTGTCTGGGGATAATATTTTAGGTTCATGATGAAATGGAGATGGAGCGTGTGCTGAATATAAATGGAGTTCAGCTTATTGGCATCAATAACCGGAGCCTTGGTATGAGATTTTCTGGTGCTCGCTTTGACATGTAGTCAATACAAGCTGTGTTTTTATAATTGTGGCAAGAATCTTAAAAGTTTACTTTTACATTATCTTACATCCCTATTTACCTTATTATTAGGTGAAATAGTATGTTTGTCTTACTAGGAAAATACTTTTGCTACAGAGACATTTGTTGTCGATACTTCAAACACAAAGATGTTGCTAGAGAAGCATGGTGATGCCATCAGGGAGAAGGGAATTTTGGTAATATACCATGCTAATGTCTGATGATTTGCTAGTTGTTTTTGCATGTATCCCTTTGACTCATAAAAAAAATTGGCTCTGCAATTTTTCTCTATATTGGAAGTCTTAGCTGAATGCTTACTGTCTTTATACTGTAATTACAAGAAAGCAGAGTGAGAGGAGAAAGAACAAAGAGAATTTACTGTTGAATTAGTTATGATTAACTTGAATCAATTGCTATTCATTCAACACCCTACCATTCATGAAAATTTCTAACCAGTAGCCACTGATTTTTGCAATTGAATGGTCTGATTCAAACTCTATCCTGCGGCATTCCTGCCAGAGTTGTAATAGCCCCTTCATCAATGTTAATGGTAGCCTTTTCAGCAAACACTTAAACTATTCATTATATGTAATTTCAGCATTATCTGTACTCTGGCGTGCATTGTTAGATGAACTACTAGAAGAATTGAAGAAAGAAATGCTTTTTGTTAACATATGAGGATGATGTTTTGTAAATGGTCACAATATTGTACATGCATATAACTAGTCTAAAAGAAAATGACATGGTTTAGTGTTACCCATTATTGTTGTCATCATGTTGCATTTTTCAAGGACCTAAGACCGTCAAAAAAAATTCTTGACCACATATTTCCTATATTTGTGTAACACTAAAAGTCTAAGAATTTTTGCTAGTATGTGTAAGGTTTTATCCAACTTGTATGTTTTTTCAGGTTGTTGGCGAATCAGGGTTGTTCACCCCAGATGATGTTGCTTATGTGCAGAATGCTGGAGTTTCTGCTGTAAGTTTCCAAACTACTTGTGGGTTTATGACAACTAGTCCTATTTGATAGCAACATTTTACACACTTGATAAAACATCTCACATACATACCGGGTAGTAGTAAATCGCTTCTTTTCACTAGCCATGCTGTTGTTTTCACGTCAGTTTACCTCGCCTTTTTCCTTAATGACGAGAGTCGATGTAGTTTATGGTTGCTTGTTTGGCAAAACTAGGATAAAGTTGAGCCACAAGGTGGCGGTTAAAGTTGAGACAATTTTATGCGTGTCTGTGTTGATGCTGTAGGTTTTGGTGGGAGAATCCCTAGTCAAGCAAGACGACCCTGGGCGAGCCATTGCTGGGCTCTTCGGGAAGGAACTTCTGCATTGAGATAACAACTTCGTATCTGTTTTGGTAGTGCTAGACGTAGCAGCAGCTGTGAGACTGAATCGGAAGAATAACAAAATGTGAGCATTAGCTTTATTGATTGTGTTATGTAAACGAAATAAAATATATGTTGTCTTGTATATTCTATGGAGCATGTTCTTCCTCTCTTTTCTATGTCGTTAATCTCGTGTATCAATAAAGGTGTCGATGTCGATACACATGACGTTTTCACGGCCGATAGGCTCGATCAGTACGATGAAATGAGAGTACGAGTTCATCTCCCAAGAGCAATAGTAAAATAAAGATTGGAAAAATTATTTTATTATAATTTTTTAAAATTGCTTACTTACTACTGTTGGTGATTGATACACTAATAATATATTGATAAACCGTAAAAATTATAATAACACAGAAAACATTAATCCGAAAGAGTTATTAGTACACACAAGCCTATCATCCATGGTGGAAAAGAAAGAGAAGGAAGCATTAGAGTACAGTGGCGGAGCTAGAGAAAAATTGAAGGGAGTGCACCACTTTAAGCGGTACACCGTATTTAATTTAAGGGGATGCACAAAGGGTAAAAAATCGTCAATATACACTAAAATTTTTTTTGGAGGGGGTTCCTAGGAACCCCTTAAACCCCCCTTAGCTCCGCCCCTGCTAGAGTATGTAACCATAAAGAAGAAATGGCTAGATGCTCAGGGGTGTATACAAATCTTTATAGTACTTACTAGATATATGAATATATTCGATTAAAAAGATTATATTGAATTGTCTGAATAAACTACATGTATTTGGATATGTTTGTTATATACCTTCCTATATATACTCTGGATATATATGAGTATTTGTTTAAAAAAATAAAAAAATAGTTTTTAAATGATGTTGTTTACTTATATCATAACATTTGACCATGTATCTCATTTAAAAAATTTGTACAAATATGAAAAAAATGTAAGTTACATTTGAAGTACTTTCAATAATAAGATAAATTATAATAAAATAAATGATATTTCAAATTTTTTTTGAATAAGACGAATAGTCAAATATTAAAATAAAAGTCAACGACGCCATTTAAAATTGAACGGAGATAGTAAAATATAAAAATCACTCTGATCATAGGCTGATTAACTTATATTAATCTCAAAGATAATCAAACAGCTGTTAAAATTTGAAAATCAGTTGAAAGTTGAGAGAATCATTCACCATTAGATTTTTTATGGTATAATAAAAGGGTATTTAGATGTTGTTGATTTGGACGAAAGCCATTTGTGATCGTAAACCCAAAATCTCAAGAACCATTAGAACGCTCGCTCTCGTCCTCCACTCCTCCTCACCCCTTCTCCTCGTCGTCATCGTCGTCGTCGTCACCGTCAGTCGTCGTCGAACTTCTCCGTTCCGGATCGGTGCGCTCCACCACTCCGGCAGACCAGTTATGGAGGAGTATCTGGCTAACGTGAAGACTCTTCGCTCCTACATGAGCGGTGCGTCCTGCGATTGCCCCAATTCCCCATGGAATTCGATTTGATTGTTACGCCACGGCAGATTTGGAAGAGGAAGCGACGAAGCGGTCGGCAGAGGAGCAGCGGCAGCGCACGGCTATCGATGCCCACGATGCCGACCTTGCCCAAGGTCTCTAGGGTGCTCTTCTCTTTCGGTTCGCTCCTTCGGCCCTGATTTTGCCTCCGTTGTCCGGTAACGGCTGCTCGTGCTACGGGGTTTGGGCAGTGAGGGCGCAGGCGAAGCAGGCTAGCGACGAGGCCGAGCAGTTTGCAAAGACGAGGGCGCAGGTTTGTGTAGAGATGTCCAAGAAGCAGTGCAGGATTGCCTCGCTGGAGATCGAGTGCGCCACGCTGAAGCAGGTGATGGGATAGTTTTGATCATTGTAGTGCTCACTAAATGCATGTCAGCGTAGTCGGTGTTGTTTGTTCTATACTGGTGCAGAATGGAAGATTGCATTCAGTTAGTCTGGAATGAGAACCATTTGTGTCCATTGTGGATGGATGGAAGCAGTCGAATAGTTCATTTTGATCACTTTAGGTGAACGATTAAATGCTGTTTAACACCGGTAGTTAATAGAGATAACAGTTTTATGGCAGTTGATTTTTCACTGGCTTGTTCTAGATTAGAGGTTTTGTCCCATTTGGGACGAATTCCCTGCTTTTCTAATTGAATATTTGATCTGGTTCATCCATTTTGCTTTGCCGTAGGTTATGAAATGATAATATTTGTAATATCTTGAGACGGCTTCTATCAAATGAATGATAAGCGAGATAATTTGATATTTAAAAATGTTTGAAACTTATCATTAAGTATTTATTAGTCATTCCTATTTCAGTTGAATGCCGTACATATTGATGTGCTTCATCTTCTAAATGACACTAAAGCCCATAACAGGAACATGCATTAGGGGATCCTTCATATTTGCATGCTCTGTTTATCATATAACATCTTAATCATTCCTATTTCCTAACCAATAGAGTGCTACATATATTAGTCAGGTCTCTCTGTGAACAGTTGTGTCAGTTAATCTGCACAGAATGTGCAAGTGAAAATTTTGTATATGCCACTTCTGCAACCTCACAAATATGCTGACTTCTTTGTTAGTGCGCTTCTCACATATGCCATTATGGGGCATATTCCATCAGAGCTTGCAAAAGTTCGTGGCATATGGAACACCCACCTTTACAAGAGCTCAGTTTTAAGCAGGACTATTTGGACCTATGTTGGGTTGTATTTCTGCGGTGCCTTTTCAATTGTGGTAACAAAATGTCGATCATTGGCCATATATAACATAGAACTCACACATGGAAGGGGTGGGCGGTGGGCTACTAACCAGAGCAGCATGCGCTGTTGCATAACTGTTTGCTAAAGAAGGTAAACCAGCAACTCTAAGATTGTCATCTGGGGAGGTCTGTTTGGTAGACCAAAACAGATTATTAACAATCAGACAAGTGGGTAATGTTGGGATGAACCAAGCAATATTGCTTTCTTTTTTACGGTCTTTAGGGACATGGAGGAGTTCTCCAAAGAGAACTTACTGTTTGACATTGTCTTGACATACTTCATATTATCTATCTAACTTCGTTCATCCTTCGTGATTGCAGTCCTTGGAACTCCTCCTTCAGGAAATCACAAGTTCTTCTTCAAAACTCATTGAGAAAAGGTATAGTCTGTTCTATTAAAAGGATGCACTGTAGATTGTAACTCACACAAATCTTCTGCTGTCTCATGACAGATTGTTCTACAAAAAGTCAATGGAATACTTGACTGTCAAATTACAAGAGCAACAGGTTAATATTTTTTGTTTAGTCATGCACTCATGCATTTATGTTTTGATTATTTTTACATTTCATGAGAAGTTTATCCAACTATCATGCTTTTACTGTAACACTTTGCAATCTTTATAACACAGGAATGGCTTGGTGCATTTAAGCTTAAGGTGAGTACAGTAGAACCATCAGTAAGCCTTGCATATACTATTACTGTAATTTAAAGAAATTATTTGTTTTCTTGTGATTGTTTTTATGTGAACAAAAAAAACTTACGTCTATATTGCTACTGCAAATTACACAACTGAGTATGATAAGTTCTGTTACTGCATATTGTCTTTTTTCTAATATGGTTTCAAGCAAGCTGGTGGTGACGGATGACTAACCCAAATTCCAACAGACCTTCTCTAAAAGTTGTTCAATCCTCTTGAAATCCTAGAATGGACCTGTTTTTTTTTCACAGAACAGCAGAAAATCAGTATCTGTGCAGACTGTTCATAAATTCACTTCACCAATTATGCTACTGGTAACTTGCAAGGGAAATATTCAAGCCCCCACCAGGAATACTAGTAACTGATCAGTTAATGTAATTTCTATGTACAATAAGGCAACCACTTACAAAAGTAAAATTAATTTGAGTGTCAGAACTACTAAACTACTGGCTGTGTTTATTCATGGCTAGCATTAAACAAAAGTAATTCAGGAGTACGTGGACAAATTATCAAGTTATTTTAAATTTTATCATTGTCATGTGCAGCCCATTAGGGTGGCCCATATACAAGCAGTAGTCAACCTCTCTAGGGCTGCAGCACTGTACACGTGAAGAGTGCCTATTGCTTTTGGCTTTTCACGTGTGATTACTGCTCATGTATGTTGTTTAGATTAGAGTTATGAGAAGATTGATTTATTAATTATTTCCATAATCCTCGAGATAAGTTTCTTAAGGGTCAAGTTATCCTATTTATACAAGGATGGGATTGCTATCTCTATTTATTAAGCAACAAATACACAAGATCCTTTAGTCTACCCCTTCTCTCCTTCCTTTGTGGTGCGGCTACCTCCATGGTGCCATCGCATCACTTGGGTCTAGGGAACACCTGAATTAGGCCTAAGGGCCCCTTGTCTTAACCATGAGTTACATTTGTTATTGGTGCCACTTGGCATAGCTTTTGATGCCAATCTATGTGCACCACAGATCATTTTGCCATTGCTAATCCCATGGGCTTCCCCAGCTGTCTGTGTCGCTGTTTGTGCTACTATTGTTTTTGCCGTCGCCATCCCCCTGAGTGACACCACTGGAGACAATTGTGGTGGTGCAAAGCCTACCACAACACCCATGACATTGTTGCAGTCCATGATGGCAGTGCTGCAGTTATTTCCACTGTTGCTAACCCCACTGGCAATGCTACCCAAGCCTGCAAGCCAGCCGTGGCATTGCCATCGCCTCCACCAGACCACCACTGCTTGAGGACGAGCTATCATGATGGGAGGGGGAAGTTTTCATGTGTAGCTCATTAGGGCCCATAGTCCCCTATAGAATCAGTAGTCAACCTCTAGGGCCTGCAACACTGTGTCTGTACAATATCTGTGTTTACTGTTCATGAAGGTTGTTTTGATTAAATCTAAGCTAAGATTGATTTGTAAATGTTAACTATTTCCATAATCTTTGTCATAAGTTTCTTAAGAGTCCATTCATCCCATCTATATAAGAATGGGTCTGTATCTCTATTTATTAAACAAGAAAGAAATAAGGATCTTAAGGGCCTGTTTGGGACGGTTCTAGCTCCAAAATTTTTAGGAGCAGGTATAGCCTAGCTCCAAGAAATCAGCTAGAGCTGTGAATTGATTAAGGATATTTAGTTAGATAATTTAGTTTTTATTTTATAATAAAAATAAAAATTTAAACTATTTTATTATATTATACAAACATCAGATTCAGCATGGATCTTAGAGTTGGAGTTGTACCAAACATGTGCTAAATCTCTCCCGCTTCTCCCCTGTCCTTGTGGCACAGCTACCTCCATGGTGCCACCACGCCACTTGGGTCTAAGGACTCCTCGATTAGCCAAGAGCCCTTATATCAACAAAATGCTCATTACAATCACATATCATCCATTTGATATTCAACATGTAATCTACTAATCTGCATGTATTTGAATTACTTGTTTTTCAATGAAATCACCATTCACCCTCTGATCCTCATTTCCATGCCTTGTTACAATGAAGCAAACAATTTTTTAATCAGTGTTGTTGTTGTAATACGCATTCAGGTTGAAGCATCTCAGAGCAAGCAAAACCTCCTTGAAGGTATAGCTCTTCTGAATATGAAATAAAATAAATAGTGGCTTCCAATATGTAGTTTGTTCCTATCTTACCTTGGCTCCTTCCATGGATTTGTTCAATCCATGTTGGTAAGCTTCAATATGTGGTATGTTGGTTGTGCAGGCCTGCAGGGTATATTTTTCCATTTCTTGTCGAAGCATGTTATTGTGGTTTAAAACTTGTGATCTGCTATCCAGTCTGTTCTAACTGCATCAATTTGTGTTTCTGAGTTAACTGTAAAGATTTGAGCTGTTTTTTAGTGTAAAGATGATCTATAAGCTGCTAAGTTTTCCTATGACAGAGAGAGGTAAGGGTGATGAGGAAGACCATGAAAAAAACTACACATTTAAATATGTTCAGCCAGCTGATGACAAAGCTATACACGTGACCAATTGATCTGCCCATTTTATACTTCTTAAAAGTTGGAGCACGTGTTCCGACTTCCACGCTCAAGCTGTTAAATTTCAGACATTTAGCTTCCTCATGGACCCTCTCATGCACATGTATATCAAAATCAAAAACTGTTATGGTTGGTTAGTATGAAAGGAGGGGCTGATGTGCATCTGCATACCAGTGCAGGCTGTGTCCGCAAGTGGACCAGTTGATAAGGAGATATATGGGGACTTCTAAAAATACTTAGCATATTCTATCTAATAGTTGATGTGAAGTTTAGATACCTAAATAGATATTTGATTACCTTGTCTCTAGATTAGATTATTAGGATGCCAACCTTATTTATAGAGGAATCAGGCAAAGTTTTGATGAAGGAATGGCAAAGTCCCTTCTCCCATTTATTCAGCTCAGGCATATGTGCATCTTCCTCTTTCTAGCTACACTACTGTTCCTTCTAGATGTCATTGACAAGATCTGCGGTCCTGTCCTCCCACCTCCCATGTTTGTGACCTGTGCTCTCTTCCCCAAGTTCCCCCCTTCCATAGCTAACTGGCTCTTCCTTTTGATGTGCCAGCAGGCATGGCATAGAATGATAGAAGTCTTGCTTTTCTTCTTTGTTCCATGACCTTCCTCACCCCTTCCCAAGCTGTAGAAGTTTTTGCTTCATTTGTTGTTTAACACATAACATCTCTAGCCTTTTCTGTTAATCCAAAAACATCAATTGGAGTTGGAACTGAATAGGCTGCATCACTATAATTTTGATTTTTCATTTGTGTTAGATTTCTGTCAGTACCTGCCTTGTAGCATGTCTAAGTGAAATATTAGAAATTCTTTGTCAAACTATCATGCTGAACATTTTTTTACTAGTTTACATGGACTTGGCTGTGTTGTTTGTATGCAGGAGAAAGCCATGGAAAACTTAACTCGCCCGAGAGCGTAGATAAGGTGTGTTTGTGTGTATGTATATATGTATATATGTATATATGTATATATATTTCCCTCTCTCTCTATATATATCCCTCCTTTTAAGAATGACCCACATCGCACTGCGTTTGCCACTAATGTTAAACAGGAAGATGATGCCGGAAGAAAGCAAGGGGAACTCAGGATTCAACTGGAATTAACTCAACTTAAGATCGAAGAGATCAAAGCAAAACGATCAGCTTTTCTTTCTGAAACCAACCAAGTATTCCCATTTGATTCCTATGCCCTTAGATCTGTGACATCAGCCAACTGTACTGTGACTGTTGTTGTGTGTAACTAAAGGGATTATGTGTTTACTTTTCAGATTAAGCAGACTATAGGTCAAGAGAAAAGCACAATTTCTGGCTTTCCTGTGAGACTGAACTTCCATTTTATTAACATGGTTTGTAATTCTCATGTGTGATGTTGTATAGAGCTCTGGTGCTTGCAGGCTCCACTACAGCAGATGGATATGAAATCCTTAGAGGAGGAACACAAAGCTCTGCAAGGTGATAAAGCTGGAGAAGTGGAGTACTTCCATTCTCTGGAAAAACGTATCAATGAAATGAAGGTAGGTGTGCTGGTGCTATTCTTTTTGGTTGCCTCGTCCTTACTTGAGAAGTTTAGAAATGTTTGTTTGCTTTCATCATGGCCACCGTACCGATAGACAATGGCATACAAGGAAGCTACTTTGAGCAGTGCTGATTAGCTGATCATTTCCTTGCCTTGTAGGTGGTTTCTGATGCAGTAAAATGCCGTTGTGGACTGGAGTACAAGGTAGAACTAGGTGGCCAAGCAATGGATCTAAGCTAAACCCGCCCTTAAATCATCACAGTTACATGAGACGTGTGTTGCAGCTTTGGTACAGATCTTGATAACTTCATATAGAGATGTGCGTAACCTAGAAAAACTACGAAAGGAACAACCTATAGTTGGCTATAGTTTCATTTAATTGCGCCGGCAGAGATGCACTGGTTTTCTTAGAAGAGAAGAATCTATTAAGTTTTCAACTCAAGAATTGGTCGATCATTAATTATGTGATTGTGGACAGAACAATGCAGCAGAAGACAAACGAGTATGTGCACTAGGGCTCTAGGAGCCTATTTGATCCATCCGATCAAAATCTGATGGCTGTGATCATGTGCACAGTAGAAGATACCAATATGCAATTCTAATTCCGATCAAGCAAAAGAAATCGCATATGCTTCTAGATGATATTGTATGTTTGTGTTGGATGTAGAGGTTGCATTGGATTTTAATCCAATATCTATATTTTATTATATCTTCCAGCAACATTAAGCAATTTCCAATTTGAAACAAGAGTGGTAGAAAAATAAATAATAGAATTACGCTTACAAGGGTAGTGATCCAATAGTTACATAAGTTTTAAGCATTTTAGTTTGCTATACATGTGTTGTTAAATTTCTGCTTATTAAAATAAACACATGGCTTTGATCAGATTTCAAGTTCAAAATGCCGAGTCGTTTGTTCTATACTCATGTTCATCTGTCCACATTTCATCAGAAGTGAGAAAACCAACCATTTCAATGAAGTGATTATGGAGCAGGGGAACACAGAGGGATTTAGTGACGAGGAAAGCAGACGCCCTGCACATCTTCCTCGCTAGCTTCTTTAGTTCTTGGCACATCACCATTTATAGGAAGCAGGGTGATGTATTGTATTGGAGAAAAGAGGAAAAGAGGGGAGTGCACTGTATTGGAGAGGAATAGGGGTGGCACAGGTCGTGTCCAGATTGGGCGGTTGGTTAATACTGAATCGAAAATTATTCGTGCTTACAGCATCTCCATTGTACTTGCTATTTTTGACTTGCTATTTATAGCAATAGCAAGTCTCCCTATTCTAATTAGCTTGCTATTTAGCTATCCACTCTAATATACTTGCTAAATGTGAATCGCTATTTAAATGGAGCTATATTTAATCAATTTATATATATATGCAAAGAAAGTGAAAACAATTAAACAATCTTAATATTCAATGGAATAACAAGTTTGATTGGTTTGTTAACGCATCTCCATTGTACTTGTTATTTTTGACTTGCTATTCATAGCAATAGCAAGCTTTTTTATTCAAATTGACTTGCTATTTTGCTATTCACTCCAATGTACTTACTAAATATGATTCTCTATTTAAATTTAACTATATTTTATCAATTTATATACATGCAAAGAAAATTAGAATAATTAAACAAGCTTGGAATAGCAAGTTTGGTTGGCTTGCTAGATGTAGCAAGTGTGGAGAGATGAATAGCAAGCCCCCTAAAATAACAAGTCAAGTAGCAAGTACAATGAAGTGATTTTTTTAGATCATACTTGCTATTTTAGGGGATAGCAAGTGTGATAGCAAGTACAATAGAGATGCTCTTACACCTGAACCCATATATCGTGTTGGATCCTAAGTCTGGTTGTCAGGGTTGTTTGGGTTGACGACGATGGGGACGACGCAACCTACAGAGGTATCGCATAGAGGAGGATATACACTACTATAAAAACAGTATTTAGTCGGTCTGATGCAGCTTTAGTAATAGATAAATAACACATGTCACTAATATACTTTTAGTGATTGACTATTTTACGTTTGTTACTAAAGATGCACTATTAATGATGGGTCATAATGTAGTTTGTCACTAAAGAGGTGACATCCCTATTAGTAGTGACGGTTCATACTGTGATCCGTCACTAAAGAGGTGGCACCCCATTAGTGATGGTTCATATTGTGACCTCTCACTAAAGAATACTAGCATTAGTGAAGTATCATGTTACGACCCGTCACTAAAGATGGACATCCTCTTTAGTGACGGGTCATAATACGAATCATCACTAATGGATGTTATTTTACTTGTGTCATTAAAGATGGACACCCTCTTTAGTGACGGGTCACTTTATGACCCATTGTTGATGAGTATCTCCTAGGTATAAATAGGCTGGTGAAATTGAACTAACCACACTTTCATTTCACATTGATCCCTAACCCTAACCTCTCATCAACGCTGTCACCTCTTCTTCCTCATCGATGTCGCGTGCTACTCACATCGCCCCACCTCTCCCTCATCGCTACCACCTCCCCCTCATCACTGCCATCTTTTCCTTGTCAGTGTCAAAATTTTGAAAAATGAGATAGAATCACGCAACTGATTACATTGTCTCCTATTTGAGAGTGTTGAATTATAAATATGACTGGACAACTAGTCATATTTATAGGAAGACGCTCATGAATTGTTCGAACACTTTGGATAGTCCAGAAATGTGTGACTCATGTAGCAAGAACATATGGTCTCGTATAGTTCTAGGGAGAGTTTCGATGGTGTCTCCCTATTGTTCTCTGGATACACAATCCTCTCAACCCCAAGTCGAGATGTGTATTTAGAGAACAACAGGTTGCACATCCCTGGATGAGATTTAGGACCTATCCTTTCCTATTAGTGCCTAAAGTCTAGCGTCGTATACAATCGTATATTTTTTGTAATGAAACATTAATGTCTCCCTTCTCTTAATATTGTTTGAAATGTACAATATTGGCTACCAAATCTTGGCTTTGATTCAACATATAGTCAAAAAAAATTATTTTTCACAATACGACGATAACATTAGTGACGGGTCTAAATAAATTTCCGTCATAAAGGTTCCCATTAGTGATGGATGTCAGTTACTTTCTGTCACTATAGGGTTCATCTAGGTCCACTCGCATTCTACATAGCCCCATTTAATGATGGGTAGCCAATGAGACCCATCTCTAAAGGTTCCCAATAGTGACAGATATTGGATACTTTCCGTCACTATAGTTTGACCTTTAGTGATAGGTCATCATATTCACCTATCACTAAAAGAGTCTTACTGAACATGACATGGACCTGAAGGGACCCTTTAGTAATGAGTGTTTATATATCACTAATGACAGGACTTTACTGGCGTGATAAGAGTGACGAGGGATATGTCCGTCACTAATATACGTTGTTTCCCATCACTAAAATGGATATATTCGGTTTTCAAGTAAGGACAATACAACACAAATAATAAATTTATAGTAGTGTATTTATTTTTTAATGCACTAAATTTGTGGAGGAGTAGAGGACCTACGGGCTATGGCTTTCTTAGAGTTGGAGGAAGAGGACGCTAGGGGCTTTAGGTTTGTTGGAGGAATAAATTGTCTAGCCTAGAAGCAGCCAACACCCGATGGTGGTGGAGGTGATAAAAGCTTAACTATGGCACACAAGGATTAAGGAGTGGGGATTTTCTACATGCATGTCTTTGCCTCTTAACCCTAGCTATGACATCACGTAGGACTCCTCCGATCCTCAGTGACGTCCCATCCATTGTCATCGTCAGAGAAGAACTCGTTGGTCAACGAGCTCAAATATATATATGATCACTTTGGTGAAGCCATTGGATCTCTGTCTCATCGGAAAACATAATATATGGGGGCGATATGTAGCCATGAAATCATTAAGTTGTTGGTAGAGTTTGGGAAAGCTGACCGTGGTTTAATTTGCTGAGTTTAGGAGAAGTTGGTAGTTGCTCTATTTAAGTTTACGCTAGGAGAGGACAGGTAGAGATTAGAGCTGGGACATGGGCCGGGCCGGGCCGGCCCGGTCCGGGTCCTTGGGGCCAGGACCTGAAATGGATCGGGCCTTTTCGGTCCGAAAAAATTAAGGGCCGTCACTAGAGATGAAGAACCATGCAATGGGCTACCAAGAGTCATGTTCACACTAACGACGTTAGGAGACGAAGAATTAAGGGACTATTCTGCTCATTTAAAATTTGTTCCACTACACGAACTTCACTTAGAATCAGATTCAGAGTGAAGTTGCTGCTCCGTTGTAGAGTACTTGTATGTTTTTGGCTTACAGAAAGGATTTAGATTCAAGAATGGTATAATTTAATATTAATGTATTGTTTTACCCTAGAGTTTATTCATGAATCTCTAATTATATTATTTTTCATATCCATTACGTGAAATCTATTGACTTAGTACTCCCTCCATTAACTTTTAAATGACGTTGTTGATTTTTATCATAAACTTTGATCATTGTCTTATTCATAAAATTTATGCAAATATACAAAAATATAAGTTATGCTCGAAATACCCTCAATAATAAAACAAATCATAACAAAATAAATGATATTTCAAAAAAAGAATAATACGAATGGTCAAAATTTATGATAAAAGTCAACATTATCATTTAAAAGTTAATGGAGGTAGTACTACATGAAAAAGTAATAAATAGCAACTAAAAAATGAATCGGTAAGTTTATAATAGCATTGGTGGATAAATTACCATAAACTCCACGTTTTCTTTATAAACTGAATCTACGGAGCACCTCCTGAGGTGATCCACAAAAAACGTGGAGTGGAGTCGTGGATCTGTATTTTTCGCGGATCCAAAAATTGAGTTCTAAACATATTTGGCTAAATGTTTGTGAAGTGGAGCTATAAAACATGGAGCAAAGCAGTCCCAAACAGGGCCTAAGATGATTGGATTTCTATTGGTAGTCGTCTTAGAGCATAGCTAGGCCCACGTGTGATTATATTTTATCACAAGCAGATGCTATGGAGACCATCAATATAGTTTATACAAAAGGTTGGCTTTGAGGTCCACTTGTGAAAATTCTATGGCTTTAATTTAGTAAAGTAAACTTCACTAGCACATAAATGTTTTTTAGAGCATCTCTATTACTTGTTATTCATAGCAATAACAAGTCTCTCTATTTAAATTGACTTGTTATTTTGCTATTCACTCTAATGTACTTGCTAAATGTGACTTCCTATCAATTTATATACATGCAAAAAAATTAAACAAGCTCAACACTCAATGGAATAGCAAGTTTGGTTGGCTTGCTAGATGTAGCAAGTGTGGAGAGATGAATAGCAAGCCCCCTAAAATAACAAGTCAAGTAGCAAGTACAATGAAGTGATTTTTTAGATCATACTTGTTATTTTAGGGGATAGCAAGTGTGATAGCAAGTACAATGGAGATGCTCTTAGTGATACAACTTTAGTAACGGGTAAAATGGTCTTTAGTGACACAACTTTAGTGACAGGTAAAAGACGCATGTCAATAATACACTTATAGTGACGGACTGTTTCACATATGTCAGTAATATTGTATTATTAGTGATGGATCTAAGTGTGACCCATCACTAAAGATGGGGCATCCCCATTAGTGATGGGTCATTATGGTATGACCCATCACTAAAGATTTCCCTATAGTAATGGGTTTTATTTCTACCTGTTACTAAAGAGATCTACTGCTTATTGTCACTTAGATATACATTAGTTACCACCCGTCACAGATGATTCCTTTTTATAAATAGACGAAGGCTCCAAAGTGAATCAAAATTCTTTCATTTTGCGCAACCCTAACCCTAGACTCCCACCGCACTATCGCCTTCATTGTGCTCCTCGCCACTTCATCGCCTGTGCCCTCTGCACCTCCGTACTTCGGTTGCATCCTCATCCTCGTAAGGTTCTCGTGCTCTTCCGATATGTTGAGATGTGGATATGTGAAAAATTGGTGAAAATGTTGCAATGTGGATTATTTGTGGATGTGTATGAGGATGTATGTGACAATTTAGATTCTTTATTTATTTTCATGAGTTTGTTCATGCTTACTATTAAATTTCAGTTTATAAAATCATTTATGCAAAATTTGCTTACTGAATTTGTGAATTAAGGATATGGAAAGCATCTCAAGTTATCTATATTTACCAACCTATGTTCCTGATAATTTCTTAATAAAGATCAATCATCTAGTCAACGACGGATATCACTAGGTTTATACATTGTACATTGTATATATTGTTATTGTGTTAACAAACTAAAGTGGCATTGCATTACTGTTGTAGTATGTATCAAAAAGATTTTGTGATATCAATAACATTTGTGCTGGCGATACTCTCCACATAATGATAAGAGATGGGTGCACCACTCAGGTTGAGGTAGTGAGCTGTGAAGGTGGCGACAGGATATGCCTCCATAAAAGGTGGTCTACATTTAGTAGAAGAGGTGGCCTAACACAAGGGACTATGTTGTAATAACAACGGGACATGCTCCATTGACAGATATGACCAAATTTTATACTAACTTTGGTGGTGAGAAGACCCCAACGACCATCAAAGTGGAGGATAACGATAGTGGTATACAAAGAGAATTGACATTACTTACTAGACATGCATGTTTTTTATGTGATTATCATAGTTTCATTATAATGTTAGGGGGATCCTAACAATGTTGTGGAGAGGAAAGGAAAGCAGATAGCCAAGGAAGTCGACACCAATAAAATGGACTAATTGAAGCACATCATCTATTATTTTGGTAATCTAATAGATGTAACTCCAGCAAGAAAGGCTCTCCTTTAAGACATCTCAGTAGGTTTATCCTCCGAGAGTCTGTTATATATATGTACAATAAATAATGTGATCATCAATAAGAAGTCGGTAGTAAGTTATTTGCACATATCGTTGGTTAACTAGATTATCTATATAAATAACCTTATCTAACTAGCTTTGTTTAAATTTTATTATTATAGTACTTTTTAAGACAGTACTGTGAGAAGTACATCACACCTCACCTACACCACCAGACCACTGAGATTAAAGTGGCAGCAACAGGGTCTGAGGTAGTCCCAATTATGATGCATAAATCGATGATGGACGGTGCTATCTAACTATAGGTTTTAGTCAATTTCTTCGAGCTAACTCATTAGAAGTTGACACAATATGCGTCTTCCATTTTAACATCAATAATAGTTCAATTGAGGCTATCATGTATGTGGTGAAAACCTGGGGTATGATGTTAGAAGTTAATGTGTGATATTTATGTAATATATTGTGTTAACATATGTAATATTAAGTTATAAATCTTCTGTGATAAATTATTTGTATTCCGTGATAAATCGTCTGTGATATGCTTTGGAATGTTAGATATATTGGCTGCCAAATTTTGGCTTTAGTTCATGATGCAACCTAAAAACTATTATTTTTTTCAAATTGACCATAATATTAGTAACACATAACAGCAGTTAACCATCACTAAAGGCCCTATAGTGATGGGCTTTCTTTCTACCCATCACTGAGATGTACATATAGCCCTTTTAAATACTCTGGATAACCGTACATCATTAGTGACGAGTGGTAGGGGTGGGCACAAATTAACCGAAAACCAAACCGAACCGAAAAAAGCAGTATTTCGATTATTTTAATAATATTCAGTTTTTATTTTTAAAAATTTCGGTTTTCGGTTCTCGGTTCGGTTTTCATTGGTGGAAAACCGAAACAACCGAAAAATCGAATCTGCATAGCCTTGCGCTAGCTTCAGCCTTTAGACACAGATTGTTGCTTAATGGGCTTCCCAACTATTCAACATGTTGCTTAATGGGCTTTCTACGTAGCCCAATGTGTAGCTGTCCATGCTGGGCACCCAGCCTACCACGTGCGACGAGGCCTCCATATGCGCTTGGCTGCCGTGGCATGCCAACGTGGCTTCCTGCCCGCTCCGCTTCAGCGGCCCAACACCTGCTCGGTAAAAACCGAAAACCGAAAACCGAAAAAACCAAACCGAAATAATTCGGTTTTTTCGGTTCGGTTTCAATATTTTTAATCCAATATTCGGTTCCTGTTTTTCAAAAACCAAAATTCCTAATAATCGAAAAAATGAACCGAAAAAAACAAAAAAATCGATTACCCACCCCTAACGAGTGGTAACTATTACCCGTCACTAATGAGGCCCTCTTATAAGACGACAACGATGAAAGTCTAGAGTTAGGGCCGCATCATCGGTGACAGGTGGTAACTATTACTCTTCATTGATGAGGTACTATTAAATAAATAGATGGGGGCACCGAAATGAATTGTCACAGTTTTATTTCACTCGGCCCTAACCCTAGAATTCCATTGTTGTCGTTGCCTTCGTCATGCTTCTCGTCGCTTCATCGCTCATGACCCTCGACCATCGGCCATGTCACATGCACCATCGGTTGTGGCACCCACACCGTCGTTGCGCATGCCGCCCTACTCGCCACTACCTTGGTTGCACCCTCCTCGTCCTCCTCCTAAGGTCCTCATCGTCTGAAATGTTGCTCATGTTATTTGCCTTATCTAACTAGCTTTATTTAAATTTTATAGTTATAGTACTTTTCAAGATAGTTCCGTAAGAAGTTGGCATATCGATGGTAATATAACCAATAAGATTAAAATAGTAATACATGTAGTCATGTCCAAATTGAAGTCTTCTATCGTCGCCATAGTCACCACTGAATCCTTATCATTTTGGATAACACGTGCAATACAAGAATCATTAGAGGTAGAGGAAACCATGAACAAAACATTCACAGGCATTGCTTTAGGAAAAAACAGATAAAAAATGACGGAGAATATATCCATGCATGGAAGAATAGAAGGGTAGATGAATAGAAGGCACTGCCACAAAAATAGTCTTTAGTGACGTAGTTTTAGTGACGGGTAAAAGACCTGCGTCAGTAATACACTTATAGTGACGGTCTATTTCACACGCGTTAGTAATGTTATATTATTAGTTACAGGTCTAAGTGTGACACATCACTAAAGATGGGGCACCCTCTTATAAATAGGTGGGGACACCGAAGTGAGTTGTCACACTTTCATTTCGCTCGGCCCTAACCCTAGACTTTCACCACTACCATCGCCTTCATCGTACTCCTCGGTGCTCTATTGCCCGTGGCCCCTACACCATCGGTCATGTCACATGCACAATCGGTCGTGGCACCCGCACCATTGTTACGCGTGGCCGCCTTACTCACCGCTACCTCGGTTGCATCCTCCTCCTAAGGTCCTCTTTGCCTGAAATATTGCTAATGTTATTTTTCTTGTCTAACTAGTTTTATTTAAATTTTATTGTTATAGTACGTTTTAAGGTAGTATTGTAAGAAGTTGGCATCTCGATGGTAATATAACCAATAATATTAAAATAGAAATACATGTACTCCCTTCCAAATTGAAGTCTTCTATCGCCAACATAGCTGCCATTGAATTCTTATCATTTTGGATAACACGTGCAATACAAGAATCAATAGAGGTTGAGGAAACAATGAATCAAACATTCACAGGCATTTCTTTGGGAAACAAAACAAAGAAAGAATGGCAAAGAATATATCCATGCACAGAAGAATAGAAGAGTAGATGAATAAAAGGCACTACCACAAAATGGTCTTTAGTGACGTAGCTTTAGTGACAGATAAAATACGCGTGTTAGTAATACACTTATAGTGATGAACTGTTTCACACGCGTTAGTAGTGCTATATTATTAGTGATGGGTCTAAGTGTGAATCATCACGCTTTCATTTTGCTCAGCCCTAACCTTATACTTTCACCGTCGCCATCGCCTTCATCGTTCTCCTCGCTACTCTATCACTCATGGCCCCCACATCATCGGTCATGTCACATGCACAATCGGTCGTGGCACACGCACCGTCGTTGCACGTGGCCACCCTACTCGCCGCCACCTCGATTGCATCCTTCTCGTATCCTCCTCCTAAGGTCATCCTCGTCTGAAATGTTGCTCATGTTATTTGCCTTGTCTAACTAGTTTTGTTTAAATTTTATTGTTATAGTATTTTTCAAGGCGGTACTGTAAGAAGTTGGCACGGTATGCGTATTCCATTTTAGCATCAACAATGCTACTCCTGAGGCTGACAAGTATGTGGGGTAAACCTGGCCTACTATTTTTAGCCAATTTATTCGAGATACCTACTGGTTTTAGCCAATTTCTTTGAGATAATATGTTCGAAATTGGCACTGGCATTCACGGTGGTGCTCCTGAGGCTACCATGTACGTGGTGTAAACCTGGCGTGGGCATTCACGGTAGTGCTCATGAGGCTGTTAGAGAGGAGTATAGGGTGACAATAGAAGATGCTGTAAAATTAGACATGTATAGCCAGCAATTCATGTTGGGTAGACAGAGAGAATCTTTGTTAGAAGTTAGGGAATACTCTTATATACAGATCTTTTTTAGCCATGTTCGTCGAGATAATGAGTTAGAAGTTAATATATGTGATACTAATTTAGTTATGAATCTTCTACGATGAATTGTCTGTGATGTGCTTTGGATGTTGCATATGTTGGCTGCTAAAATCTTGACTATGATTCAGGATGTATCCTAAAGAAATTGAAATGACCATAATATTAGTGACGGGTAACAATAATCACTCGTCACTAGAGATCTCATTTGTGATAGGTGACATTATGACCCATCACTAAAGAGCCATAACAAGTGAGCCGATAAACCCACATCAATGACAGTGAATATTGTTGCTCATCACTTAAGGTTGACCCATTACACTCGTCACTAATGTTAGGGCTTTACTGACACGATAAGAGTGACAGAAAACATGCCTGTTACTAATGTACGTTATGACCCATCACTAATATACGTTTATGTTGTAGTGCTTCAATGGACTAATATAGGCTTAATTAGTGTGTATATTTACTTGTTTATCTATATTAAATAAGATGTACGACAACCAGATTTAATAATCTCTCTGTCGCATTGGTTACCAAAAGTAATACTTTAAGGATAAAAACGTGTATAATACACACACAAAGATACAGAACGACATCTTTTGAAACTTTACATACAAGACCTAACTTTACATACCAGTCCTAAAACAATTTTCTTTTGGAAACCGGATGGAGTAGTGTGTGATCACCGGATTGCTAGCTAGATTCTACCTACTCAACACCCATGTCATCTTCTAAACCGGACTCAATCCGGCATCCGTAACATTTAATCATTGCTCGTAAATGATTCAAACTAAACGGTAACCGGAGACCGTTGGAAACACCGGCATCATATCACAGACTCGCAACAAAAACGCATCCTGCGCCCCATGGCCAGCTGCCCCCAAGTGGCACGCCCCTCTTAACTACGCCTACGCTTACGCCCGACCTACCTACCGGTGGCCCCGAACCGCATGCGCGCCACAGAAAATCCCGCCGCATAAAACCAGCGCGGAATGCTCCCGCGAAAGGACGTCTCACCGGCCACCCGCCATCCCATCCGGGCCGTCCAGTTTCGATCGCGCGGTGCGGGTTGCCTCCGACAATCCTCTCTCTCTCCTCGGGTACACTTGCTGCCAGCGCGAGAGAGAGACCCGCTGTCGGTGGGAGGAGAGAGCGTTTCCCGTCTACGGAACGGAACGGTACACGTGTACCGATATACGAGGATGAGTGCACGGTGAAACAAAACTATGGAATTTTGAAAGTAATGTAGGATAATACTTTTTTATATCAATCGTAAAATTATTTAGTATATTGAATACACTCTAATAGCAACTAACGTACGTATTAAAGTAGAGAAAAACATTGTGTATACTACGGAATGAAGTTGCCACATCTAAATATTATGGTCATTAGTATCAGACGAGACAAAAAAAAAGAGATATTAGGGGTGAGATACGCGGAAGCCGAAAAAGAACATGAGAGATTAATACGTATGGTTTTTTTTGCTGTTTCTAATATATATAGTTAATTTAATCTATTTTTATATATGAAAATGATTTCCCGCACGGCAAGCGGAAGTGCGCGGGGACCACCGTGACGTGGCGGCACGCGGGCTGCTTCCCGCTTCCCCCAAGTTAGCGACCCTGCCGTTTGGAGGGAAATACAGTTTTGCCATTATCGGCCTAAACGGTTGCAGTCCGATCAAGACAAAACTGACAAAAACGCCCCCTCTTCTAGACTAAACGCAACACATCACATAACAAGAACACCGACACCTAACGGTCCCCTCCCATTCACAACGGCTGCCGCAAGCTAGGAACCTCACTTTAACACTCTATTTTACTCATCGGTTACCACAGCTTGCCACTCTATTACCAACTCCTATCCAACGGTCAGGAGCAAACACCATAATAATTGTCCAATAGATGAGCTTAACTTGGTCCATATATAATTGTCATCTACCGAGTGGTAGATGTACCCGTTTATAAGTGGCTAGATGGGTTGGACCTGATGAGCAGCATTGGGGACGATACTAGAAAATATGACACTAACCTAATCAGTCTTTATTGGCATAGTGTCAGTGCCGACCCGACACTATAGATAATATAATGCTTAGGTCGCCACTTCTACCTGTAGTGCTGGTTCGGCAAGGCATGATTATTAGGGCAGCACTAGAGCAGCACGACTCTCCTCCCCCACCCTAGCCCGCTGAGCCAATAATAACATAGTATCGGCACGATATGATTAAATTGTCTTAGTGCCATGTTTATATTGTGACATAGACATGACGTGTCAGCACGACATGACATAATTAAGGTGTTGTGACTAATTGTGCTAGTGTCGGTAGATCTGCCCGTTCAGCCATCTATGTGCCCATCCAATCAAAATCCCAGTTAAACTACTGGTTGGCTACCCCTTTAGCTATCGAGCCAATGTGTTTTGCCTCATCATCCACGTTTAGGTTCAAATTAAAATCAAATTTGAATATGAAATGACCATATACTAGAGGTAAAAAATGAAAACGATGATAATTAATCATGTGACTGGACCCAGCTATTGTTGAAGTATTAGGCAATTTTACGATTAATTTCTGAATTAGATAAATCATAGCATTAATATAAATTAGCATGAATAGATCTATCACACTAGTATTTATGAACTCAATAACCATAATTTTGCAAAACATGATCAATAGTCATATAGAAAAAGTAGTGCATTTCATGTACAGTAGTCGAGTACGAATCCACAATCGGGGCAGAGACACTTTTGTTGATGTCAGATCGTAGCACCCGACGGCGACCGATGATATACGTAGACAGAAGACACACCGTGATGACATATGTGAGCAGTCGTGCGAAGCGCTTCCTAAAAACCTTATTTGCCCTCTCCCGGTGCAGGATCACAAGAACGAGATATTCCGGAGACCTGCTCTCCTATTCCCGGTGCACTCCGGCGAACAGGATAGAATAGACTACGACGGCGGCGTAGTAGAGAGAAGAGATAACTAGGAACCCTAACACGGTTCTCACGCTATGTCGCACATAGAAACTAGCCTAGTAGAAGGATATTTATATGAGAGCAACCAGATCTTGTGTCACGATCACAATTGCAATTAAGTCGGTTTCCATATAACGATATCCCAAAAACTTCTCTACGTTCCCAAAGAATCGGAATAATAAAAGAAAAGACCGCGTCTCCACAAGGTAAGAGGTTGGATTCCGAGAACTCGTGGTCGGGGTTGATAATCTCACCCCGATCCCTGAGTTTTGACTGGAGTCAAGCACTCGGAAAGTGTTGATTCCCGACCTTCGAGTCCTTGGCTTTGAGTCCGACACTTGGTTAAGCTGAGTCCAATACCCGACTCCCGACTACGTGGTATTTTTTTTCACGATATAGGCCTTTAAATTTTATTTAAGAATTTCTAAAATATTCATATAAATCTATCTAAAAATTCCGGCTGCAGTTATTATCTTCCTTTGGTCGATTCCAGCGGTTATTATGTTCCTTTCGTCGTTTGGGGACACTGCTGGCTGCCACTTTGATCGTCTCCCTTTCTTTTCCCCCTCCAAATTGTCGCTTTGCAACGCTAACACGCATCGAGATTCGCGACACCGCAGTCATCAGCAGATGCCAGGACGATGGTATTCTTGTAGTTATCCCGAATCATCAAGGGCGTCGTTGCACCGGCCTCCCCTTCCAGATCTCAGCTCGCTGCCACGGCAAGTCTGCAGCACTACTACTACATAATGGCAGGGCAGCATCGCCACACCACGCTGCCCCACCGTCTCCCACCACAGCCACATTAGTGCTCACTGCTCGGTGCGCCGTCGACGCTCTCTAGGGAGAGACGGTATAGCTCTAGCTGCGATGGACCTGCGACGGTTGGCCGTGGTGGCGGCTTTGCTGGCGGCGGCCGCGGTGGCGGCCGAGGGGTACAACATCACGAAGATCCTGGCGGAGCACCCGGAGTACTCGCAGTTCAACAAGCTGCTGACGGAGACGCGGCTGGCCGGCGACATCAACCGGCGCCGCACCATCACGGTGCTGGTGGTGTCCAACGGCGACATGGGCGCGCTCGCCGGTGGCCACTACACGCTGCCGACCCTCCGCCACATCCTCGAGATGCACATCCTCGTCGACTACTACGGCGCCAAGAAGCTCCACCAGCTCTCCCGCGGCGACACCGCCTCCTCCTCCATGTTCCAGGTGCGCGCCACGTACGGCTGCTCTTATCTTCTAGCTCGACGAAGTAGATCTGCATATATACCTCGTCGGAGAGGTCAAGCTAAGCAAGCTCGATCTGCTGCTCGCCTCGTTAATTGCTAATGAAATCTTACTACTCCCGTACTACTTCAACTACTACTTTCAGATAGGGCATTATACGCCAATAATTACGCGTTGAAACGGGGAATTATTCGTAATAATTGCATGCACGGCCGAAGTACTAATGGGTCTCGGATTGAATACAGAAGCTTCCGTGAAAAAAAAAACCCTTAACTGAATGGAAATTTTATATTTCCTGATGAGACAATTGAAAAATTGTCGTAATGTTAATATTTTTGTTTATCAGTATTGGAAAAATATATTTTCCTTAATAAAAGAAACAACAATTTTTAGCGAAACCTTTTTAGCTGAAGCCCCCTACGAGATAAAGAAGATTTCAGAACTATAAAACCAGTTCTAATAAGTATCATTCGACTTAGAATAGTTCTACACCTGTTCTCATATGAGAGGTAACATCTAAATTATCTTTATAAAAATCATCGTATATATTGTAATAGTCGGTTTAATATAGAATTAAGATCCGGAAACATTAAACTCAGAAAATTAGGTTGATTAGATGAGACCAAAGTTATGCTCGTGTGAAAGGCTACATTGAAATGGGTCGCTTTCCAAGTGAGGCCCCGAGCTAAGGGAGTGGAGTGGACGGACTGCACATGCGTCTGTCGGCCAAGTTCCCAGCTGGCTCTGGTGTGAACTTCTGTCGGTGACTCCTTTTATATATTTTTTAATCGAAAATTGTGGCTTGTTTTCAAACGGAATCCCTCGGTTGCCAGGTCATTTCAAATTCCCAAGGCAAAACCTCTTCGAATTTAAAATTCTACATTTGTGCATAGAAGTAAAACGTATAGATTCATCACGTCTAGGACAAGCTTGATAATTCTCTTTCCGTTTAGCTCTTAAAATAAGATGTTTTGGTACTAGCTAATATCGGTGCACCATTTGATATAAGTATATTTAATATATATATAAGATTAAATATAATATATAGTTTTAATAATATAATATAAGAAATATGTAGCATATAAAAATGTAATGTATGAATAGGTAACATATATATAACTTTGTCTAGATCGGTATTAACCAGCTTGCTTGTCTTTTAAGGTTTGCTTGTTTTAGTTTAGAATTATAACAATCTAGCTTAAAAAAACTAGGTTAGACCAACTTATAGAATTATTATAATTTATATTTTAGATTATAATAAGTTGGTGGAATAAATTAATATATTTATTTCAACTTATGAAAATAAACTGAATTGTTATAATCTCGGACTAACCGTGATGTTGATGTTACCTTATTGTAGTGTACTCCCTTCGGTGTACAAATAACAATCGTTTTGGTTTTTATTGAGAGTGTACAAATATTAGTCGCTCCGTCAATCGAAATGTTTGTCACTTTAATTGTTCTCTTCTCCCGAAGCGTTTTTGCAATAAAAAATATAAAAAATGGAGGCTGGCAAATGGGATGTGGCCTGAACTTGGGTGACATTACTAAAGTTTAGACTACGTAACCAATTAAAACAACCATTGTAACTTTATTTAATATTACATTGGTACGTGTAATCTGTCTAAACGACTTTATTTTTCTTTTTGGGAGGGGAAGTGTACAAAGTATGTGATTAGCTGGGAAGCTCGTGGTGGTACGGAATCTAACACATCTTTAAGGCTGGCTAAACGACGCATCGAATAATTAGCCGTCTGTACAGGCGTCAATATAATTGGGCCGTGCAACATTATTGGAAGTATGAATTTTGTCGGGACACCAACATTTGGAAATTTTTATGTCAAAATGGCTGGGGATAAATAAATTAAGGGTGGTATATATGAATTTAAAATTTCGAAGTTCGTGTGAATTTTGAAATGGGATAAGCAAATCTGCAGGAGTCCGGATCGGCCCCCGGCACGACGGGGTACGTGAACATCACGCAGCACCGCGGCGGCCGCGTATCGTTCACGGCGGAGGACGCGGCGGACAGCGCCACGCCGTCCAGCTTCGTCAAGTCCGTCAAGGAGATCCCTTACGACCTCGCCGTGCTCCAGATCAGCAAGCCGCTCTCCTCCCCGGAGGCGGAGGCGCCCGTGGCGCCGCCGGCGCCGGTCAACATCACGGAGCTGCTCTCCAAGAAGTACTGCAAGAGCTTCGCCGGCCTCCTCGCCGCCAACGCCGACGTGTTCAGCAACATCAACGCGACCAAGGACAACGGGCTCACGCTCTTCTGCCCCGTCGACGCCGCCGTGGACGCATTCATGCCCAAGTTCAAGAATCTCACGGCCAAGGGAAAGGCGGCCATCCTGCTCTACCACGCCGTGCCGGACTACTACTCCCTCCAGCTCCTTAAGTCGAACAGCGGCAAGGTCAGCACGCTCGCCACCTCCAGCGTCGCCAAGAAGGACTACAGCTACGACGTGCAGAACGACCGCGACACCGTCACGCTTGACACCAGGGTCAACACGGCCTCCGTCACCGCCACCGTCAAGGACGACGACCCGCTCGCCATCTACGCCATCACCAAGTTCCTACAGCCCAAGGAGCTCTTCAAGGTTACCGAGGATCTCGCCCCCGCACCTGCGCCGGAGAGCCCAAAGAAGAAGACCAAGAAGAAGCCCGCCACCACATCAGCTGCCGCCGCGCCCTCCGACGACGACTCTGCCGCCGATTCGCCCGACGACGCCTCGGCGGATGATACTGCGGACAAGGCCGGAGCCGCACCGTCCGTGCTCGCGACGTGGATGATCGCTGCCGCGTCGGCGGCGGCGGCGTTGGCGCTGGCAGCCTGAGGTGTACCTGTACGTGCTCAAGAGTTTTTTTTTTTGTGGAGTTCTTGAGGTGAAAAAAAATAAGGGCTATTTATTTCTATCTATATTTATTGCTGCATCTCGAAAGAAAAAATTAAAAAAAAAGAAACTTAGCAAGACGATTTAGAGTTTTTTTTTGTTTTTGTGTATTGGCTTTTGTGGTGATCATTTTGTAATGATAGTGGTCAATGAGATTGGAGAGTGTGTTTATGTGTTTATTAGTTTTTATATGATTAAAGACATCATCGAGTGTAGAGTTGTACTCTTTCCTTTAGCTTTTTAAGCTGTGTGCTTGATGAACTTTCTCAAGCACGTGTTTCATTCGATCGAGTAAGTTAGTAAAACCGGACAATAATCGGATATGTTAGATTTGAATGCTTGAACGAATGTTGTATATAAAAAAAATGTGAAACGGACCGTGAGTTAGTTGACATTAATTATCGTTGAAACTTCAATATTAAATGTGTACAATGTTACGCGTGCTCAGACGAAAGTAGACCAAATCGAGATGGATGACCAATGGGAAATTCTCGTATCACATCCCGACACACCATGTTCAAACAAGGTTAGGCCCGTCAACATTACGCATGCTCAACATTAAGTGTGCTCAAACGAGAGTACTACCAAAGCAAGATGGATGGCCTCTGGAAATTTTCATATCACATCTCGACACACCATAGCCTTGAAACAACAAGATCGGATCCGCATGGCCAATTTCGAAAAAAAATTTGTATATAAAATTATAATCGTAGACAAAATAATAAAATATATAAGAATTCATAAAAAATAGTGCATTAAATAAATCAATAAAAAAGTCGATAATATCTAATTATATGTCTCACGACGATTATAGAGCAATCTGCGCAATAACATTCGAAAATAACAAAATATCAATATAATAATGACATCAAATTTTATGATTTATGGACAATAGAATATGATAAGCATGCCCTTAAATTTGATTTAGGCACTAAAACATTAGTAGATTTTTCATCTCATTTGTGATCCTACAGTTCTCTACTATTTATATTAGAAACAAGTCCATTTTTGGCCATTGAACTAAGACCGAAGTTTGTTTTTGGCCATCGAACTCCAAAACCAGGAATCTTCGGCCACTGAACTTTACAAACCATGTATAATTGACCACCGAGTCCTGTTTTGAATGGTTTCAGGTGGTTTTGACTGCCACGTTGTACTCCGTCGCCACATCACCCGCCACATCGTCTTGGTGACTCAGCTGTGGCCCACACGTCAGGTTAGGGGCCCTCCTTATCTCTTCGTTAGGTCACCCGACAACATCTCGTTCCTCAAATCGTCGGTGCGCAAGGCAGAGGGCGGCGTGGCGTAGCGTCAACGGTAGCAAGTGAAGTAGCGTCGCCCTAGGTTCGCTTCGCTCCAAGAAATCCATCGCGTCGCCTTGTTCCCGCAATAGCAGATTGTCGGCGGCGAGTAATCTAGGGGTCCATGCCTGTATAGGATTGGAGACTCTTCCCCCAAACTTCCAAGCGTACCCGTCGAGAAAGACGAACTCGATGACCTGTCCATGGCTCCCGTCCCATCCCTTTCGCCGCCCCCTCCTCAAACCCTAGCGTCGTCGGAGGATTCGAATAAGCCAGCGTCGCTATCGAGTAACCTAACGAAGAGATAAGGAGGGCCCTGACCTGACATGTGAACTGCAGCTGAGTCGGCAAGCTGATGTGGCGGGTGATGTGGCGACAGAGTCCAACATGGCGGTCAAAACCACCTGAAACCATTCAAAACAGGACTTGGTGGTCAATTATACATAGTTTGTAAAGTTCAGTGGCTGAAGATTCCTGGTTTTGGAGTTCGATGGCCAAAAACAAATTTCAGCCTTAGTTCAATGGCCAAAAATAGACTTGTTCCTTTGTATTACTATTGCTTGGAACTATTTGCCATACGGGCCCACCTTCCGTTTGCAGGTAACGCTTTGGTGGGCCGATTTGCAATTTTTTTTTCGTTTTGTACCATACTGCTTGTTTACATTAGTTTTCGGTAGTTCAAATAGCATCGTAGGCGCCCCAAAGCAAAGGGCGATGAAGAAACGCGCTTGCGCTGTTGGGTCAGCGTATGCTTCTGTTATAAATGAAGAAATTGAGCATCACAGAGCCCTTTTTTTTGTGGTAAAAATAGTTTTTCAATTGGTAATAAAAAATTTGGAGATGCGGGGTATCGATCCCCGTACCTCTCGCATGCTAAGCGAGCGCTCTACCATCTGAGCTACATCCCCACACGTTTTCGTTTCCATAGATTTGTTTTAATTCTTTACAGGACCCGCCGAATTCCTAAGGAAAGTGAGGTTTTGGAAACCTAAATGAAGCCCAACGGGGAAGGTGGTGTCGAACTTATAGATAATTGTGATAAATTAAAGTACCTATTTTGTTGAATCGAAGAAACCCTATCTAGTGTTAACTATATAGGTTTTACCGAGCAATCCACCGATACCTTTAGTGGTGATTTGTTCATAAAGTACAATGTCAAATTAAAAGACTAAATGGTTAGCACAGAAATAGAGAGATTTAAGTTGTCAATGTGACAAATATCCTATGCTCTGATAGATAAGTTCTACTATTATGAATTGGAAGTATAGGATCATATCCCCTTTTGGTTATTGTTTTTAAGAGATTACAACCGGATATTTTTTATTTCTAAGCTATTTCCTAATTCAAGGATATCTTTCTTTGAATATTTTAACATAACATATATGTACCGATCTTCTTGATGTGCTGAGTATACTTATAAATTACTCCACTAAAGTCTATCGTAGGGTATCCAAGATTATATCCCGACAATCATTGAATGAAACAATCCTCTCAAGTATAATTAATGGTAATATAGATCTCCTTGATCACAATATGATTTTGACATGAGTGCCTACATTAGAATGTTCTATATTCATCGTACTTCTAGTGCTCTACATACAAGCGTCAAAGTTTGAGTTACTCATCTACTTAGAATCTAGAAGAAGAAAATATCAGTATAGATAATAAGAATTTTAACTTGTTGAATTTTTGGAAGCTAAGGTTAATGATCACAAATTTCCTGTCTACTATGACAATGAGTTTCTTAACTCTTCCAGCTAGTAGTGTATCTTTAAAATCCACTTTTAGCACTAGAGGTAGAATTCTATATGAGTACATAATCTCTTTAAAGCCAGCAACAGTTCAAGCATTAGTTTATGCATCTAGGTAGATACAGACCTGTCAAAATGATAATAGTTCATCTATTCTTGTGGTACGTAACGTTCTTTTCACATTTCTTTTTAAACTAACTCCAATTTTATGTATATGATGTCTGAGTCCGCGGAGTTCACAAAATATGTAGTGGCGACTAACTAGTAATTATAGTTATCAATTACCATTTATGCGAGTGCAACAATATATGTTACGCTGATTCTTTCCTGCCACTAAATTTGTTGTCATGTTGTGAAGTTAGAGTCATGGTTGGATGGAGTGCATGCTTTGATAGTTTGATATGATATGCTTACTTAGCTTGTTCGGTTGTTCGCCTGATAGAGTCACTACGGGAGTGTGGGGTTTTGCCGAGTGCCACACTCGGCGAACCCCACTCGGCACTAGCCTTGTCGGCGACGTGAGGGTTCGCCGAGTGTTTTTTATCGGGCACTCGGCGAAATCTTTGCCGAGTGCAATATAAACTACGCCGAGTGCCACGCGTAGCACTCGGCAAACGTGTGGCACTAACGGGCGGGGGGGCCATTAACGGGGGTTTGCCGAGTGCCCCACGTGGCACTCGGCGAAGGGGGGCCGGGGGGGCACGTGGCACAGGCATGGTTTGCCGAGTGCCCCACGTGGCACTCGGTGAAGGGGGGCCGGGGGGGCACGTGGCACAGGCACGTTTCTGTGCATTTTAGGTGGCTTTGCCGAGTGTAACACTCGGCAATTTTTTTATTTTTTTTCATTTATTTAATGCATATTTCATCCAAAAAACACATTCAATCACAAAATTCATCACAAATTCACATTTAGTCACAAAATTTGTCCCAAAATTCACATTGAATCACAGATATTCACATTCAATCACTATATGAATCACAATTTCACTCACATCACAGAAATCACATACACATCACAAAAATCACATTCACATCACAAAATTCATGATCACATCACAAATTCACGTTCACGTCACAAATACAAGTTCAAATTGACATCACAAGTTCAAGTTCGCGTTCATGGTGACAAGTTCAAGTTAATTAACAATTTCATAACGGCAACTCACACCATGCCTCACAAGTTAGCATTACCGCTATGACCAGTGTGTAGAGATGGATGCGTGTTTGATCCTGCTGCCGATGGATGAAACTGGAAAAAAAATAGTTAGAACAATTGTATATAACAAAAACGACAAAAACAATATTAGAAACTCACATTGCCACTCTGTGGAGTCCGTGGAGATTGTTGAGGTTGAGGAGGAAGTCCAGGCAGGCCCATATGACCTGAGAAAGATCCACCCATCTGCGCAAACCACTGCTGCATCTGGGTCTGCATCTCGGCTTGCATCTGAGCTTGCATCTGAGCCTGTAGCCAAGCCTCCATCTGGGTCTGCCACTCGGTCCTTTGTGATATTTCTTCATTTAGTTGGGCCTACAAAACATTAATTCACAGTCATTAACGTTCTCAAACAAACAAATTGAAGTGTTCGATGATTGATGAAAATGAACTAACCTGTAGATCAGCAATCAAACCCATAGATGTGTCTCGGTGAGGGCGTATACCCGGACCGGAGATCAAGCTCCGAGCTCTCACCTCAGATAGAGAGGGGGTACTACGGGTATCAATGGCGCCACCACCCATCAAATATCGCCCATGTCTCTTGCCTCCTCCAGCCCTCATGACCACCTCGCCATCAATGTCATGTGCGATTGGGTCATAATTGGCGCCATGCACTTCCCTTGCCATCTCTGAATAGTCTTGGAGGCGTTGATATGTGTTCCGATTAGTGTACGACACAGCGGAGTCATTTGGATTGTAAGTATTGCCTTCAACCGCCCTCCCTTTGTGAGCCAGAGCATATGCCATGACTTGGGAGCATTCCTGACCCGCATTGGCCGTTGACTGAAACAAGAAGATAGTTAGAGTTATATTGTGCAATTAAGCGAAAAAAAGAAACATGTAACTACATACCCATCTCACCCTGAACTGGTCAAGGTTCAACGAGCCTTGATGGTGTGCTGCCCTCGGCATGAGTAGGCGTCTCTGGCGGCATGCATCGTGACTGCTCTGCCACTCGGCAGAACACCACCTATCAACAATTTGGCCCCAACACTCAAGATGAGCGGCACACCACTGTGGAGGGACCTATTTGATGCAAGTGAAGTTGTTAATGACATAATATTAAGTATTAGAAGATACACGAGAATACACTTACCATCATGTATTCCTCTCGTGTCAGAAAGGTGGTCCGGGCATCCTTTTTGTTCTTCCTCTCTCGGCGGTGCTGAACGTAGAAGTCAATAACAGCTTGAATGCGCGTCTCATAATGCATGTCGGTGACAAGCTTCTTGGCGGCTCTATTAATAACAGCGGCAACCTGATCCGCATACCCCTCATCACATCTATAAAAATCTTGCATATAGATGTAAAGAGAATGTTATGTAATCCACATGTTAATAGTATTGACACATATATTAAGAAAATAAACTTACCCAGAGCTCAGCCCTGACTCGATCGGCTAGGTGGGCAAATTGTCTCCCTTCTCGGTCAGGGGCATCCGGCGCACTTTCATAGTGCCTCCATGAGTACGCTGGCTCCATCCTCCCATCCAAAGATACCAAACCAGGGAACTTTTCCTTGATAAGAAGCCCGAGGATACCGTTTACATGGCGTGAGCACTCACGACCTCCTCGTTCAACCATAATCCAGTTCCTATCCCGATATCATTAAAAAGTATTAGTATATATTAAAAATTAAACTAACGAAAAGAATACATTATAGACTTTCTACAGCAACTTACCTATTTCCATCGGGTCGAATGAGCGCACGATCAGCTACTGCCACTGGTCGCCTCGGGAGTGACGAAGGAAGATTCCATAAACATGGCTTGTGAGTCCATGCATGATGCTCACCATATCCGATAAAACCAGCTCCTTGTGTATTAATTTTCAAAGACTCTAATTGAGCACGAACATCGGCTCCGGTCATTTTAATTGGTGCTGAGCCTTTAACAGACACATCTTTTGTAAAATTCTTCTTATCCTTCCTGAATAGATGGTTCCGAGGAAGGAATTGTCGGTGCTTGTCAAACGAGGAATATTTTCCACCCTTAGCCAGCCAAATGAACTTTAGAGTCGACCGACAAATCGGGCATGCGAACTTCCCATGCACGCACCAGCCGCAAAATATCGAATATGCTGGTAGGTCATGTAGAGAGTACATATACCAGACATGCATTCTGAAGTTTGTCTTTGAACATCGATCATATGTCAACACACCGTCTTCCCACGCATGGACCAAATCATCCATCAAAGGCTCCATATACACACTCATATTTTTCCCTAGGTATTCAGGCCCTGGAATTATCAAGGACAAGAAAATATTCTGTCATTGAAAGATGACGCCGGGAGGAAGGTTGAGGGGAATAACAAACATTGGCCAACAACTGTATGCGGCAGCCGTCATACCATATAGATTGAACCCATCTGTTGCTATAGCAATTCGTACATTACGTGGCTCTAAAGCTTTCTCGGGATGGAGCTGATCAAATTTTTTCCACGCTTCTCCATCTAATGGATGACCTAGCTTGTCTGGGTTGTAACGAATCTCATTTTTATGCCATGTCATCTGTTTAGCAGATTCCTCGGTCATGTATAGCCGTTGGATCCTCGGTACAAAGGGAAGGTACCGAAGGATCTTCACGGGAATTGAGAGTTGTTTCTTCGCACCATCATCGGAGTCTACCTCAAGATACCTAGAGGATTTGCATTTCACGCAGCAAGTTGCGTCTGCGTATTGTTTTCTGAATAAAATGCATTCGTTGGGACAGGCATGTATTTGCTCATAAGACATCTTAAGTGCACGGAGGACTTTCTTAGACTCGTACATGCTCTTCGGAAGATTGTGACCTTCTGGAAGAAGGCTACCAACAACCGTCAGCATAACATCGAAGCATTCTCGACTCAAGCTAAACTGCGACTTGATGGCCAATAGTCGTGCGATGGCATCCAGTTGAGAAACCTTAGTGTGACCGTGAAGAGGTTGCTTTGACGCAGACAACATGTCATAAAACGCTTTTGCCGTTGGCTCCGGCACTTCCTCTTCACGTGCTTCGTCAAAATGCGCATCTTCAAAGTCATCTAGCATAAATCCAACCCCTCCCTCATCATCGTCCATGCGATGTCACAACACCTCGTCTCTAGGACGTTGGGACTCACCATGATACATCCAACGGGTATAATTTGGCATGAACCCATATTTGCATAGGTGTTTACCCATGGCATCCTTTGTTTGTCGACGCTTATTCTCGCACCGACTACATGGACACCAGGTCTTGTCACGTACATTCTGTCTACCAAACGCCATCTCTAAGAATACTTTAGTGTTCTTGATCCAATCCATGGTCACCTCGGCCTGACTAGGGCGACCCGTGTACATCCACTCACGATGATCCATCTTGAACTAAACTAGGAAACAACACTCGTGTTTAGGGGTTAGATAGGTAAGATAGGTCCTAATCCCACCAGAGAATGCGTAGATTGAGCTCGTTTTCACACTCTGTTCCGATCCAACCCAAAATTTCGGCAGCACCTCCCCGCTGCTCTCCAAACGCACGTCTGGGCAACATGCCAAGAGGATGTGCGTTCGGAGAACAACGGGGAGGTGCTGCCGAAACCATGAGTCGAATCGGAACGGGGCATGAAAACGAGCTCAATCTACGCATCTTCCGGCTGTCCAAACGTGGACAATTCGAAACAGTCACGGCCACAAATATGCAAAGACATGCATATTCCAAACCGTAACTCTTCCGAACGGGAGACGCCTAGGTTACGCGACAATAACAAGAAAAATTAAAATAGGTCGTCACCCACATACACATATCACGACGCGATGGCCGACATCCACATACACACACACACACACACACACATATATATATATATATATCACAGCACGATGGCCAGCATCCACATACAAAAGATATTAATCAACATAATCATTAAAACATAAAAACTATTACAACGATTATATTGAAATTTCTAAAACATGTATATTAGAACAACATGGTATATTCATGACATTAAACATGTGATTACATATGTGATTAAACATTACATTAAATATGTCATTAATTTCAACTAACATGTATAAACTAACATGTATATATATATAGACACACACACACATATATATATGAAATTTCAACAAGTGAATAAACTAACATTTGATGTAATATAGCATCACCACAAAATTTAAACTAATTTCAAACAAAAATTTAAAACCCTAAATTTTAGGTGTCAAAAATACCGGAGGAGCTAGGGGTCGGGGGCGGAGGAGGCGGCGGGGCCGGCGGCCGGAGCGAGGGGGTCGGCGACCGGAGGAGGAGGGGCCGGCGGCGCCGGGGGAAGGACGAGGCCAGGGGGAGGAGGTGGCGCCGGCCGGCGGGGGGCTGGCTTGCCAGCGGCGGGGTGCGGGGGAGGCTGGCGACGGGGGCTGAGGGGGGGGGGAGGCGGCGGGGGCGCCGGCGTGGCCGGCGGCGGGGCGCGGGGGAGGGCGCTGACGGGGGCTGGGCGGCCGGCGGCGGGGGCGCAGGGGGGCTACCGGCGGCGGGGGAACAGGGGGCGCGGGGGAGCAGGCGGCGGCGGGGGAGCAGGGGACCAGGCGGCGACGGCGGGGGAGCTGCGCGCGGGGAAGCGGGGAGCAGATCTGTGCGCAGCGCCCAGATCTGCGGGCCTTTTTTAGAATGTTTCGAGGTTTGCCGAGTGCCAAATTGGGAGGCACTCGGCAAACGAGTTTTTTTTGAAAAACTTTGCCGAGGGCCATTAGTGAGACACTCGGCAAATATTATTTTTTTAAAAAAAAATCCTTTCTTTGCCGAGTGCCAGGGATAATTGCACTTGGCAAATATTTTTTTTATTTTTTTTAAAGAAAAACCTAAAATAGAAAAAGAAAGTAAAAAATCCCATAATTTGGCATTATATAATATACAGTTATTTTTACTCCTACAAAAATTCTTAGTTCAAATAAACAAATTTAATGCACTTGTAGTTCAAATTTGTGATCTTTTAATTAAATTCTATAAAGAAGTTCAATTAACTAAAAATACCAAGCTAGTACTAAAAAATCCCAAATTTGGACATGATATAAGATACATTGGGATTTATTAGTACAAAAAGTTTTAATAGAAAACAAAGATTTGAATATCGAGTTCCTTCTAAACCTAGCTCATTCCATCCATAAACATATTTACCTTCTCGTGGATTCTCCGGTTTCCAAACGTCGTACATGAAAACTTTGTCGAAACATTATGAAATTTTTATAAAAGTATATATGTATGATATAATAACACCATGTCAAGTATCATATTTTTTAGGCATCAATTTAATTTTATAGAATTAAAAAACCATTAAGCTCAATGTTGCCGCCCGAGCGTCGTAAATTATATTTTAAATATTTAGATATATTTAGTTGTAAAAGATTAAAAATAGAATCATGAACATAAATATGATTTTTCTATAATTTTTGAGTCATTATTTCATGTACATGCAGTTGTAATTTGACCCACTTCGAAGTAAATCCTAGAAATAGGATTAATTTATTAAAAATAGCAAGCCCACTCCTAAAAGTATGAAAATTTTCCTTGGATTAACAGATGTTGAATTATGACTGTCAAAAAAAATTCAAGTTCAAAACATGTTTTAAATGTGATATAAAGTCAAAATATATTTTCACATTAAATAATGGGATCATCATACTTTGCCGAGTGCATTTAGATATGGCACTCGACAAAAGTGATTTTTTTTTGGTCTTTGCCGAGTGCCATTTCTATTTGCACTCGACAAAGATTTTTTATACTATTTTAAAAAAAAACTAAAATAGAATAAAGATAGTAAAAAATCCCAAATAAATTGAGTTTTAATAGTACAAAAAGTTTTAAGTTCAAACAAATATTTGAATATCGATTTTCTTCTAAACCTAACTCATTTCATCCCTAAACTCCTAAACTTTCTCGAAGATTGTCCAATTTCTAAAGGTCATACTTGAAAACTTTGTCGAAACATTATGAATTTTTTACCATATTCTATATGTATGATATAATGACACCATGTCAAGTGTCATATTTTTTAGGCATCAATTACATTTTCTATAATTAAAAAAGCATTAACCTGCATATTGTCGGTCGAGTGTCGTAAATTAGATTTTAAAAATTTAGTTATATTTAGTTGTAAAAGATTACAAATGTAATCATGAACACAAATATGGTTTTTCCATAATTTTTGAGTCATTATTTCATGTACATTTAGTTGAAATTTGACCCACTTGGAAGTAAATCCTAGAAACATGATTAATTTATTAAAAATAGCAAACCCACTCAGCAAAATATGAAACTTTTCCATGGCTTAACATCGGTTGCATTATGAGTGTAAAAAAAATTCAAGTTCAAAACATGTTTAAAATGTGATATGTGCTTACATTATGATTTCACATAAAATAATGAACATTGTCATTTTGACGAGTGTTTTCACATATGGCACTCGGTAAATAGAAGAGTTTGCCGAGTGTCCGTTAGTGGCACTCGGCAAACCCCTCTACCATTACAACGGCGTCAGGAAAAATGGTGCCCCGAGATTTTCCCACTTGTTTGCCGAGTGTCTCAGCCGTGACACTCGGCAAAGTGTCGTTTTTGCCGTGTGTACAAGGTTTGCCGAGTGTATATTATGGTACACTCGGCAAACTTCCGAGGAAATGCACTCGGCAAAGCCACGGACACTCGGCAAACATAGCGTTCCCGTAGTGAGTCAGTTTAAGATGGAGTGATGTGATGTTTGATTACTTCTTGTTTCCGAGTCAATTTCGTCATTTCATGGAGTCAAATATGGATATTTATATAAGGTCTATGTTGTTAATCATTATAGACTTACAGTTGTGACCTCGTGAAATACTCTCTCGGCCTAATTGACTTTTATCGCAATATTTAATTATTTGTTTTATTCAAAAATCTTCGTGCAAATATGAAAAAAATATAAATTATGGTTGAAGTACCTTCAATAATAAAATAAATTATAATAAATAAATGATAATTAAAAATGGTTTTGAACGAAACAATTAATCCAATGTTACGATAAAAATAAACTGCGTTATTTTTTTAAAAAAAGGAGTATATGCGTACGGAGAAAAATATCTTCGTTCCTGTTGTGTTTGAGTTATTGAGTATTTGAGTACCTGTGCTTCACAACTATGGTGGGCCCAAATACCGCTGAACGTCCAGCCCACGCGGCTGTGGCTTTGATGTTTTTTTTAGTTTTGTACCATACCGCTTGTTTACATTAGTTTTCAGTTGTTCAAATAGCATCGTAGGCGCCACACAGCAAAGGGCGATGACGAAACGCGCTTGCGTTGCTGGGTCAGCGTATGCTTCTGATATGCAAAGGAAGAAACTGTGCATCACCGAGCTCTTTTTTTATTATTTTCAATTGCTAAAACAATGGAGATGCGGGCTTGAAGGAATCCCTCGCCGAGCCCATCTCTGATTTATCCAACCAAACCATACCCCTTCTCCGATTAATCTCACAAATAACATAACAGTAATTATACCATATCCAAAATCAATTCTTTTGAACAAATTCAAAGCAGATACACACGTGAAGCAAATTATTTTGGATATCAGATTTATTGATCTGAATGCCACAAAATTTTGAAAAAGATTGAGAAGCACTTCTACTACTAGTAAGGAGCATGTGCTTTGCGACGGGTTTATTTTATTGCTATGATGATAAAAAAATTCAGAAAATATAACTGCATATACACAAAATTCATAGTTTTTGTGTGATTTTTTATAAATCTAAGAGTTTTTATGCAAAATTCGTACTTCTGTGCAAGATACAAAAATTAAAAGACTGAAATGCAAAAGTACATTTTCTTTTTTTTTTCTTTTTCTTTTTTTCTTCCCGTGCTTTTCTTCAGGGAGGCAGTTAGAGTATCATGCATGAATGCAGGCGGGAGAGTGCACAATTAGGATGGAGACAGAATTCACAAACGAAATCCACGCTTTATATTAATAGAGATTCTTTTCCTTTTTTTCTTCCCGTGTTTTCTTACATGCTGCATGCATGCGGGGCAATTGGGCGCGTGGGACGAGCGGGGGCGGGCGACTACACGGTTGGGGCACAGATGGAATCCACGGAGAAAGTCCGCGCTTTATATTAATAAAGATTATTTTCCTTTTTCTTTCCGTGCTTTTCTTCCTACATGCTGCATGCATGCGGTGCTTTTCTTCCTACATGCATGCGGTTCTTCCTACATGCATGCGGGGCGGTTGGGGCGCATGGGAGAGAAGGACAGGGCGCGCAAGGAGGCAGTTGGAGCATGCATGCATGCATGTGGGGCAAGCAAGCGCATGGTTGGGATGTGGATGAAGTCTACATTTTATATTAATATGTGACAAACAGATAGAATCACACATATTGTCTTCAAGCATGTAATAGATATCACGTTGTACGCATGGGTGTTAGGCTCATGCCGCCTAGCTCCTAGCCTATCAGAAGTGAATTTAGGCTGGACTGAACCAATTTATCTTGCCACTTTGTTAGGTTTTTTTATCATGATTTGAACTGTGTTATCTTGGAGCAAGCAGCGGCCGAGGAATGGCCTCCACATGGTCGTGAACGGTTGCAATGCTTATCACGCAGAGCAGGTGATTATTTGGCCCAAATTATTTGGATTATCTGGTTAGCACTAAACCGAATAATCCAATTAATAAATTAATATTTCGGATATTCTACTGTATTATTTGGATCCAGATTCACCAGATTTTTCGTTACAGGATCCTCCTACGTTAAACGAAGCCGTTTCCACTTCTGGCGCAAAAGGTAAAGCTTAGATGATGGTCCATCTCTGACAAAACGGGAGCTGACTCCATGGCAAAAGCTTGAATCTTTGAAAAGAAAGCACCAGGCTGCACTGGGCTAATCAGTGAAAAAGCATGTTGACTGCTGACTTTCTATGTTAGTCCTAGCCCTGTCCCTCCAAAGCTCGAGTAACCATACCAGGGCAAACTTGGTATTTACAAAATGCAGATCTTTCTACTTTCTGCACAAATCTTGGTCATGATATTTGCCTTTGATGAAGAGCATACTTGACAACCTCGTAGAAAGAAATGACGATTCCAACTGATGGGCCAGCACGTGCAACACGTGGACCGACACCGGTGAACAAGCCTTTCAGACCTCCAGAACTGTGAAGTTAAAAAAAAATCAGTCCAAGTGAAATTGACTAGCCAAGACCCCTCTCAGATCAGGAATGAAAAGCACCAGCATGAAAAGGCAACAAAGTATTATTACACCTATATTTTGAAAGACAAACCAAAAATATTAAGACAGTCACCAAACTTGATCCAACCCACCTTTATCTTTTGCAAAAAGAAATTACGATTTTCTACAGGATCTCATTGTCACTAACCCAAACAGTTAAGGCAACCACAATTTGAGTGGGTTGCAACTGGTTGAACATCTGCATCTATTCCTATTTCACAGCTTTCTATTCTTAAACTGGAAGCAAATCGCAAGAATGGGGTTGAAGATCTGTGGAACTGTCATCGGCTGTGGGCCAGGGCTAACAGGCCCAGCCCCAGCTGCGTGAACCCACAGGTTCTGTAACCGTGTGCTAGATTAGAGCCTAGTAGTTAATAAGAGTCCATGTCTGTAATTGAGAGTCCTAACAGGTTAATGGATAGAGTGTGGATTACGTTAGTTATTCCTTTAAAATAGCATATTATATTATGTTGGCGTAAAAAATTACGCTAACAGGTTTCTGTGGAAAAGGAACTAACAAACGGAGTGTTTGCGAAGCAAACTGTTCTAAGCCTCCGAAAGGATAATAGCTTAGAATAGTTTGAAAGTGTGTATTGAATCACTTGGTAATCGGTCCCCCTTACAGGATGAAATGGGGGATATTTATAGGCCTAAACATTAAGGAAAAGACCTATTTACCCCTCTATTACAACCGACATTAAGGAAACTATTCGGTTTCCTTAATAGGGCTAAAATGGTAAAAGACTAATCTAATAGGATAGAAGATAAGTCTTCCATCTTAGCTGGCAGAAAAGATCTTGAAGGGCTTTGGTTCGAAGACATACTTCGAACCAGTGCCTGTCTTCGAGCTTCGAACCAGGTTCCGAGCATCTTCGAAGAAAGTCTTCGAACAATCTTCGAACTAGTTGGCTGTCTTCATGCTGCTTTAGCAATAACCCCGAAGATAAGATATTTTCCCCCAACAGTAGCCCCTCGAATACGCTTCTCCGTTCGACCTGTAACGTTAGGAGAGCAGTATACGGAAAGAAAAGATAACCAATCATAGGGGTTATTGATTTTCGTTTTATCTCCGAAATGCATGAAGATATGAACTTCGAATCAGTCATAAGGTAATTACCTTTCGAACCATCTTAGAACTGACTCAGGAAGTTCGAAAGTCTTTTTAGACTTAGAAAAAATAGTCGTTAGTTTCTGTTTCTAACGGAAGCTATACGAGGCGTTATTCTCGGAGGAAAATAACAGGCGGGAATGCGAAAAGGCAGAACTCAAACGGTAACAAACAGAAAGATTAGGCTATAAATAAAAAGCCCCAAAACTTACCCGATTACCTTTTCACCGCTTCCTCTCAGTCAAAAACTTTTTGAGCCCTTTGAGTTCTTGAGCCCTAGCCTTCGAGTTCTTGAGCTCTAGTCTTCATTCCCTCAGATCAATCCGGCAATCGCGATGGTGAAGACCAAGGGATCTGCGCCTCCTTCGGCTTTGGCTCGGCAGCAGGCAGCCGCAGCAGCAGCGGCGGCGACATCTTCGAGACAGGCGACAATATCCATGGCGGCAGGAGGGAGAAATCCCCAAATCCTCGACGACCAAGGTCTGTGCCCACCCTCAACTAAGTACTTGGATCAATCTTTTGAGTTGGGGCCGTCTACCTGCAAGAAAGAGTCTTTGGCAATCACAGCGGGGGGAAAGATTAGTGATGGGGTTATGATTCGGAAGCCGGGCAAAGAATCGATTCCATCACCGAGACCAGGAGAAGTTGTAGTGTTCGAAGCTTTTTTCGAAGCGGGCTTGGGCCTCCCGGCTGTGGATTTCTTAGCCGAAGTACTTGACTTGTTTCATGTAACCCTCCCCCAGCTGTCTCCGAATGCTGTAGCTAGATTAGCTATCTTCGAGTGGGCACTGAGAGCTGAAGGTTGTGAGGGAAGGGCCGAAATCTTCGCTGCGCTACATAGAGCAACTTGTCAGCCAAAGACCTTCGTAGGCTCCGGAGGTGAGAAGGTGGTGGTTTCCTTCGGAAGCATCAATTTTAGGCTTCGTGATGAATATGCCTTGCAATTCCCTGCTAAGGCCATCAATGCTAGATGGTACATCGATTGGGTTCTGAGGTGGTTTTATGCCGAAGTTGGAGTGAGTAGTCCTCTGGCCGGTCCTCTCAAGGAAATCCAGTTCCGGAAGGAAGCCTTAGTGCAACCTGACGAAGGCCAACTCGAGGCTCGCCTCAACTTGCTTCAGAAAATCAGCAGAAGGTTGAGCATGCGGGACTTAGCCGAAGAGTTCCTCGGACTTCAAATTCCTCCGTTGATGGCCAACTGGCCTATCGCCTTCGAGGATGACTCAGAAGGCGGTCTTCGCAAGATAAACTATACTTCGAGCCCCGCGGGTAACTTCGAAACCATCATGCATAGTACATACTTACTTCGAAGAAAAAACTAACTCGAATTATTTTTTAGCTTCTTCAGCCCCTATTACTTCAGAGCAAATTGTAAGGGCTTCGGAGAAGATTTTGGGTGCTCCAACTCCGTCAGAAAAAGAATGGCGAATCAAATTAGTCGGAAGTTGGGAGCGTTTTAACAGAGTATGGGGAATGCTGGAGTTAACTCCACCCCCTCTGATGGACTGGGTGCCTCAGGAGAAAGGCCCCAAGAAAAGAGTAGCTGAAGCCGGAGCTTCAAGTTCAGCAAAGACTCCGGTGAAGAAGGTGGCTCGGAAGCCAAAGAATCTCGCACCTTTGGATCCTGCTCCTTCAAGCTCAAGAACCTCACTTTCTGGTTCTAAAGAGGACGAAGGTATTTTATTAGTAAAATTAATTGATGAAGATGCGACTCAACGAAGTATTCACATTGAAGATACTGCAGGTATTCCGGAGCCTCAAGCCAACATCGAAGAAGTAAGAGCTCCGGATACCCAGGAAGAACAAATCGAAACCCCTATGGGTGTAGATGAGGCCGAAGTGCCTGCGAACGTACCGGAGTCCGGAGATAATGCTGATCAACCAATGACTTCGGTAGTTCAAGAAGATACAACTCAGGCTGGAGTTCCTGTGGATGAAGGTGGAGTCGAAGTCACTATGGCTTCGATTCTCGAAGAAGTAACGAGGACTCTTCAGGACGATGCTCCTGCAGTCCAAGATTTAGCGGCTGATTCGGATGAGGACTATACTTTTGATCCTCCGATCAGTCCGGTGCTAGATATTCCAGAGAATGTCGAAGGTAAATTTTGCTTAATTCTTATCAATTTTTGCAAAATTATACAATGTGTAATATTTTTGTTTTTTCAGAGCCTCCTGTTGTCGAAGTATCCCTCGAAGATACAATTCAAAGACCTTCGACAACTTCGGAGCCACAACCGGGGGTTACTCTACCGAGGCCTGGAAGAGGAAAAAGACACATAGAGCCTCTCCCAGCTCAAGGATCGACTTCATCTGAGTCAACAGATGAAAGCGAATCAACTGAGGGGGGCCATCTTCAGGAGTTCCAAGGGCCTCGGAAGAACCCTCCGGACCCTCGCTAAGCAGAGCTGATCAGAAGGCTTTAGCACTGCTTCCTCTCATAACTCCATTTTTGGAGGAGAAAACCGGACTTGGGACTTTGGTTAAACCCTTGGGTGAAGCCAGTCGCAAAGTCGGGGAAACAGAATTGGTAGCCCTTTTAAGCAGAGCGAAGGGTTCGGAGCTTAATATTGCTGTGGAAAGAGCAGCTTATCAGGTATAAAGCATCTTCGAACCAAATAATGAATTATATATGAATAATTTCTTATTCCAGTTTTTCTTTTTCTTAGCAAGCAGTCTTAGCCCGCGCTGCAGCTTTATCGAGTGAAAACGAAATTGCTCAACTTCGGGAAGAGAACGAAACTCTTCAAAGAAATTTTAACTTCTCCGAAGGTCGAGTAGCTCAAATGGACAATGTAATACTAGCAGAGCGAAGGGCTAGGCAAAGCTTGGAGGCTGCGAAGAAGGAGCTCGAAGCAGAAAGAATTGTGCTTCGGGCAGAAATTGAGAGACTGCGGACAGAGGATGCTGCCAAAGGGACTGAACTTGTAAGGCTACAAGAAGAAGCTGGCCAACTCCGGACTCAGAAGAATGCTTTGACTACGGATAATGCTAAAATCTCCGGAGTTTTAGCAGAAACGACTTCGGTCAAGGATGCACTTAATGCAGAAAAAATCAAGTCTGAGAAGGTGGCTTCGGAGGTCATCGAACAGATGCTAGGTGTCTTGGAGTACTTCGGTACTACCGGATCACTACCTTCGGATGACAATGTAACTCTGCTGCGCCGGCTAAAGAGGATCCAAGGAGCAGCGAAGCAAATGAAGACGGCAGGCATACGTTATGGAGAACTCTCCGGACAAGTGTCTGCCCTTGGAATACTTCGCTACTACGAGGATTTGGGCCGAACAATCACTCCGGGCGCAGAGGGCTCCATCATCTTCGACGACGCGAGACTTTTGACTCCTTCCGAAGGCGTAGCTACTGCTTGGCGAGCCTTCCAGACTTCGTGGAGAGCCGAAGGTCGATCTGCGATCAAGGCTTGGATTGATGAAGGCCAACGCCAAAAGCAAGTTCGGAGTCAAGCTTCGAGCAGTCAGCCTCCTCCGAACCCGCAGGTTTAGGATTATTTAGGATTTTTTGATTATGTAAAGCTGATGCTTGTAAATATTTATCAATGAAAATCTTGTTTGTCATATTTTTAGGCTTTGCCTCTTATGGAAGATATCGAAGTGTTAGAGCTTAACAGCGAACTTCGCTCACTGTGGAACACCTTCGAACTTCTAAAGAGTTATAAACGTCCTCGATTCCTTATCCCTCGAGATGACTCCGGCGTTATTGCGCCCGAAGTAATCAAAGACGTATTGTCTTATATTAAAGAGGAAGATAAAGAGATCGACGCAAACACCTCGTCTTCTGAAGACACTAATTGGTCCGAAGACGAAGGTGAAGCCCAAAATAAAAGATCTGAAGATCTTAGAAGCTGGGAGAGAAGCCCCGAGCGGCTTCGAACTTGGGCCGAGCTTCAACAAGAACAGAAAGATTTTAGAGCTTCGAAGGGGAGGAAGAGAGTTAAACGCAAAGTTCTTAGAACTTCCGATGTTGGAACTAGTCGTTCCACCCCTAGCTCTCGGGACCGAAGAGGTCTCCGATTCCTTCTTGGTATAGATTCCAATTTTTCATAATGTAATCTGTAAACACATTTATTTCAATAATGAATGCCGATTTAAAATTGTCTCCATATTACTAGCCCCTCTTTGGGTATAAGCAACTTCGAACTGTATTCAAAGATGGTTATGCGCAAAGAAAAAACTTCGGAGTACAATTTTTTGGGGGTTCGGAGCCCCTCTGTCATTTTAAAGATCTTTTGAAATCTTATAAAATGTCTTCGACCTTTGTAGTCAGAAGAATGGTAGCTTGGTACCTTTGTTTATTTCATGAAAGAAATCAATTGAGATAACTTCCAGGACATTTTAGTGTCTTAAAAAATTTGTCACTTTGGACGCATATGAACAGACATTCGAAGCTCATAGCTTAAATGCTGTTTTGCTTTAGCCATCTTCGGCTGTTTTTTTGCAGAAATCTACCAGCCGGAGCTTGGATTTCGCAGAAATTGTAGCCACCTTCGGCTATTTTTGCAGAAGTCTACCAGCCGGAGCTTGGACTTCGCAGAATTTGGCCACCTTCGGCTCTTTTTACGGATGTCTGCAAGCTGCAGCTTGGACTCCGCAAATTTTGGACTCCGTAGAATGTGGTATTGGCTCTTTTACGGATGCCTACAAGGTATCAGCTTGGGCTCCGGATGGATTTCAGCCACCACACCGGAGGCTTCGACTTTATAGGTACGAAGTCTGGAAATACAGCCCAGCTTAATGACACTTCCCTCTCGATCGACTTCCGTCCCAGCGCGTCCACTCGGGAAACTAGGAGTGTCAAGGGGAAGGCAACTATCAGGGTGTATGCTTTATTAATTTAGAAGTGATTACAAGCGAATTACAAGGAGCCCTTATGCGAAGTATCGCTTTAGGTGCTCCGCATGCCAAGTATGTGCTAACTCTTCACCTTCTAAATTAGCTAATTTAAATGAACCAGGGCGCCCCAACGGACGATTAGATATGGACCTTCCCATTTATTGCCTAACTTCCCTGGTGCTATAATGCTTCGTAGAACAAGATGACCCGGCCTTAACTCGCTGAGCTTAACCTTCGGGTCATACCAAGTCTTCGTCTGCTGATGATACTTTGATAAATTAGCTACAGCTCGAAGTCTTGTTTCTTCTGACAAATCTAACGAAGCTTGTCTTTCTTCTTCGATGTCTGGTTCGGTGCTGCGAAATGATCCTCCTCTGAGCTCCGTTGGAGTCATTGCTTCATCTCCGAATAGTAGTCTGAACGGAGTAAAACCTGTGGACCTTGTTTGCGTAGTCCGAATGGACCATAGAATCTTCGGAAGTTCTTCGGTCCACAGTCCTTTTGACAACCCTACTATTCTTCGATTTAGCCTTGATAAGATATTTCCATTGGCTCGCTCAACGGCTCCATTTGACTGAGGATGTCTCACTGCAGCAAAACATAATTGAATGCCTAGGTCTTCGCAAAACTTCCTGAAGGGTTCTGCGTCGAACTGTGTTCCATTATCAACTGTGAGATATCTAGGCACTCCGAACCGGCAAATAATGTTTTTCCAGAAGAATTTCTGTACATTATTCGAAGTGATAGCTGTTAAGGGCTCTGCTTCCACCCACTTAGAAAAATATTCAATAGCTACCACTGCGAACTTCAAATTTCCCTTTGCTAACGGAAAGGGACCAATTAGATCCATACCCCATCTGGCCATAGGCCATACCGGAGCAATGACTTGAAGAGCTGTTGGTGGGCGATGACTCCGTCGACCCATCCACTGGCATCCTTGACAAGTGCGGACCAAACTCTCCGCATCAGCTGTTATTGTGGGCCAATAAAGCCCCTGGCGAAGTGTTTTTCCTGCCAGAGCTCTAGGGGCTAAGTGACTTCCACAAAGGCCTTCGTGAATTTCTCGAAGAATTTCTTGGCCTTCGGCTTGAGATATACATCGGAGTAGAGGGGAACATACTCCGGCCTTGTATAATATACCGTTGATTAACTGATAGTTTCTTGCTCTGAGCTTTAATCTTGACAATTGGGGCTCTTCGGGCAAATTTGTTCCTCCTTGCAAGAGTTCTATGATTGAATCTTTCCAATCTGCACTAGGAATGCAGAGAATCTCTGCAGAAGCAACTTGTGGCACCGAAGGTATATTGAGCTCCTCATAGAAAGCTTCGTCAGGCACATCCACAGCTCCGGCAGCAGCCTTCGCTAAAATATCCGCTTGCACGTTTTCAGCTCTTGGTATACTCCGAATGAAAATACCCTTGAAATGTGCTTCGATCTTGCGAATTTCTTCCAAGTACTTTGCAAGCTGTGGATGTCGAACTTGAAAACTTTTGTCTACGTGCCCTGCTACTATCTGAGAATCTGTTTTTATAATTATCCTTGTAGCCCCTAGAGCACGTGCTTTCCGGAGTCCCAATAAAATTCCTTCGTACTCCGCTATATTATTGGTAGACTTAAAGTTGAGTCTTGCGGAGTACATTGCTCTTTGCCCTAACGGTGAAATCAATACTGCCCCAATGCCTGCTCCGGATGCTTGGAAAGCCCCATCGGAGTAAATAGTCCAAACTCCGTCATCTGATTTCTCCGGAGTCAATTTCGCAGGTGGAGTCCACTCTGCTACGAAGTCTGCTAGGACTTGAGATTTGATAGCTGTCCTTGCCAGGAAAGATATGCCGAAGGGTGCTAGTTCTACTGCCCACTTTCCAATTCTTCCAGTGGAATCTTTGCTTCGGAGCATATCTCCTAAAGGATACGAAGTTGGTACAATTACATTGTGAGCCAAAAAATAATGTCTTAGCTTCCTCGAAGCCATTATCAGAGCATAAACGAACTTCTCAAGTTCGGAGTATCTTGTCTTCGCTCCTGACAATGCTTCGGATACAAAATAGACAGGATTTTGGACCAACTTCCCATTGATTTCAGCTTCTCTGACAAGGACTGCGCTGACAGCTGAGCCTGTGGCTGCAAGATACAGAAGTAGGGTTTTGTCCGCAACAGGCACCGTAAGTGTAGCAAGATTGCTGAGATAATCTTTAATATCTTCGAAGCTTTTCTGACACTCCGGTGTCCATGCAAAATCTTCGGACCCTTTCAAAGCTTTAAAGATTGGCAAGCTCCTCTCCGCAGACCTTGATAAAAACCTGCTAAGTGCGGCTAGACGTCCAGTCAGCTTTTGCACTTGCTTTAAATTCTCTGGAGGAGCCATCTTCTGCAGCGCATTTATCTGAGTAGGGCTAGCTTCAATTCCCCTGCTTGAAACTAAGTACCCTAACAACTTTCCAGCCTTAGCTCCGAATATACATTTTTCGGGGTTAAGGCGGATCCCACATGCCCGAAGGCTATTGAATGTTTCTGCTAAGTCTAGGCTATGTTGGTGCTTTAAAGCACTCTTTATTACAATATCATCCATATAGGCCTCCACATTGCGGCCTAATTGATGACCTAGAGCCTTAGCAACTAATCTTGAAAAAGTAGCCCCGGCATTTCTTAGGCCGAAGGGCATTCTTACATAGCAGAAGACTCCCGAATAAGTTACAAAGCTCGTCTTGATTTCATCTTCGCGCTTCAACCATATTTGATGATACCCGGAATACGCGTCGAGGAAGCTTAGTAACTCCGAACCTGCAGTGGAGTCAACTAGTTGATCAATTCGGGGCATGGGGTAGGGGTCACGTGGGCACGCTTTATTCAAAGATGTGAAATCAATGCACATGCGCCACTTTCCGGAGGACTTCTTCCTGACGAAGACTGGGTTGGCTAACCATTCTGTATGGGCCACTTCTCTGATAATCCCAGCCTTCAACAGTTTTTTAACTTCGTCCTTAGCTAGAGCAGCTCTCTCTGCGGACATCTTCCGGAGCCCTTGTCGAACAGGCCGGGCCTTCGGGTTTACAAGCAAGCTGTGCTCAATAATATCCCGATCGACTCCGGTGATATCTTCGTCAAACCAAGCGAAGACATCCAAATTTTCTTCTACGACCTTTTCCAAGGAAGTTGCAACTTCGGGAGGTAAATCTTTACCAAATTGAAAAGTGTATTCTTTACCATCTTTAACAATGACCTTCGTTGCAATCTCTCCTTCGGGACTTGGTCTTGGAAATGACTTCTTCGAAGCTTTGGAGGAGGCTGAAAAAATTTCTCCATTATCTTGGACACTGTTTACTTGCCTCGGATCAAGAGGAGGACCATGACCATATTCTGCCCTCCGAGCCATGGCTTGATCTCCGAAGATTGTCAGAACTCCTGATTGTGTGGGCATCTTCATGCACAAGTAGTTGTGATGCGCCACAGCTCCGAACTGATTCAACATGCCTCGCCCGAAGATGACATTATAAGCATACGGGGCATCCACCACATCAAAGATAACTTCTTCAGTTCGGGCTAGTAAACCTTCTCCGAAGGTTACTTCCAGGCCTATCTAGCCAAGTGCATCTAGCGGAGGTCCTGCAAAGCCTTGCAGAGGACGAGCCGCTGGGAGGAGATGCTTCCGGGAAATGCATAACTGATCGAAGGCTTGTACAAATATGATATCTGCCGAGCTACCTCCGTCAATTAGCACCCTTCGGACTTCTGTTCCTGCAATATCAGCAGTAATAACCAATGGATCTGCATGCGGGAACTTGATACCAGCTACATCCTCCGCAGAGAAAGATATTGGAACATGAGACCACTCCGGCATTGCAGCTGCAGATGACGAAGTCCCAATGTGGCCTACTTCTCGAACGTACTCTCTTCGCTGTCTCTTGGACATGCTTCCGAGGGTACCTCCTCCGGAGATAGGGAGAACTACTCTCTTCCCTCTATCTTGCCCTTCTTCTTGCTTCGGAGGTGGCATAACATTGGCCACCGGAGGATGCCTTGCAGCATCAAAATTTTCTATCCGCGCCACAGCCTGGACCGGCTCCGAGCGCACTGCTGCTGCTGGACTTCGGTCGGTACTACCTCGACCCGAAGTTCTCTCCAAGTATTCTCCCCGAAGGGTAAGAATAGCCTTGCAGGTGTCAGTTGCATGGCTTCAATTCTCTCCATGAATACAGCAAAAAAGGGTCTGGCCCTTGCCAGCCGTTTTCCCTGGCGGCCTCCAACCGCTGGACTTATTCCCCGCAGACTGTGGAGCTCTTGGTGCAAACTTCTGCGGGGGTGCAATGTTTAAGACTTCACAGCGAGGGTGCTTTTGCCCTCTTCTTCTATCATGTTGCGCTTCGGAAACTGGTTCTTGCAGCTGTGCCGAAGTCTTCACCTCTGCTTTAACTTCTGTCAATACTGTCAAAGTAGCAGTAGTCCTCCGAAGCCAACCTTCTTCTGACTTCGAGTACTCCTCGAAGTACGACATCAGCTGTGATACTGTGGTGATGCTCTTCCGATGCAGTTTATCCAGAAGGCCTTTATGACTGACGCCTTCTCGAGCCGCATCAACCACCGAGGATGTGGACAGCCCCCGAATTTGCGACTTCGTGTGAGCGAAGCGCTTGAAGTACTGCCTCAATGTTTCTCCGGGGAGCTGTTTCACTTGGAAAAGGCTTCCTGTAGACATGGGGGGCACGAAGGTGCCCTGAAAGTTACTTATGAACTTCTTCTTCAACTGTGACCATGAAGTGATTGATCCTGGTTTTAAAGACCAGAACCATCTCAACGCCACTCCTTGAAGGGCTAACGGGAAGCACTTCACCATAGTTTCTCTGTCTCCGCCACTAGCCTCGATTGCTAGGGCATAAGAACGCGCAAACTCACTGGGATCTTCGTCTCCGGCATACTTGCAAAGCTTCGAAGCTTTGAACTTCGGATCGAAGCGAACCTTCTGAAGCTCGGGATGCAACGGAGATTCATTGTCGTAAGAGGCGTTCTCCGGGGCTTCGGGATAATCAAGATCGTCGTCTTCGTGCACTTCGGGGATAGCTGGGGTGGCTTGAGGACGAAGCCTGTTCGCAGCCTCTTGCCGCCACCTCGCTACCTCGGCTTGAAGATTGGCCATTTGAGTGGCCATGTCTCCAAGGCTATCTTCATCTCCTCCGGAAGGACCTTCCGGGTCTTGAGAGCTGATATGATCAGTTCGAATCGGAATGGAGGGTGGCAGAGTGGCTCCGGGCGGTCGAAGTGTGGAAGGGGTTGGCGGAGAGGTTTCGTATCCTCTAGGGATAGAAGCCCCTTGCGGAGTTTGAGGTGGAGGGATAGTCGAAGACCCTCCGACTTCGACTGTGTCGAAGGGTATCTCTCCGGAGATCCGAGAGGACCTCCGAGTGGGATTGCGAGGTGCGCTCCGCTTAGGAGGCATGATGCAAGAGGTTGGTAGAGAACGAAGTTTTTTGGACTAGGTTCCCCACGGACGGCGCCAACTGTTGGCGTAAAAGATTACGCTAACAGGTTTCTGTGGAAAAGGAACTAACAAACAGAGTGTTTGCGAAGCAAACTGTTCTAAGCCTCCGAAAGGATAATAGCTTAGAATAGTTTGAAAGTGTGTATTGAATCACTTGGTAATCGGTCCCCCTTACAGGATGAAATGGGGAGTATTTATAGGCCTAAACATTAAGGAAAAGACCTATTTACCCCTCTATTACAACCGACATTAAGGAAACTATTCGGTTTCCTTAATAGGGCTAAAATGGTAAAAGACTAATCTAATAGGATAGAAGATAAGTCTTCCATCTTAGCTGGCAGAAAAGATCCTGAAGGGCTTTGGTTCGAAGACATACTTCGAACCAGTGCCTGTCTTCGAGCTTCGAACCAGGTTCCGAGCATCTTCGAAGAAAGTCTTCGAACAATCTTCGAACTAGTTGGCTGTCTTCATGCTGCTTTAGCAATAACCCCGAAGATAAGATATTTTCCCCCAACAGATTAGAATTAGTTAAAAAGATAAAGTCTAGCTTGTAGACTCTATAAATATGGGTGTATTCATCAAAAAAATCAATAAAAAAGAAAAAGTCTAATCTCTCATCTCAATGTTCTTCTCCCCAACCTAGGTCAACATGAGGCCAACCTATGACAGGAATCAAATCTTAACTCTAGTTAGATCTATTTATTTTAGTGGTAGTCTCAATTAATAACTCCTAAATAATTCTCAGTCTTGTATATGTGAAAGTGAAACTCTTCAGATCTACTTCAACATGTAGTTGACAATCTTCTGCTTTTGTTTTCAGCAAAATTTGTCGATTGTTGATTTTACTTGGTTTTTTACTTTTTTTTGTTTTACCAAAAAAAAATCACCAGTTTTTTCAATGTGTTCTCAACTTTCCAGTGTACTATAACTCTACATTGTGGTTTTCCTGCTATATACTAAAAATATCACAAGCATACAACAGCCTTTTAAGTGGTCTCATTAGACTGTCTTCTGTAAACAACCATTAAGAAAACCATTATTGTTCTCATTATGCTATTTTTCTAACTGTTGACTAGTTTACAAACCTAGCATTCTTCTATTAAAACAAGGTAGCCCAAGCAAAAATGTCTGCCAAATCACAGTTTCAGATACATATAGGCCCAGTCTATTGACTTGTAAGTAGATCAACTTTGAAATGTATAGCACTATAATTATAAAACCATATAAAATCATTTTTATTTGTTCGGAATAAATGCTTTAATAGCAATATAGCATATGGAAGCATACCCCCATATATCAGCTAATGTTTGCCTCGTGGTCATTCTCATTGCCTTCTGAGTATCCCTCTGAAATGACATGATTAATCCAAATTATAAACAGGAAAGGAAACAAAGAGGATAATAGTACACAATGCAAGTATACGCACATGAAATAGACAACAAGAAAAATTAAATTAAATTAATGGTGCACTGTGGGACATGGGATTTGGATGCTAAAATAGAAACTATGTTATTTCAATAATTATTTGCAGAACATATATAAAAAGTAGGAAAGAATGTACATACCTCTATCTGTCTCCTTGTCTTAGCAACATCTAGAGGGCATGTAGCACCAGCAGCAAGACTACCTGCTACAAAGCCAGCAGCAAAGTTTGCTCCCAGCACACTAACTGCATCACCTTCTTCTCCTACAATACCAAGCAGCTTTCTTCGAATCTGCACATAACACTAGTAAGTTAAGATACCATTTAATTTCCAAATGAATTTAGCAAATGATGTTGACATGCACATTCACAAGCAATGTATAATTAAGATACAGAAGAACAGGGATTTACTGGCTCCAGTGTTGACCAGCATATAGCAGAGAAAGGAACATCCCGAGCAAGTTGTGCACCCACACCCGTCCAAAGAGCACGATAGTTTTGTCCTGTTTCAGAATTAATGAATTAACAAAATAATATTTTTTCCTTAAAATATATTATATATAAACTATTTCATTTATAAGAATAGAGATACAGATACCTGCAGTTGGCATATCTCACTATGAAAATCAAGGTCTTGGTATAATAAACAATTGAACATGAACAAGAATATTATAATATGTATAGAAATGAACCAACTCACCGTTCTGACTTGAAATTGCAAGTGGTGAAAGAACGCCAAGCAATGTTTTCCACATTCCAGGAGGCTTTACTCCAGGTCGAAATTCTTTATATGCCTGTAGACATAGAATAGTGATTGTCAGGTGCTTTAAATGAGGACAAATGTATCACATTGGCCAAAATTTATACTCAAAGATAAACTACAGACAACATCATTGATTTCAAGGGAACAAAAATAAAACAGCCAGAAATGTCCGACGGAGATCTATACCTGCATACGCGTCCTTGCCAACTCAATTGGAGAACAAGCAATGCATGCTAAAGAACGTGCACCTGATCCCGCTACTAGGGGGGCATATGGTGTCAAACCAGGAGCATTGTTTTGTGTAAAATCTTCAATCCAGTTCCGAAATAGGTCATAGCAAGGCAAATATATTCCAACCTGTTTGTGATCAAGCACATTAGTAATAGACAAGATTCAGTTCAAACATTACCATGTCACATGGCAGCAAACATTCGGGTGTGCCATAGAACACACGAAGACATGATGGAAGATAACATGTGCAGACTGGAGACTGTCTAAATACTAAGGCCAATTCAGAACATGACATGGGCACATGACAGACCTCATTCAGCATTTGAGGGCAAAAAAAATCGCCATATAAGCTACTGGTTTGAATTTCTTAGGCAAGTTAATATAGGACAACAATCCTTGGCATAAAAAATATGGAACGCACTATATATTGTCTTGAAAGGCAACTGCACATGACATAGAAAAGTGCAGGGAATTCCTATTTCACATATATTATTTATCACAGAGATTGGAACTATTCAAAATATGCAACTCACATGTGAAAATACATATCACAGCATTCAGAAAAAAACAGAATGCAATGACTAGAAAATTGGAATATATTAAAAGAGAACTCACAGTTGGTACAGCTAATGCTAAGCCTGCATTTGTACCTCTCCATAGTCTACTAAATCCCTCCTGAAACAATGGATTAACCAAAGTGTTCAATTCTGCATGCCCTAGAAGTCACTGCTTAGATAAAACTATCAAAAGGAATCAAAGCCACATTACCTGTCTAACAACTTTCAAGAATACATCAAGTGTTCCCTTGTACTGAAAGCAATCAGGTGGACAAACAGGTTCACTTCCAAAACTGACCCCACGTGTACATGATGGCGAACATCTGAAATCAGATAATATCTGGAAAGGATTGCAACACATAAGCAGTATTCTTCCAGTGAGCTCGAGAGACTAATAGGACATTTTTTTTATGATTAGCACAAAAGCAATAAGATCAGTGAGACAGTGACCGACAAAAAGGATATTAACAAGAATAGGCATATAATAAATTAAAATCGAAATGCACATCAGGAACATGAAAAACTATCTCTGGAAAATGGTGTTTCAAAAAATTTTGCATAGCTGTTTTCCCTTAGGTAAAGATACAAAACACAACAGTACTCTCACTTTGAAAATCATTATATAATCAGAAAAAAATAAAATTTCCAACATCAAGCAAAATTAGAAGTGACACTGGAGAAATGAAGCTAAAATGTCTACCTACAAAAGGATAAGATCTACATAGGTGGTCATAACAATTAATCTTTGTAACACCTATGCAATACCATTCACTGAAGTTAGTTGCCTAAAGCTCTAAACAAAACAGTGTTCACTACAGTATGCTAAAACTTGGCATCATTAATATAGTCCTTATCAGAATTTAGAGCTGCAAGTGTAAGTACAACACATGCCAAAATGATCAGAACTTCTTCCCACCAACATACAGACAGTGCAGGTGACTAATTGAGCAACCAGGAGTCTTCTAGTATAATAATCTTATGAATGTAATTAACTTCATGCACCCTATATCCCATGTTACCCATAATCTCTAAATAACTCATTGTGAGTCATCAAATAGTTGTTGAACAAGCAAAAATAGAACTTCAAATGGCTCATGGACTAATTTAGGTGAACAAAGAGATCACCGGTCACAGACATCAAACACTATCAGTACTTGCCTGGTCACCCCTCTAGCCGAGCATATAAATCAACAAAACTAGGTAATGAACCATGCATGATTTTGGGGCAATAAGCAAATTAGCATGCCCCGCATTCTACTGCACATCAACATAGAGCTAAGTCAGGGTAATATCATTGAACTGTCTAACATCTCAATGAATGCGGCGGAACAAAATAGAAACAGTAACTGCATTACAACGTCCCAATCATTTGTAAACCAGTCCGAAATCCCAATACCCTCACAAACATCGAACCACCCTGAAATCACAAAATCCACAGGCACAAATCCACACATAAAATCCGAGGCTACTACAACCAAATTGAACCCCGTACGACACACAATAAGATCATCAGATTCGTTACCGCATCCGGGCCGAGCGACGCCATTTGGGACGGCTGGTAGTACGGCACCCCCGCCGCCTGCGCCTGCAACCTCGTCTGCAGCAAAAGAACGTGCGGACGTTTCAGCAACCAACCACACAAGCGGGGACCAAAAAAACCCACCAAGGTCACGGGCAAGCAGCGATATCCCCGACCTTGGCGACGTCGAGGGGGTTGACGATGATGGCGGAGACGAAGGCGGCGCCGGCGGCGGAGAGCCCGCTCTCGGCCATCCCAAGCTCCTGGCCGGCGGAGGTCGCCGCCGCCGCCGCCGACCCCTGCTGCTGCCCAGACGATCGCGGCTGGGAGGGCGCCGTGCCCGTCATGGCGGCGCCGCCAGAGAGATCGACGCGCGAGGCGTCGGCAGTCATCCAGTAGGGGAAGCCCCCGCCCCTGGTGCAACCGACCATGGCGGCGCCTCAAACGGAACCGCGCGAATCGCAAACGGATGCGGCGCTGCTCTCTCTTCGAGAGGAGCTAAAAGGGTAATCTGATCATATATATATATATATATACACACACACATATAGACACATATATGTATTTAATATAGAAATTAAGGATTTATATTCCGTAACTCAATGATATGCGACTATTTCATTTTAGTACAATTCAAAAATATATAATTTTAATTAAATATTACAAAATTTTGTGATTATAATAATTTACATATAAAATTACATATTAATAATGTAACTAAATACCATGAACTATCAGAACATAAATTCACAGGTTCAATCAAACAGTTTCTTAGTTTTTTTACACGAAAGTTGCCTGAATTGTTGTAGTTAACTAACGGTTTGTAGCAGTTTTTTCAAAAATTATAGCCCAACCAAACACACCGTAGCCAATCAGCCCACCCAAGGAAGACAAGCAATTCACATGAATGAAACTATATTATCCAATATTCTATTATATTTCTTACACAAGTTATTTTAGACTTATACATGAATTAAGAAATAAACTCAAATTACTTTATTGCCAATAATAATCATGTTTGTACGTATTTTAAAATATAACTTATTATTTATTCGTATTTTACTACAATTGTTACAAGTGAGAAATTATAGATCTTTGTTTTGATAAGCACCATTATCATTATGTACTAATATTAAATATATAAAACTTGATAGTTAAAATGTTATTGCATACTGTATGTGTGGTCTATCCGGTCATTTTCGTTCTTGATTCGCACGCACGGGGGATATGCGTGGAAATCTACGATAATCCGCGTGATTAAGACAAACTTGTGTGTTGAGCTAAGCTAAATGCTCCCTAGTCCATAATATCATGACAATAAATTTTAAATTAAATATTTGAGTAAAATACATATTCGGTCTACAAACTTGCCTCGAGGTGTTAAATAGGTACATATTAGAGCATCTAAACTTGTGTAAGTGATTCAATCTGATCCAACCACACATTTTACTCTCTCCGCACCTATATGGCTTGTCAAGTGACGCCTCTGTAGTGATGAGTCAGCTCACGTTTATTCCTGTTTTTGCGTTTTGTCCCTTACTCAGTCTTATCCCACTCTGCCACAGGTGAACTAAGGAAGAGGAGTAGGGTGAAAAGAATAAAATGAGACTAGTTAGGGGGTAAAATGCAAAAAAGAATAGGCATGAGTTGATTCATCATCACGAGGGCACCACTTGACAGACCACATAAGCATAAAGAAGGTCAAACGTGTGGTTGGACCAGATTGAATCACTTACATCAGTTTAGGTGCCCTAATATGCATTTTTTAAATTTGTGGACCTATTTGACACCGCAACCCAAGTTTACGGACCAATTACGTAATTTACTCTAAATATTTTGACCATGCAAGAAGTTTTCTTGGCCAACAAACCACAAGAAAACCAGTCTGCTTGGCCTGCTTGTGCGTCACTGCAAATGTCAACCTAAGGAAACATCGAAACACGGGGCCAACACCACCAGAGAATCTGGAAAACATTTACTTGTAGAGTTTTTCTCTTGGAAAATTATTAGGTTTCAGATTCACAAATAAAAGCATTCAAAGAAGAATGAATCGAACTTCTGAAATTTGGTCACCACAAATTTAATTATGGCGTGCATTATTTTTTGTTCTTAGTAAACGAGTGGACAGTGCAGTTGAAAGCATTTCTTCGAGCCAAATCCAGATAGATTGCAATGGCCTAATTCTACCCATAACTTCAAAACTAACCAAAATGTATCAAAATTCACAGGCAATCAACAGATGGCAACAAATGTTGGAAAGATGTGATCTGTGGAGTAAAATAATTTCTTGATTTGCTGTTAGATTCTGTTACTCTGGCAATAGTGTCGGTCAAAAAAAAAGAATGGTAAGGATTGACATTTACAAGCGACAGACAAAAACATAGGAACGATTTTAGCAGCATGTTCTTGCAGGAAAGGAAAAGATACAAGATTTTCCTCCGCAGTGAAGATATCTGGCTCAGGTTGAACAAAGGGTGCGCAGCCGAAAATCGCTTAAGAAAACAAAATCTTTGTAACGCCAATTTGATCTCATTGTCTGCAGATGGTATGCATCATTCTGTATAATGTTGAGCCTAACATACTGTTCACAAAATTCTTCCCCTGGAAAGGGTTTGCTCTTCACAGAGCTGAACACAATGCTCCTGTAAATTACAATTTTGTGGATCGTTAGCATTTAAGTTCTCTGAAAGTTCCTGGTGGAATGACCTAATGCCTCAACAACTAATTGCACAAATAGGTAATAAGCACAAATAATAAATCAACCACATCCTGTTTCTCCATTCTCAAAAAAGAATGATTTTTATGCATAGCCTCTAGCTTCATTATTTACCCAAGACCCTTAAAAATGTAAATCACGGAGTATGCATAGCATGCTTAATACAAAACACCATAACAATGCACCGCAATAAAGGATAAAGCATTAGCATTAACTGACACTCTGACAGCAGGCAAGAGAATCCAGACATTATCAGGGTTCACCTAACTGGTGCCTGTCTAGTTACCGGCCACTAGCAGACAGCCAATAACTGTAGTAAAACAACCAAAATTCGGCTAGTATTTATAGGATTTTTTCAGAATTTTTCAAAATTTTCAAATTCAAATTTTGAACAAAACTGGCTAATGCCGGACGACCAATTACCACTCAGACACTCGGTTACCACAGTAACAGAGTGATGCCGTTAACCCTGGAAATTATAATGAGTTCTAACTCCAAACTTGCCAAGTAAACTGTATGCAACAAATCATTGACAGGTCAAGAGCAATTCTGGTTGCTAAAACATATCATGCTTACAAGAGACCAACCAACAGGTTCTGCAAAAGAACAAACAAGTCTGTCCAATTCTATTTTCTTCTAAGCCTTGAGAAACCATTACACCACCCAGACTCTAATCAACCTATAACTTGATAGACATGTAGAATGCATGTCACGGCCAGGTCTTGGCCACAGATTGTAACTGTGCCGTGAATGCAGCCACCGCTGTGGTGGCTGCGATATGACGGAAACAGAGGAAACAGCGCAGGGGTAGGGCGCCGGCTGGGGAAGAGAGGACAAAAGCACGAGGTTGGGAAATAGATTAGGGGAAACTGGAATTCTTCTATTAACTTCTCTGATCCCAATAGGTCTGATTACAACCCTTTATATAGGGCCAATCTCCTAATCCTACTAGGACTTTATTATCTTTCTAAGAATCTCAAATACCAACTATAGAGATAGACTCCCTAATCTCAATTACCAAACATAGACCTTGACTCCCTAATCTGGACTTCCTGATTTCAATTACCAAACATAGACCTTGATTCCCTAATCTGCCTATTCTGCCATAGACCCGTGATACTGTTCACACGCGGTACCATTCACATGAACAGTACCACACGGTACTGTTTGCATGGGCCTGGTGCTAAGGCCCCTTGGGCTGGGCCAATGTGCCACATGACATCTCTCCCATCATTGAGAACCAGCTCGTCCAATGAAGGAATCACCCGTCCTTGAATTAACAACGGGAGCGATGACACGATGCAATGACATGACGGGAGCAATGACAGAGCTGTAGGTGGTTCCCCTTGAAGCTGTAGTCCGGTGTAGGCTTGTGTGTGGTTCCTCTAGGGCTGCTGCATCAATGCCACACCAGACTATCAACTCACTATTGCGATGGAAAGAGATGCGCTTGTTGGTAAAGTCCCACAAGATTGGTCCCAGAGTGCATAGCCATTGCACTCCCAAGACCATATCGCAGGTGTCTAGTGGCATGATGACGCAATCGATGGGAAAGATGTTGCCACTCCCATTGCATATGACACTGTCACCGTTGGCCATGCAGACTCGAGTGCCGAAACAAGGATGAAGATGGATTCTCGTGGTAGCAGCAATAGTTTCTGAAATAAAATTATGCGTAGAGCCTGTGTCTATAAGAGCGACAAGGTCAACACCATTGATACGAACCGCCAATTGCATCATCTCGGAATCATGCGGTTATACTCTGGCAATTGCGTAGAGAGAAATCCCGGGACCGTCCATGGTATTTGAACCATCTAGATCCTCTACTTCATCATTGCCAATGGTCGAAACACATAACCAGAACAACCGCTTGCATCTGTGAGTTGGGCTAAATTTTTCATCACAATTATATCATAACCCTGCTTCTTGACGTGCTTGCATCTCCTCCGAAGATAGGGTGTAGAGCTGCAACTGACCCGTCCTAGTAGCGGAGGCTGCATGTGTAGGTACCGCCCCTGCTGGTGGTGTCATTATGGTTTAAGGTTGCTACATGGTTGGCCGACTGGCAGGTGATCTATGCTGATTTGGTTTGGCATCTGCTCTAGCCGTCTCTTCTAGCTGTGCGCGCAACTCAAACGCATGGGCAAGGCTCATCGCCATCTCTAATGAACCGAGCGCCTGAAGTTCAACATCAATATGCATTGTGTCCTGCAATCCTTGCGTAAACAGTTCAATCTGCTGAACCTCTGTAAGTGCTCCTGCTCGGCTGAGAAGGGCAAGGAAGTGTTCTTGGTAATCAGCGACAGACCCGATCTTGCGTAGATCTGCCAACTCACCAAGTTTGTTATGCCGAAGTGGAGGTCTGAAGCGTAATTCAACCATCTCCGTAAAACGCCTCCACGGAGGGGTATCATACTCGCGCTCGATACGAGTATACCATTATTGTGCTGCACCTGTAAGGTGGAATGCCGTGAGCCACACCTTCTGTTCTTCTAGGGTCCGTTGTCCACGAAAAAATTGCTCCTAGCGACTAAGCCATGTGAGAGGGTCTTCCTTCTCATCGTAGGTCAGGAAATCCCACTTATGGTAGCGTGGAACTCAGCAATGATCTTGAGAATTATAACCTAAGGGGATTGGACACCCAAGAATCCCTTTGCCGCCATCTCCATTGTGGGCCTCAGCCCTCTCCACCTCCAATTGGTCCACCTTGATGTCCTGCTCGCTGCCTCGTCTCTATTGCATCTATTTTCTGCAGCAGAACTGATAATTGGGCGGTGATGGTAGCAAGGGCATCTCCATCGTTGTCGGATGACGTATCCACGAGCACAGGAGTAGAGATGGCAACGGGTACCCGAAACACGAGTACCCGATGGGTTTTACCTGATAAGAAGACGAGTGTGGAACAATATCTTCACCCGCGGGTGCCTTATTGGGCAAAAACCTCTACCCAACGGGTAGAGCGGGTGCGGGTGCGGCTGCATAGTACCCGTACCTGCTTACCCACGGGTAAAATAAACCCGAAGGCCCATGTGCATTTCCCTACAAATTCAGCCCATTTGTGGCCCATATAGTTATTCAGCCCATGTGCATTGTTTAATTCATTTGGCTGGTCCATGTCGATCTGTTTTTTAATATGCACCTTCATGTTCTTGTATAGATTAAGGAAAATGTCTTCAGCTAATGGGAGTGACCGAGTGATGCATATGTCATTTTTCAGTGATATATTTATGATTCATGGCGGATCTAAAATCGGGTGTGGGTTACCCGTCGGGTACAAATACCCGTGCGGGTGCGGGTATGGGTAAGTTTTTGTACCCGCGAGCGGGTGCGAGTTTTGTAGCGGGTGAATTTTTATCTAGCGGGTGCGGGTGTGGACGGGTAATATGAGAAACCATGTTGAAGTACATGGGTTTGATACTCCAGATGTGATGAGTGATTGTCAACGGAAGTCAAAGGAAGGGAAAAATAAAGACCTGCCGAGTCTGAGGCGCATGTGACTCAGGTACACGGGCAGCGAGCGACAGCTGGGCAGAGGAGCCGTGGGGTCGGGCTGGCCCAATCCGGGTACATGGCTAGGAGCGGCAGATGATCCACCGGTCTGTTGACTGGGTTTGACTCAGGTACACGGGCAGCGAGCGATTGCCGGGCTGAGGAAGCTGCGGGGTCGGGTCGGCCCAATCCGGGTACCCGGTGCGAAGACGGTGGACGCTTTGTCAGTTTCGGCGCAAAACTGTCAACCTATGATTAATTCATTTTAGGGTATTAATATTTAGTTTTTAAGTTTAGAATATTTTTAGTTGAGTCAGGTGATTTTTCTAAAGATATTTTTGTAATTTTCAGAATTTATTTTAGAGTCAGTGTTAATTTACCCTAGGGGTAAATTAGTCTTTTCATGTATTAGGAGTCGCCTATAAATAGGCCCCTATCCCTCCTGGGGATAGATGACTGTTTTTCAATAATTAATTTACAGTCCAAAAATTGTCGTCGGCTCATCTGTTTCTCTCCGGATTTTTCTCATCTGCGCATTCTCACGTTCCTCTCCGGAGCAATCTTTTTTCGCCGGCCAGATTTGTTTTCGCGTGCATTTGCATCCGGTGCAGCGCAAGCCCACGCAGTTAGCTAGCAGCGCAGGGTTGCAGGCGGCAAGCTAGCCCTGCAGCGCGTGGGGCCCGCCTCGTGGTTGGGGTTGTGTTCGGCAGGAGGCGGCGGCTGCAGCCCCAAGGGAAGACAGCACGGGTGGCAGCTTTGCGCCTGGTTTTGTGGCCGGCTACAGCACACGGCAACAGGTTTCCTCCTGCAGTTTTGGTTCGGTTCACGAGGAAAAGGCCACGGCCGTTTGCAGTTGCCTTCGGCGTTCGTCTGCTCACGGCGGAAAGCAGCGGCGGCTTTGTGCAGAGCGCATCACAGGCGCAGGCCCCACGGTGATTTCTTGCGGATCTACGGCGAGCAGGTAAGTAGATTCAATCTCCTATTTTCTAGGTAATCTCAGTTTAATTAATAAACTCGTAGTTATCTGTTCTGTTAATTAAAATTAATCTCGTCATTAAATTTTAATCTGTTAAATTTTTATCTCGAATTATTTAAGTGTTTTTAATCTGCTCATATAGAAAGAAAAATTTATTGGTCGCGGTAATATATCTATTCTAGTTTTTCTTGAAATATTTTTAGGTTATTTCTGAATTAATTTTTGGATGATCCATATTTTATTCAGTTAATTAGTATTTTATTTTTAGACTGAAATATGAACATTTTATTAAGATATTTAGTGTTTTTATTACGTCATTAAATATTTCTAGTACCCGTTTTTATTTACTGCAGTGATTCTTTTTAGTTTAGCTTTAATATCATTTTAGTTAGGATATCGATCATTTTTAGTGTAGACAACTTTAATTCCAGTAATTTGTTTTGCTAATATTATTTGTCTGGTTAAGTTTGCTTGGGTGTTGGGATTAAAATATAGTTTAGAAAGAAATTTTTAGGCGCCCATTCACCCCCCCTCTGGTCGCTACTTTCGGTCCTACATAATACACAGGAGGTAGCTCTGATACCAAATTGTCACGGCCAGGTCTTGGCCATAGATTGTAACTGTGCCGCGAACGCGGCCACCGCTGTGTTGTCTGCAATACGAAGGAAAGAGAGGAAACAACGTAGGGGTAGGGCGCTGGCTAGGGAAGAGAGGATGAAAGCACGAGGTTGGGAAACAGATTAGGGGTGTTAGACTATGGATAAAAGCTTCCACCTTTCCCACTATAACGCCTAGGTTTTATGGTTGGGTTGGCTAAGTGGGGTGAGCCTAACATGGTATCAGAGCCAAGGTCCTGGGTTCGAACCCCCTGGCCACACATTTCCGCTGCGCGATTTCCCCTGCGCCTCTTTCGTGTGCTGAGACCTGTTGCGGGCTACGCCGGGCTCGCACGCCGTAGGGGGGATGTTGGACTATGGATAAAAGCCCCCACCTCTCCCACTATAACGCCTAGGTTTTATGGTTGGGTTGGCTAGGTGGGGTGAGCCTAACAGGGGGAAACTAGAATTCTTCTATTAACTTCTCTGATCCCAATAGGTCTGATTACAACCCTTTATATAGGGCCAATCTCCTAATCCTACTAGGACTTTATTATCTTTCTAAGAATCTCAAATACCAACTATAGAGATAGACTCCCTAATCTCAATTACCAAACATAGACCTTGACTCCCTAATCTGGACCTCCTGATTTCAATTACCAAACATAGACCTTGATTCCCTAATCTGCCTTAGACCCGTGCTACTGTTCACGCATGGTACCATTCACATGAACAGTACCACGTTGTACTGTTTGCATGGGCCTGGTCTGGTGCTAAGGCCCCTTAGGCTGAGCCAATGCGCCACATGACAATGCATAGTTGTGACAGCGAAGCGTGGCGACCTACCACATTCACAACTTTACAACACTTATGGCATGCGGCGCGACGTCGCCAAAGACAAATCAGTGTGACGAATAACATAGAAAAATAGCTTATAGGATTTCGAAATATATATCAGTATATAAATACTAAAATACTAAATTGCAAATAACAATTGTAATATAACATGATAAACATAGCAATACAATATCAAGTTGCAATATTGTCACTTTAAATATATTATAATATAAAAATATATATATAATTAAAATTGCAAAAACATATTTAAAATTATGTCTAATAATATATTTAAAGTTCAATAAATAATATATTTATATAAATTTGACCAAACAGCCCAGTTAAATTTCAGCCCATTTAAAGCTCATTTCTCAACCCTAACTTCTCTCCACTCCCTCTCTTTCTCGGCTCCCTCTCCAGCCGCCACACCCTTCTTCCCCCATCCTCTCCCTCCTTTTCTCTCCCCCATCTTTTGCACCAGCGCACCCAGCCTCGCCGCACGTCGCTTGCGTATGGTCACGCCGTGCTCGGCCTCGCCGTGCGCCGCTCACACCTGGCCACGCCACGCCGCTCCGCGCCGGATCTAGACTCTGCCTTCCCTTCTCTCTCTATTCCGTGCCACTCCGCCATCAAATCTGGTCGGCACTGCTCGGATCTGCCCGTCGTTGCCGCCCTTCACTGTTGGTCGCAACTAATGATGTGGCGTCACTGTGGCAAATTGCAAAATACAGCCACAACGATATGGCGTCTATGGTAGAATGGTTCAAATTTTAAAACCAAATACTGAAACAAAAATTCCATGCTTACATTTTGTGAAAACCTTAACTACTATGTTTGTCCATTAACAATGACTCTGACTGACCTCTAAGGACAGGAAACAGATAGACTGGGAGTCAGGGACCAGCCTTGACGACTGCACTAGCTGCCCTTGTCAATTGGCAATGTATAGTTTATGAAAAACAATGTGATATTACATGCCTCAACATGGTCCAAAAGAAATTTGGGTTGTTTATCAAGGATTCACACTCCTTGTCACCTATCAGGGGAATGTAACCGAGGTATACACGACTATAATATTCCATGTATAGGTGTTTATCTTGTAATCCACTATGGTATAAGCAAGAAGAAAGAATTATCTATTCCTTTTGCTTGATTAATCTAATACAATGGGCTAGTATTTATAGGGTCAATCCCCTTACTTTATCCCTAACATATAATACTATCTTATCGCTAACTAAATAATCCTAACTAATCTTATCTTAATCTAGCTAATCCTATCTTATCTCTAATTACAGAATCCTAACAGCAGACTTGATTCTGCTTTATCTCTAATAACAGCAGATCTTATGAAGTTGTTTAAAGATTTGGTATGAGATAGAATTCTCTAGAGTGCCAGATCTCATACGATGGATAAGTTATCCCCTATTCTTTAGGGATACTTTAACTGACTCAATCAATGTAACCCTATGTCATGGGCCAGGACCACTAGGCCCAAGGGTGAACAGTATTGTGTGGTACTATTCATGAGAACAGTACCCGCATGGCAGGCCGAGTTGTTCCTTGATTAGAGGGATTAGTTTCCCCAGATAGCTATCTTTGTTAGTTAAGATTAGTTATTTCCCTTTCTTATCTTTTAGGGTCCGTTTGGTACTGAGACTAGATGGGATTATCCCGTCCTAGTTTTATGGGTTGGGACCGTCCCATCTTGTGTTTGGTTTAAACAACAATAAATGGGATGGGTTCATCCCAATTTTTTGTTTGGTAGGAGAGATTGAGGAAGAGGGATAAATGTCAATTGAAACACCGTTAGCAACACCATTAATAGGACCCACATGTCATCCTCCGTAAGACTCCATCCTCATGTTGTCGCCGGCCTACCCTGGCTGTCGGCCGACGCCGCGTCCGCCACTTGCCCCCGCCCAGGCCCTGATCCGCCGGCCAAAGCCCTGATTACCGCCTGCTTGCCCCTGTCACCGCTAAAGGCCCCGACCACCGCTTGCCTTAGCCCAACACAGGCCCCGAGCCATCGGCCGAAGCCCTAGCCACCACCTGTCTCAGTCGCCTCCCCAACCCTCGAGCGGTCGCCTATCTCAGTCGTCGCCCCAGCCCTCGATCGCCGTCGGCTGAAGTCCCGACCGTCTCTTGCCCCAACCGCCGCCTGAAGCTTCCCAATGCTCCAACTGCTCAGCCGTTTCGAGCGGACAAAGAAAAAGTGGGATGGCTCTGTCCGCTCAATTTTTAGGGATGGAAGCGTCCCCATTTTGGGGGAATATACTGTCAAGGGCGTTGACGCCCAAGGTAGCCGGACCCCGACTACGGAGATCGTAGTCTCGGTCCGTAGCTGCAGTAGGGTTATACCCCCACGCTGCTGCCCTTCGACGGCGGGAATTAGATTCCTGGCCGGCGGCTTAGTGAAGAGGGGAAGTGGGAGAAAGATTGCCAAAATACTTCTTATTCTCTAATCTGTCTTACAAGGGATTTATATAGCCTCTCGGCCAACCAACCTTCCTAGACTTAAGGACTAAGTTACTAACCAACTAACCAGATTTATTTGAATTTGAAACTAACAAACTGGTTACTAACCAACTAACCAGATTTATTTGAATTTGAAACTAACAAACTGACTTATTCAAAATAGAACTAACAATCCTTATCTCTTTTCAAATTCAGCCGCAGCCCCCTTCCTGGGCCTTGTGCGCCTCCCTCTCTGCTGCCCGGCGCACATCTCGCGCACGGCGCCGTCGCGTATACACGCGGCCCCACATGACATCTCTCCCCTCCTCGAGAGGCAGCGCGTCCTCGAGCTGGAATTGAGGATATTTGGCATGGAACGAGTCGACATCCTCCCAAGTTGATGACGCTGGAGATTCCCCTTTCCATTGAATGAGAACTTGGCGCACGCCACGCGCCACCCTTGACTTGACCGCCCTGGCTGGCTCTGGGACAATCGCCCCATGGCGAACAGAAGGCAGGGCAGGTGGTTCTTGCGGTGGAGCGCCCCGGAACTTCTTGAGTAACCCAACATGGAAGACGTCGTGTAGGCGGGCTTGAGGTGGCAGGGCCAGGCGGACTGCGACGTTGTTGATGAGCTCGACCACGCGATATGGCCCGTAGAAGCGAGGCTTGAGCTTGCCCGCCGCTCCCTGTGGCATGGATGAAGTAGGCCGCTGACGCAGTCGAAGCAGAACCCAGTCGCCTGCTTGGTAGGTGACCTCCCGGTGAAGACGGTCGTAGTGGCGCTTCTGGATGGCTTGGGCCTGCTCAAGCCGGTGCCGAACGTCCTCCAGGAATTCTGCTCGCTCCTCCAGCGTGTGGGTTACTGCCGGCACTCTGGAATCACCATGCGCATAGGTACGCAGGGAGGGAGGATCGCGTCCGTAGACGATGCGGAATGGAGTGTCGCGTAACGACGACTGGAAGGCAGTGTTGAAAACATACTCTGCCCATGGCAGCCAGCGCAGCCAGTCGCGTGGGCGATCACCTGTCAAACATCGAAGGTACATTATGATCACCTTGTTCGCGGACTCCGACTGTCCGTCCGACTGTGGGTGGAAAGCCGTTGACATCTGCAGCTTGGTACCGCTCAATCGCATCAGCTCGCCCCAGAAGTGGGATGTGAACACGGGGTCGCGGTCGGAGACGATGGATTGCGGAACGCCGTGCAGCCGAACGACTTCGGTGAAGAAAGACTGAGCCACCGTCTCCGCTGAATATGGGTGCGCCAGGGGAATGAAGTGTGCGTACTTGCTGAAACGGTCGACTACCGTCAAGATGACGGACTTGCCCCGGACGCGCGGCAGTGCCTCGACGAAGTCCATGGCGATGTCCGACCAAACACCCTGCGGTACCGGAAGTGGCAGCAATAGTCCGGCCGGGTGGAGGTGTTCCGGTTTGTTGCGCTGGCACACTGTGCATGCCCGAACCAAGTCCTGCACCAAACTTTTCATGTTAGGAAAGTGGAAGTCGCGGCGGAGTCGGTGCAGCGTGCGCTGGACGCCCTCATGGCCCTCCTCATGGACCGCTTGCAACACCTCCTGTAGCAGCGAGGAGTCCGGTGGTAGGTATAGCCGTCCTCCGTAGTGGACTAACCCATCTGTGATGGCCCAAGGTTGAGACTTAGAGCCGCTGTTGATTGCTTCCTGCAAGGCCACCAGTGCCGGGTTGGAGGTATTGGCTTGGCGAAGACGTTCGAGGAAGTCAAAACGTGGGCCTGACATTAGCAGGACCGATCCTTCTTCGGGAGTGTCGCGGCGTGACAGAGCGTCAGCCACGGCATTTGTATGCCCTGGTTTGTATGCAACTGTAAAATCGAAGCCGAGGAGTTTTCCCACCCAATGGTGTTGTGGAATCGTGGACAACCGCTGATCCAACAAGTATTTGAGGCTGTAATGATCTGTCTTGACCTCGAAACGTCGTCCCCAAAGGTAGGGCCTCCAGTGGCGTACGGCCTGGACGAGGCCGATGAGTTCGCGCTCGTATGCCGCTAGAGCTCGGTGCCGGGGGGCTACCGGCCGGCTGAAGAAGGCCACTGGGTGGCTGTCCTGGACCAGCACCGCCCCAAAGCCGTGCGACGACGCATCGCACTCGACGATGAACATTTTGGAGAAGTCCGGCATGGCGAGCACCGGAGCCGAAGTGACCGCCTCCTTTAGTGCGGTGAACGCCTCCGCCGCGTTGGTTGTCCACACGAACCCGTCCTTCTTGAGCAGTGCGGTGAGCGGTGCGGCTATGGTGCCGTAGTTGTGCACAAACTTCCGGTAGTATCCGGCAAGGCCCAGGAAGCCGCGCACGGCCCTCGCGGAGCGGGGCTGCTGCCATTCTCGCACGGCCTGCACCTTGGCCGGGTCCATGGCGACGCCCGCGGCCGACACCACGTGGCCAAGGTATGTGACGGACGATGCCGCGAACGCGCATTTTGACTTCTTGACGAAGAGCTGGTGCTGATGGAGTGTGCTGAAGACGGCGCGCAAATGGCGTAAGTGATCCGCCCATGTGGTACTGTAGATCAAAATGTCGTCAAAGAAAACGAGCACAAAGCGGCGAAGGAAGGGCCGGAGGACGTCGTTCATTAGAGCTTGGAATGTGGCGGGGGCGTTGCACAACCCGAACGCCATTACCAAGAACTCGTACAGGCCGTCGTGAGTCCTGAACGCCGTCTTGTGGATGTCGGCTGGCCGCATGCGGACTTGGTGGTACCCCGAGCGCAGATCAAGCTTGGTGAAGAAGCGCGCCCCGTGGAGTTCGTCCAGCAGCTCGTCGACGACGGGGATGGGGAACGCGTCCTTGATGGTAAGCGCGTTGAGTGCCCGGTAGTCGACGCAGAAACGCCATGACCCGTCCGGCTTCTTGACGAGGAGGACCGGGGAAGAGAATGCCGAGTCGCTGCGCCGTACGATGCCGTGCTCGATCATCGCGGCACATTGCCTCTCCAATTCGTCCTTGTGGGCCGCCGGATACCTGTATGGCCGGACAGCCACCGGCTGCGCGTCCGTTTTAAGGACAATGTTGTGGTCGCGAGCGCGCTGCGGTGGCAGCCCGGTTGGCTCGGAGAAGATACTGTTGAAGGTCGTTAGTAGTTCGTCCAATAAATCCACCGGTGACGTGATGGCGGTGAGTCTTGGCTCCTGTCGTGCGGATATGTCCTCCCAGCAGATGGAGCGGCCATGGCGAGTGAATGCAACTGTTCGGGAGGTGAAATCCCACACCATCTTCCCCAACGTCACCATCCATTGTGTGCCGAGGACGACGTCGTAGCCGGCGAGTGGCATGACGTAGAGGTCGACGCAGAAATCTTCGCCGGCGATGACGATCGGTGCCTGACTAAGGACCCCGGGGCACGTGATCCGTTCGCCGTTGGCCACCGTGGCTGAGAGGCGTGGCCGGGAGTGGACGTAGAGGCCTGTACGCGCTGCTGCGGCCTCTGCGATGAAGTTATGCGTGGAGCCCGTATCCAGGAGGGCTGTGAACGTTGCTGCACCCACCGTCACGCGCACCTGCATAGACTCACAGATCGTCATACCCGCTACGGCCCGGAGGGAAAACAGTGGCGCCTCCTGGCTCGTTGGGGCGGCCGCATCTGTATCGTCGACGAGTTCGATGCCGTGGACGTAGAAAAGCCGACGGCAGACCCTGTTGTGGCCCCTGGAGTATGGCTCATCGCAATTATAGCACAGGCCGAGGCGTCTTCGTTCAGCTTGCTCTTCGGTGGTTAGGCGCTTTGCCTGCTGCCCTGTGCTTCGGGATGGCGGAACCGGAAGTACCGGACTCTGGGATGGGACCACCGGGGCGGGAAGTGCCAGAACGGGTGGGCCCGCAGGGAGCGCCGGTCTTGCCGCCGGGGTCGGGAGGGCCGCCCGCTGCGCGTGCCGGGGAGGGGCCTGCTGTTGACGACTCAGTTCCATGAGCTCCACCTGACGCGCCAAACTCATGGCCATGTTGAGGGTCTCCGGGTTGTGAATCCGAACAGCATGGCTGAGCGGTGGCAGAAGTCCACCCGTGAAGAGTTGCACCCTCTGGCTTTCATCGAGCCGACCAGCGCGCGGCAGGAGTTCTTGAAAACGGTTGGCGTACTCCTCGACGGAGCCCGTATGACGGCACTCAGAGAGCTCGAAGAGGGGCGCCGATCGCAGGTGCGGTCCGAACCGCAGGTTTAGGAGCTCCTTGAATCGGCCCCATGGCGGTGTGCCTTCATCTTCTTGCAGTTGGATGAACCACATATGAGCGACACCCTCCAGCTGGTATGACGCCATCCAGACGCGTTCCTCTGCCAAGGTGCGCTGCTGCCGGAAGTATGATTCGCACTTGTTGATGAAGAACATAGGATCGGACTTGCCATCGAAGCGTGGGAAGTCGAGCTTCTGGAACCGGGGTGGGCGATCGAGGTCGCGTGGCGCCTCCGTGCGGCCACCACCGCTGGTTTCCGAAGTCGAGGAGCGATCCTTGAAGCCTTCCATGTCTGCTTTCATGATTGCCATGTCGGTGGTGAGGGCGTTCAGTTTGGCCATGAGGTCGGCGAGGGTTGGTTGATCTCCCATAGCCGGCGACGGCGAGGTGGATCGGCTGGACTGCGTGGCGGAGGATCGAGAGACCCTTGATACCAGGTTGTCAAGGGCGTTGACGCCCAAGGTAGCCGGACCCCGACTACGGAGATCGTAGTCTCGGTCCGTAGCTGCAGCAGGGTTATACCCCCACGCTGCTGCCCTTCGACGGCGGGAATTAGATTCCTGGCCGGCGGCTTAGTGAAGAGGGGAAGTGGGAGAAAGATTGCCAAAATACTTCTTATTCTCTAATCTGTCTTACAAGGGATTTATATAGCCTCTCGGCCAACCAACCTTCCTAGACTTAAGGACTAAGTTACTAACCAACTAACCAGATTTATTTGAATTTGAAACTAACAAACTGGTTACTAACCAACTAACCAGATTTATTTGAATTTGAAACTAACAAACTGACTTATTCAAAATAGAACTAACAATCTTTATCTCTTTTCAAATTCAGCCGCAGCCCCCTTCCTGGGCCTTGTGCGCCTCCCTCTCTGCTGCCCGGCGCACATCTCGCGCACGGCGCCGTCGCGTATACACGCGGCCCCACATGACATATACCCTGAATATTCCCCTAGTGAGATATCCTGATCCCCTTTGTCCCTCAACCAAACACCATCGAAAACGGGCTCGTCCCATCGCATACCACTTGGTCCCTCGAACCAAACACACACTCAGTGGCGGCTCTACAGGGTAGTCCATGTGGGCCCTGGACTACCCTGCATTTTGATCCATTATATCAATACATGTTAGAATTTGGCCCAAAACCCATTAGTTGCACTGCTACCTGAGACGCACATTGAACAATCTCCCATCGTTGCGCCGCTAGCGTCACTGCGCTATCGTTGGAAGCTCCCGCACGTAGCGGCGCCACAACGCCAGTTGCTAGAACTGAGCTCGGCCGCTCCGACACTCCCGGCGACCGGCCGACGGATGGTAGCGACCCCGACGACCCCTCCAAAGCTCCATCCCCAAGCCCCATCCGGTCATCCCCCTCCATTCCCTCCAACTTCACTCGTCCGTCGGTCGGTCGGCGCCCCGACCGTTCCGTCTGTCCGCTGGTGCCCGAGCCCCCAACACCCCCTCCTGGTCCTGGCTACTGCGCTTCTAGGCTCCGGACATCGCAAAATCACGCCCACTAGCCTGACGCAGTGATGCCCACACCGCTCGCGCAACCCTAATTCCTCACTAAGTCAGGTATTAGGCTAATAGGCTGGCCTGTTAATTCAATAATAAATTGAGCATGTTAAATTGTTGATTGAGTGATTACTGTGTTAGCGTCGCAGAATATAGATTATATTTACAATTTTAATGTCTTAGTATTCATAGTACAGATTAAATATTTGATTTATTTTTGTATATGTGATATCACTAAGGCATTGTTTGTAGCATTGTTTGTAGTGAAGAAATAGTATTGTAATTTTTTGTTTATATTAGAACTTTATGATTAATGGATTTAAATGTTGATTTTTGTGGATTTATGAATTTATGACATATAATTGCTATATTTATGACATATTTTAAAGTTTTTTACTATACTTATAACATAATTTGAAGCTTCCTAGTATTAATAGAAACACCCAAAGAAAATTTTCTGGAGCCGCCGCTGCACACGCTTAGGCACTATAAATAAAGATGTAAGCCCTTTGGGCAAAACAGGCAAAACAAATGCAAGAAATAAAGATCAATCTACAAACCCTACCTCAGTTTTATAAAGTCTCCTCCGTTCTCTAAAGTCTTCCCTATTCTCCAACATAGATCGACAAGGGGATCAACCCTGCGCTAACCTATCCTACCGCTACGATCTACACAGTCGAGGGCCTACTACCCTAGGTGCCAATGCCCCTTGACAATCCTGTCTCCCACGTATATAATGTAAAGTTAGAGAGCCATATGGCAATAGATATCAATAGGACATCAGATCTACATCAAAACCGACATTAAGCAATCAAGCCTTACAATCTAATCTCGTAGCCTGCTACGGTGCTACCTCTAGTTAATATAATCTAATGAACACTAATTCTGTATTACTACCTCTGGTTATATAATCTAATGAACACCAATTTTCTATTACTACCTCTGGTCATAAATATATGCCGTTTTAACACTAATTTTAGTGTTGAAAACATAATAAACGTCATATATTTATGACCTGAGTGAGTATTTCTCTAATCCTCAAATGTTTCAGTGATGATTACGCAATCACTCTATCAATACATAATTTCAATAGATACAGCCCTATGGGCCGTTAAGATAGCATCCACATATCAAGAAGAAAACAGAATCAGTAACAATGCCAACACCGAATAGATATCACAAGGAGGCAGAAATACCTGAGGGCCACGATGAACAACATAGTTTTGCTTCATTTACATGCTTCACAGCAAGCCCAATCAACCATGATCCTACACTAACATCGTCATGTGCATATGTTCGGAGAACAGACCTACATATTGATGTGTAGCCAAATATTCATCACCAAAGTACTTATTGAAACTTTTCTTCCCTTCTACCTAACTGATTCTTGTTAGAGTATGATATAGAATAAGAGCACTAAGTACTTTGCTTACCTATTTATAGAAATGAATTGAGCTATGGCCCTTGAAATGACAAACATCTCACCAGAAGCATGTCGGAAGTATCTATTATTTGATAAATAGACAGATATTTTTTAATGGTCATCTAGTTAATAAACAATGCATTATACATGTAATATGAGAGATTACACTCCTAATGTACATTACTTACGATTTTCCATCACCAAATTTCCACCAGTCTGGTTCATGCCACTTATGAGTCCTGTGTTTGGGAAGCTGTTAGAAAAGTTTGTCTAACAAAGGAAAAGGTGCTAAGTAAACATATAACACAAAGATCCAAAAAAAATTGCTAAAAACACTCACGGTTCAGAAAAGACCTCGCCAGATTTCATACAGCCAATGTAGACACGAGGCTTGTCCCAGTGTGTTTTGAGCATTGCACTCAAAGTATCTGCACAAACCCAAATTGTTTCATATTAAGTATAATTTGTGGAATCATTTCGAAAATATAGTGTCTATAAGGCCATTGCGAAAGATAACATCAATCATAATAGAGCGTGTACATTGAACATTTTTCAAGGCCAATGAGGTTCACAGGATTGATGCATATAACTCATTGGTGTAGATGTAGCACAACTAATTGAAGCTGATGTCCCAACTCCCAAGTTTATTACCATCACAAATCAAACAGCAAAAGAATATGCAGGAACCCTGTCGGCAATTACAAAAAAAAAACTACTAGAAAGAAACACATCATGCAGATGGCTAAAATTCCCTCTGAGCCAAAATACTTTTATAGTGAAGAATGCATGCTGGTCAAACATTTCAGATTTTCACTAGTATAATACCCAAGGTGGCAATACGAAATTTATATGAGAATACCTATCATAATAACGTTCAAAACCAATTTCGAATTCATAGGTTTCTTGACTAGTATGTTTTGGTAAAAAAAATCAATTGGAGTCTGGTCTTGGAGGTTGTATGCGGTCAGGCTATGTTAAATATTTTGAACAGGAAGGAGTAACATTGATCCAACAAAATTAGATGTAATAAAAAAGTAGGTTACAAAGAGAGCTAGTGTTAACACTTAACAGATGCTACATACCAACATTTATGTATATATCATCATTGACCTTAGCATAAAATTCAGCATCAAATAACTCTGCAGCATTAGCAAAGAAACTTTTTGTCTTCTTAGGACTCTCCTCCTCAGACTCTGTATGATCATTCTGCAATCGCATTTAATAGTCAAAAACTGAAAATAAAACAATAGGCCAAGCAAGCTATCTGAAAAATATGATAATGGAATTGTCACAAGTCACAACTCAAGTTTTGCTTGTTCCCATATACTAAAATGCATACACATATTAACCTGCCCCAACTGCTTGGGACTAAAGGCTGATATTATTGTGGTACATCATATATAATCAATTTGGTAAACAGGCCATTGGACCGGTTTTAAAGCAACACATAATCAATATGAATAAGGTCAACAAATACAAAATATCACAACTAATATGTGATATACACATTTAATGTAAAAATGTACTATCATGGGATTTTTTATCAATCAGGCTTACCAAGATGAGGAACTAGTGAACTACATATTTTTCATTCATCTATTTTTCAGTGTTGAAAAAATCGGCCGATCAGCCGATTAATCGGTGATCGGCCCCAGTCCATTTAATTTACAGGAAAATCGGCCAGAAATCGGTGGACCGATTAATCGGTCAGTCAACCCGATTAATCGGTGGTCAACCCGATTAATCGGTGATTAATCGGTGGCACCGATTAATCGGTCCGGTACAGAAAAATGAGATTTTGCACACCCCACCCAGCACTTTCCCTCTCTCCTACACACTTTTCCCCTTTTCCCTCTTTCCTGCGCACACCAGATCTGGACGGAGACGTGCCCAGCTTGGCAGATCCAGCGCCGCGTCCCCGCCGTCCGCGCCTCACCCCTGCTTCTTCCGCGCCGTCCGTGCCTCGTCCCCGCTTTTCTGCGCCCTACAGCGAGCTGTCCGCGCGTCGTCTGCGCGCCGTCCGCGCGAGCGCAGTCGTCCACCGCCAAATCCAGGCCGCTGCCGCCGTCGCCATCGGGCTCGTTGGATTAAACTGTTTCCGGCATTTGCTTTTCAGTAGAGAAAAGGGAGAAGGAGATAGGAGAGAGAACAAGAGAGGTAGTGTATGCGGGATGGGCAGTGGAGAGAGAGCAGTCTTGGGCAGTGCTAACACTGAGGCAATTGGGGGCAGGTGCAATGAGATAGATAAAGTAAAAGAGATAAAAAATATGCAGAAAACAGGCAGGTAAAAAGTAAGGGGTTGTGAGGAGATACAATAAAAGAGAAAGAGATAGAAAAATAGGCAGGTAATATATTATTTAATTATTTATTGACCGATTAATAGGTTGACCGATTAATTCAGTTAATCCCTGATTAACCGATTAATCACTACTCGGTGGTCGACCGATCAGCTACCGATCACCGATTTTTCTAACACTGCTATTTTTCAATTGCCCCTTTGCACAAAACTGCTGGTACTCACTATGAATTGTATGGCAAACTCAGATGAGCTTTACACAAATGATTACTGAAGCAAAGCAAAGATTCAACCATTCTTTCTTCATAGAAGTACTTAGCCATTTCGGCTTGGACAATCTGGACAGTCCACAATAACAAGATCTTCAAGCAAATTCCTGCCACTTTTTTCAGTTGGAAAAATAAATTTAAAGAAGATTTCACTTTACAATCTACATATGCAGACTGAAATAGGGGGAACGAAACATATGGTAAACATGGATTAATCAGTTGTAGTCTTACTTTCGTACATTCTACTTTTCTTCTTGTACATAATTTCCTTTATTATAATGTATATTTATACAACAGGAGTATCTCCTTCTGTTTTCAGTAAAAAAAATCAGGCTTACCAAGATCATGAAATCTTTTGTACTTCTATTTTCGTCATCAATCTCCCTGTCTGAAGTATCTCCTTGATTTACACTACATGGATGAGGAATTATCAGATAAGTAGACCTCATATGGTCACTCTAGTAAGGCAATGAGTATGAAAAAATTGATAATTTGCCACATGTGGGACCATTTAGGTCAATGACATGTGGACAAGGATAGCAAGAATGCAAAGCCACTTCTTGGCAGTGGCAAATTATCAAATAATATCGAACGAGTATATGGTACCTTTTTCCAACTATGAAGCGCACTACAATGCCTTTTTCTTCTTCTAATTTCTTCAGCATTGAACCTGTGCAGATAAGTAAACTTAAAACCACAGAGGCAACAGATACCACTTTAATGCAACAGTAGGCATGAAAAACAATGAAACGAAGCCAACACATTTTTATTTTCATTAACTGATATTCAATTATGACCACCAAATATTGAAACTGAGTGACACTACTGTTATATAAATGTATGGCAAAAGTACCACAGGCAAGTGAGGAACAAGTACAAAATCATACCTGTTGGAAGCCATGACTTCCTGACAGCGTCACGGTAGTTTTTCCTCCCAAAGCTTGTCATTATTCCAATAACAATCAGTGGCCTCTTTCTTGAATCAGTACCATTTGCCTCATAGGTATATTTCCCCACAAAACCTTCATGCTTTGCCACAGCCAGCTCCATCTCAAGTGACGTCAGCCGCTTGCCTTGCTGCCTAAAACATGCAAGATATTTAGTGCTAAGCTTGCACTACAACACTGAAGCCCTAAAATAAAACAAGTTGTGCAAGTTTGAGCACTGAATTCAATATAGCGCCCAAAAATACACACTTTGCACCACATCCAAATTTTGTGAGATTGTAGTTGTTCATTAGAGATCAGAATTACCTGCATGCAACAACCTTCAAAGTATCATCCACCGATACTGCCGATTGGCCCTGAATTTTATACAACAAAACAGTTACTACTGTACTGTTCTTTACTGGCAATAGAAGTAGCTCGTTGTAATTGATAGTAGAAAAGGCCAGATCTGAAGTCACCAACTTGTCCAGTTCGCCTGTCAAGCTCTTTAATAAGGTAAACCCGATTCTGTGCATCCTGCCACAACCTGGAATTTCAAGAAGTCAACAGAATGTCCCTCTTAAGACAGCAAAAGGTCAAAACCAAAAGACTACTCAACAAACAAAAGCTAATAATGCGCTCGAGAACAAATGAATTCTTGAAAGAAAGAAAAAACGAAAGGACCACATACATGAGCCGGGATAGTGCAAGATCCAAAAAATATTCATGCAAATGCAAATTCATCCTTTCTAACAACACCAAATTGTGCCCAAAAGGTCGAAGCTCCACTACGAATTCAACAATGAGACAACCGCTAGATCAAATTTCAGGCCTGTACAGAGCTCAAGAAACCAAGAAATTCTCCCCCCACGACAACCCAATGATCCAGAACCATTCCCAACGACAGTAAAGCACCCGAGTGAGGCGCGATGCGAGCATTCCCGAGAAGCGACGAATGCAGCCAACCAGCTATCGAGCGAGTGGGCGGGCAGACTCACCTGCCGGCGATGTAGAAGGAGGCCATGGTGGCGAACATGGCGAGCATCATGGCGGACATCGGCGAACGAAGCGCCCCGGGCGCCGACGACGCCGCCCGCCGCGGGCCCTCCCGGATCTGCATCGGGATCTCGGCGTCCTACCTCCCGCCCAGATCCCTTCTCCCGCGCGTCGGGCGAGCGAGCGAGCGGTGGCCTCCGCGCCTCAGCGGCACGGCCTCGCCGTGGCAGCCCGAGATCTCCGCGCTGCCCTCCGGAGCCTCCGCGTGAGGGGGGGCAGACACTGGATCCCAGAAGGTTCTAGAAGCCGCGGGGCGGCGGCGGCGGCGGCGGTGGTGGCGGACGGGAGAAAGGGGGGGTGGTGCCCGGTTGCCCGCCGGTTGATGCGTTTCGGACAATTTCGGTGTCCCTTTTTTTACTCTTTGCCCAGTTTGGATTTTGAATTTTGAATAGTCTAGTAGCCGGAAAAATGGATCATTTGCCACTTTGCTTAATTATGATGTTAATCTCAAGACTAATTTATATGATTAGAGAGCGACTAGCACTCGATATACCTACCGAGGATGAAACAACATTCGGACGGTATAAATAATGAGAGTCTAGCCCACCTACTCCTCGCCACACTTCAAATTGGTCCTAGAGCTTAGATCTCATTGGTTGTGCCGTCGCTCACTCGATACTGTGCAGAGAGAAAAACGCAAGACTTCATGGGCGAAACAGAACAAAGCCGTTAAGCGCTCTAAAAAAATACGAGTGATCGCAATGAGCTACTGAATGAATCACGTGTAATGGGCTTTGTATTTCGTTGCGCATAATGGGCCACCACTTGCGTTGCATGCAAGGGGATGCAACTTTGTGAAATATAAAAACATCTACAATTGAACATAAATAGGTCGTCATAAAATACAAAGCTATTTTTTATAAGTAACTAATTATCAAACCTCTCCATACCGACGTAAGTTTTGACGGAGGAGGAGAAACACGCTAAAAAGACTAATTAGGATTTGTTATTATAATTTTTAGGATTTAGAAATGCACACCGATGGATTGTTAGGGATGTGACTCTTGGTTACCCTAATTGAGTTTATCAATCTCGAATGAGAGTAGATCAAGTCCAACATTGATGCCCAATACGGTCCATGGAGGAGGGTTTGATTCTGATAAGATAGGTTAAATCATTATCGGGTGACTAGACTCTAAATATGGCATAAAAAGATATGTTTATATCTGAATCCATTTAATTGGGAATTTGGCACCCTAATTTAGTAGACAGTCTTAGATCGATTTGGAATAGAGTGCTGGGTTGTTGGGCTCACCTCCTGAGTATATAAAGGTGGTGAGGCACACTCAAACATCAATTCATCATGTCATCTAGTATCATCATATTCTTCTTGTTTTTGATGCCTTAAACATTTATAACTTAATTGTGTCATATTATAACTTTAACTATCATATTATACATCAAAACATTGTCATATGTTCATTATCTTTCGGAAGACCTGAACGAGATAAATCTTCGACCATCGAGTTTGAAGACGTTGTGTTTTCCTTTCACACATGCCTCGGATATTGCTTGGTGATTCACCGATACATATAGAATCCAACTTAATCATTAACAATGACATTTTTAATTATTGAAAATTTTAATAACACGTAAGAATTTATCAAAAAGAGATTATATCATATACACTTATTTTATATACACTCGTTTTAGAAAAAAAATTAAGAATTTACTTTTCACATTTCACTCAAGAACAATGACATATAGTCTAATAGAATAAATCATCAATTTATATCTAATCAAAATTTTCTTATCGAGAAAATGTAAGTAGGGTAATGATTTAATTTTGTGGAGTAATAAGAAAGTGTTTATGGATCACTGTTTTCAATAAAACTTAATTGTTAACAAACTAAACGATTTACCATTTTTGCTTGGTAGTGAGAATGTATGCGAGCTATGTCTCAGAAATATTTGTGTTGGGAATTTGAAAAGAATTAAACTTTTCTAACACTGTCTTGCATATAAATATAAATATAAATTGTTTTATATAAATATAAATTGTATGATTAATACACACGTACGGATGTACAACGAACTAATTCTATACATTGTACCCCCAGGAGGATGGACATACTAGAGAAAATATGTTGCCTCGCGTAAGACAATGCACATGACATGAGAAAGGACGGCTAAAAATTTTAGAATTTTTTAGGGCATGTTTGGTCCGCGGACTAAATTTTAGCTCCCGTTACATCGGATTTACATCAGATGCTCAAATGTTAATTATAAGTATTAAACATGATTTAATTATAAAACTAATTGTAGAACTCCTAGGCTAATTTGTGAGACGAATCTATTAAACCTAATTAAATTATGATTTGACAATGTGGTGCTACAGTACAAAAGTGCTAATGATGGATTAATTAGGTTTAATAAATTCATCTCGCGAATTAGCCTAGAGGTTCTACAATTAATTTTATAATTAACTCATATTTAGTACTTCTAATTAACGTTCGAACATTCGATATGACAAGAGCTAAACTTTACCTAGGGTATCCAAACACCCCTTTGTAGGCTATATGGATCTAACCTTGATTGAAAGTTATATGATGGGATGTGATACGAGGTCTTTTTAAGAAGTTACTCAATCACTCAGGTAAGAATCTAACGAGATTTGGTGTCAACTTATTTACATCCCTTTCATAAAGTAAGAATAAAAACAATTTCAACAACATAATAAATACATAGAAATTTAAAAGTAGTATTTCAAAGAATACATGGCCATTTTAGTTGCGTGCATGTTGTTTTGGATACATGAAAACTGTGTGTGTAAACTTCGAGTTTCTTCAAACATTTGCAATTGAAATTAACAATCAAAAAATGTTTTTGAAGACTATATCAACATCCAAAATAGCATGTTTTTGTCAGAGGAATAACAACTAGCATGCTAATTGGCATCTTTTGCATGTATTTGCTTATTCTTTACTCCCTACAATGAGGAAAATCCCTGAGTTTGGAACGAAGAAAATTCAAAGTATTTGTAAAGTATTTAAATCCTTAGAAAAAATTTCATATGACACCATTTATAACCAAGTATTTAAATCCTTTTGATTAGATTCTTAAAATCTTATTTCAAAGGAAAATGACATAAGCTCATACCTCTTTCTTACTATCTTTCTTCTTCTACTATCTCTTTCTCACATGTCATTTTTCTTCAAAGTTAGTATGTTTTAATTCCTATAAACTATGAATCAACATCATCTTTATTATTCCCGTGTTTTAAAAATTATAAAATATTCAGACAATCCAAAAACCCCTGATAATCTCGTTTCCAATATGTGCATCTTTGTGATAAACTTAGGGCTCCTTTGAAGCGCATGATTTTCACAGGAATTATACTAAATCCTTTAAAATTCCTTTAAAAAACTTTGTTCTAAAGGACCTTTATTATATTTTCATTGTTTATTAAATTTAATGTACAATACCCTTCACAAATTACAACCCTAAAATTATTTGAGTAAAGTATAGAAGTGTTTGGCTAGGCAGTTTGTAATGGTTCAAAGTTGTCTCGTAAGTTTGTTTTAAATAGCCAAAAGCTTTCATAAGAGAGTTATTACTTTGTCCGTCCCATAATATAGCAACTTGTCTTATAATATATTAATCTAGAACTAGATAAAAAATTTTATAGTACAACGAATCTAGACAATACTACTATCAAGATCTGTTGTACTATAAAATGTTACATTTGACAGCGATAAAAAAATTGGCCGATCAATTGTTAATTAATTGTTGATCGGAAGGGTTGTAGTTAATTTATCCCATAATCAAGGTATTAATCGGTTGGTCAAGCCGATTAATCGGTGGTCAACCCGATTAATGGGTGGAGGCACTACAACAAAACAGAATATTTTCGTCGGCCAAGTTAACTTCCGTCGGCTTTTGGGCAAGCCGACGGAAGTTAAATAACTTTCGTCGGCCTCCACGAGCCGACGGAAGTTAAGTTAACTTCCGTCGGCTTCTGACAGTGGCCGACGGAAGTTAGCGAGGGTTTTTCCACGGCCGCCCGGATCCCCCTAACTTTCGTCGGCTTTAATGCTGGCCGACGAAAGTTAGGGGGATTATTCCCCAATTGTGCGCGCGTACAGGGAGACCTAATCTCCCTGTACGCGCGTGCGCCCGCCCGTCTCACCCTGCCGCAGCCGCCTACCGCCGCCACCACCTCCTGCCGCCGCCGCATCCTCCCGCCGCCGCCGCGTCCCAGACGCCTCCCGCCGCCGCCGCATCCTCCCGCCGCCGCCGCGTCCCGGACGCACCCGCCGCCGCAGGTTGCCGTAGCGGCCGCCCGCCGCCGCCCACACCCCCACCGCCCGCCGCCGCCCACGCCCCCACCGCCCGCCGGACGCTAACTGATTACATTACAACATGTGTAGCAACTAGCCCAACAAAACAGTGGATTTGACATGTCTATGTTCCAACCACTACCTCCCCCGCCACCACCACTATCTCCTACATCACCTGAGGTACCTCCTAAATACCTAAGTTAGCATTTAGAAGGGTAGTTGAGTTCGTTTCTAATTTTGTCTATTTCTTCAGTGTTTCCGTACGCCTGGCCAGGATGGAGCCTCCGGGGCAAATGTGAACGAAGCAGGAGGCAGCGGCGGCGCCCACGACCCAAATGTGGGCGATCAGTGAGTATATGGACAAATATGACTTTGTATGTGGCTCTCGCTGTGTTTTGTGAATTTGTATGTGAGTTTGGATGTTATATGTGAATTCAGATGTTTACTGTGACTTTGGATGTGAATTCAGTTATATTATGTGATTTTGGATGTGATGTGTGAAGTGTGGATGTGATTTTGGATGTGAGATGTGGTTTTGGATGTTATATGTGAAGTTTGAATGTGATTTTGGATGTGAAATGTGATTTTGGATGTGTATTGTGAATGTATGTGAAATTGTGGTTGGATGTGAGTGTGAGTAGGGGAACCAGGAAAAAATAAAAAAAAATACCAGGTAACTTCCGTCGGCTTTGACCATAGCCGACGGAAGTTAGCTGATTTCGGCCACGTGGGCAGAAAGGCTAACTTCCGTCGGCTTCGGCCTTAGCCGACGGAAGTTAGCTGCCCCTAACTTCCGTCGGCCAGGCTGGCCGACGGAAGTTAAAGCCCCCCTGGTGACGTGGCAGTGTTCGGCGCTAACTTCCGTCGGCCACGTCAAGCCGACGGAAGTTAGCTAACTTCCGTCGGCGGCCGACGGAAGTTAGCTAACTTCCGTCGCCGCGCTTCCGTCGGCCAAAGGCCGACGGAAGATAGCGTTTTGCCGACGGAAGTTGGCTTCTTCCGTCGGGAAAGGGCTAACTTCCGTCGGCTTTGGCCGACGGAAGTTGCCTGTTTTGTTGTAGTGAGGCCCATTAATCAATGGTATATAACTAGTGCTCTCTCTACAGCTTGCATCGCCTAATGTTCTTGATCTACGCCACCACTTGCGCCGTCTAGATCTACACCGGGCTCACACCATCGCCGTCTAAATCCATGCTAAGTGGCCGCGTCGGACTCACACCATCGTTATGGATCCGCACCGAGTGCACACTACATCGCCGTCGCTGGAGCCACGTCTTTAGGTGGTGGCGTTTGGTTCGAGGGACGAGGTGAGATGGTACATGACGGTCCCATTTTTTACAGTGTTTGGTTTGGAGTCAGGTGGGACGGAGTCGTCCCACTAAGGAATATTCATCCAATATTCGGGACGAACTCGTCTTCCAAAAATAAAGGGGCGAACTCATCCCACCTCATGCTCGGAGGCTCCGAGACCGAGTTAGAGGTTCCATGGCGGATCGAAGGTTCCAACATGAAGGTTTTAGGGATGAGACGGAGATTTTGAAACGGACGGAAGGTGTTTCAGTGCGGGACGGAGGTTCCGAGGTAGAATCCCGTTTCTCTCAACCCACCAACCAAACATTAAACTAGAATATCAACATCTCTTGTAACCAAACACGAGATGAGACAATTCCATCCAAAAAAACTGGGACAAAACCATTCCATCCTACTTTGTCTCCAAACCAAAAGGCACCTTAGAGGCGTGGCTCCCACCATAGTGTGTGGAGAACAGGAGATGCAGTAGAGTTAGGAATGATTAAATGAGTTGTCTCAAAAAAAAGAAAGAGAAGAAGAAACAATCACGAATGAGTGGGTCAGTAGACTTAGGAAAGAGAAAACATGACAACGCAATGCTGCATGACAAGCTAAGAAACGAGAAAAAAATAAAAAAGGAAGAGAGATAGATAGATTACGCAATAAAATATATTTCTTTTAACTAGTCATATATTTATAGATTAATTAGATGATTGATTAAGATTAATATTCGGAGGTCGCAGATCAGCTACCGATTACCAATTTTTATAACACCTACATTTGGTATTAAATTACTATAAGCCTATTAGCTATCGATTATCAATTTTTATAACACCTACATTTGGTATTAAATTACTATATTATGAGACAAATGTAATCTTTTTTCTAAAACCTTATATAGGAATTATTCTTAACCCTATTGATTCCTAAAAATTATTTACTCCAGAAAATATTTATATAATCTTAATTCTTATATTTATAAAGGAGTTAGAAAGGAAGTTTTACTTTATATATATATATAGAGAGAAAATGTGTTTAAGGAATCCAATAATCATTTAGAAATATCAACATTTGAAGATGCTCCAGTAGCTAGTGTTATCTCTCCTGTTATCAGATCCCTCGACACCACGCTGTTCTCCATCCCGCAGAGCAGCGGCGCCGGCGTTCTTCTGCTTCCGCCGCATCGCATCCTCGCCGGTGAGCAGCCAAGCCGCACGCACATCATCTCCCGCGTTTCTCTCTCCCCACGCCTTCTTCTCTCTCTTTACCTTAACCTTGGCTTCTCTTCTAGATCCGCTTTTCCTTGACCTTTAGCACTAATAGCAGTAGCCGTCTGTTCCTAGAAAATTCTAGGGGTTCAGCTGAACCCCCACGCCCCCACGCTAGGTCCGCCCCTGTCCGGATCCGGTGGCAATTGAGAAGCAATCAGATCCCCAAACCTCTCTGTTCATGTCAGCTTCTCCCATTCCGTTTTTCTTTTATCCACTCAAGCTTTTAGATCAAAGAGACTATGGTATTGCTATCAATTGATCCCATCATTCATAGATGCCGCATTTTACTCTGAACATTACTGTTTTAATACATGTGTCTTAACCCTTTCGGCCCTGATTTTTTTTATCTTTTTTGTTTGTTTCCTTAGTGCAGAACCCTACTGTTGTCACTACGAAGTTCAGTAGGTGCTGAGGTCAGGATGGAAATTATTATAATTATCTCGTTTGTCATGCTTCTGGTTCTTGGAGCTCTATTTGTAATACCAAAATCACCAAATAAAGGTATGCGTTGCATCCTCTCTGATTATCAGATCACTCTGTGGAAAGGTATGACCTCAAACTGAATTTCTTATTTCCCTTATTGCAGGTAAAGAAAAGGAGGCCAATTCGAATACCAATGCAAAGGTAAACCATTAATCATTCGTACAATTACTAGCCTAATGCCCATGCATTGTAGCATCCTCAGAAAATTAGTGTAGAGCACACCAATGCCGTCACCAACTCATCAGAGTAGAGTAGGTGATTTTATTGAATAGCAAGTTTTTAAACCTAAAAAATACACCATATGATCTCTATTCTCTAGTGTGCTGTGAAACCTAAAGATATGAATATTTAATGAATTTATTGTATGACTCGATGCTCCTCATTTTTTCTTCACATTATTGTCATGCTGCATCCAGACATTTGGGAGCTATACAAAGGAAGAGATCTCAGCACATAACACAAGGACCGATTGCTGGGTCATCATTAAGGATAAGGTTGTAGAAAAGCAATAGCCATGTTACTTCCCTTTAGAAACATCATTTTCGGGGTCTTATAAATTGGTTGATGACCCAGGTCTATGATGTCACCCCTTATGTGGAGGAACATCCAGGGGGGGATGCCATTCTAAACAATGCTGGTGGTGATTCAACAGAAGGCTTTTTTGGGTTTGTAACTCTGCAATTTCTCTATTATACTTTGTGGCATGCCCTGTCAGTGCCATAGTGCAATCTTTTGATTCATATAGGAAATTTGTAATTTTCACATGCCATGTGTCCTCTAAGTGAGGGGATTCATGTAAGAATTAGACTACATCCTTTCTAGGTTTCTTATTAATTCCACTGGGCCACTGATGATTACAGCTTTACTATTGCAACAGAAATAACCACAGCCTTAATATACAGGAATACCTATTAGATGCAAATAATTTGTTGTGTTTTTAGAATTATTTGCAACATATACGAGAGAAATTGTCAACAACACTAAATATATTCTGTTAGAAAGTACTCATAAATGTCTCTTACTTGCTGTAAATGCTACTGATTTAAACTAATGTATATACGGTGGTAAATTAAATCAAGATCAGAAGCTGGCTCCAATGCTATTTGAATTTTGCAGTATGCTGCCATTTACATGTCCGGAGGCTCCAAACAGTACTGAATGGTATTGGTTTCTAGAAATAACTACATGACTTAGCTTCTCTTAACAGCAAGTCAGCAAGTTGTGACAAGAATTAAAATGATGATATTGGTAGACCATATATCTCTCCCGTCTTATATTATGCTTTTCTTGATGCAAATACCATGCACCTGCACTTTTGCTAATAATATTTTCATGATTCTGTTACTCTGCCTTTCACCTTCTGTTTATTGACATTCTTGCATCTGAACCTGCAGCCCGCAACATGGCTTCAGGGTCTTTGATATTATTGAAGATTTCTGCATTGGCCAGTTGAAGGATTCATGATGGAAAGGACCTTCGTAATTGCTAGAATGTAGATTATTCAAGTTCCAGCCTTTCAATCTCAGGGGTTTTGTTGGTAGCAGATGAAAGGGAAAAATATTTTTCGCAATTGTGATCTGTGCTGCCATAAGCTTTCATATGTAATTTCATTTTTTTCAGTTGGCACTTTGTGAACATCATTCAACTGACCAAGAAGCTGTCCTGTGAATGTATTTCTGAACATGTTCTTCGTCAGAGATTCCAGATTCTGAAATATTCCCCATTTGTTTGGATGATGATGTCTGAAACCATAAACACCATACCAAGGTGATCTCTACTCGATTGGTACCTGTGCAGAATGGGATGTGGTCCAACTTATCACTCATGCATCAGATGAACTGTTCATACAGTTTGATGCCTACAAGTCTCTCATCCATCCACTACTTGCCAAAATGGATAGCTGGTACAGTGAATCATTCAATAAGGTTCATTTCTTTGGATTCATCAGAACAGTAATTCCAAAAATCTTATTTTTCTTCTTCCTTGACAGAAACTAGCAAAAAGAACATTCCAATTCCAACCCAGCAGAGAGTTGGAAAAAAACAAAAGGAAAAGGTAATAAAAACTCCTTAGAGAAAGAAAGAATAAAAACTAGGGATGCTGTTCAGATATCCTAAGGCTGTCTGCTACTGCTTACAAGTTACACCTGCACTGATCTTATCTCAGGAAGAAGCTAGCTTTCCTCTTCCCTCCTGCCATGGACAGGGTCTGGATCTCTGATGCTTTCTTCCTCATGGGAAGAGGATCGCCTGGTCCATGCCGAAGGTCGGGTCGAACTCGAAGTAGTAGGGCATGAAATCGGGATCAATGGCGGGCTCGGGCTCGGCCGGCGCGGTGGTGAGCGCCGACACGACCTCTTGGAGGTCGCCGGTGTACGGCCAATCTCTGTACCCGGCTGTCACCGGGCACGGAGACGGGACTAGGCCATAGGAATCCGACGCCACGGGCGACGCCAGCGGCGGCGACACGCTCTGTGCCGCCGCCTGGCGGTTTTCTGGTGTCCGCGGCACGGTGGAGACGGCGGTCGTCAGGAAGTTGTTGTCCGTGCTCACCGTCAGGCCGGCGCTGAGGCTCTGCAGCAGAGTCTGCGCGTGCGGCCTCTTGGCAGCGGGGATGGCTGCGGGCCTGCAGGTGTGCTCGCCATGGTAGACGACGTCGAAGACGGACGGGTCGTCGTCGGTGCGCTGCACTTGTTTGGTGGCGGTGCAGCCCTGCGAGTTCCGGTGGGTGCACCGGTAGTAGCCCCGCGGGTGCTTGGCGCCGAGGATGTCCTTCTGTCCGTACTTCCTCCAGCTGTGGCCGTCGTCGACCGGCCCCTCAGTGCCGCCGGTGGCGCTCACCCTCTCATGGCTCGTCCACCTCGCCGTCGTCTTCCTGCAGGGGAATCCATCCAAAGCGAGAATTCAGCCAAACATTTCAACCCAAGAAATACTCTGCTCGAGTCCTCTGTTCTTAGCTCTGGTGTCTACCTCTTCTTGGGGTTGGTCCTGAAGGTCTGGTCAGAGACGTCGCTGAGTGGGCTGGGCGTCCCGGAGAGCAGCGCCGGCGGCGCGTCGGCAAAATGCGCGACGGCGGCAGCGGCAGCGGAGGAGGACATGACCATGCCAATGGACCTGTCCGTCAGCGCGATGATCTGCGCGACGAGGCCGCGGCAGAGCTCGACGGAGGAGGAAGACTGCGAAGCCGCGTGCATATGCATCTCGAGCTGCCGCACCAGCTCCAGCACGCGCCCGAGCTCCGCCACCACCTTCATGCTCCTCCCGCCGCCGTTCCCCTGCACTGCTACTCCCTCCATTACCTCTCGATCGCCGCTTCCCAGCTCCTCGACCGAGTCAAAGCACGGTGTAATCAAGGCACAAATATCAGTGGTAATTGCAAATCAAGAATCGCTCGAGCTGCTCGTGAGAGGAAGAAGACGAGGTGGTGGTGGTGGTGAGGGGAGGGGAGAGAGGTGTAAGAGGTGAGCCTTCTTATAGAAGAGAAGAGACAGGGAATTTCAAGTGAAGGGAGGAGGAGGGTGGTATTAATTTGACTGAGGAGATGGTTGAGACTGCGATCTGATTGGCTGCCGCCATGTCGGATCGGGTCGGGTTTAGGGTATTTCAAAACGGTTTTTCTAAACTCGTTTAGGGTTTTTTGGTTGAGTTGTAGATTCTGAAAAAGCTGCCGTGAGCTGTAAAAAAACTATTATGATATATGTTATTAAAATTTTATTTTTTCTTCAAATTTTACATGAGCTAATATGTTTTAATAGCACAGTAGGTAATATTCATTCAAAGTTGAATTGAAAGCTGTGAAATCTGGGTTATATCAGCTTTCAAATATTATAGCTTGAATATATCTCAAATAAAATTAAAAATTCAATTTTAATCGAAAATGAAACACAGTGAAATGGGAGCTAGAATATCTTATCTTGAAACGAAATTAACATGCCCCTTAATATATATAATATATATAGTTTAAGTGGTAAAATAGTACTTATGCCCTGTTTAGGAACACAATTTTTGAAAACTACAGTATTTCAAAAACTACACTAGACTACATCCATGACAATACCATAATTTATAATATTACAATTTTGAAAAAAGTGTTTCGTATCAAAGTTTTCAATATTTTAGATTAAGTGTAATATTTCTAATACTGTAGTTTACTTTAGATGGAGTTGTCAAACATCTTTCAGTATATAATACTGTAGTATTGCTCAATACTGCAGTATTGCTTTCAAAACTAAAAAAAATTGTGTTCTCAAACAGGAGCTTACATGCTATTCTGCCCAATAACAGAACGGATTTGATAAACTTTGGCACCGAATTGTCAGTCCAATGTGTTAATTGTTTTGAAACTCTGCCCAAACGGCAACATGTTATATCAAATAACAAGACTATTGGCTCAAAAAACCTGGCCTGATGCATAGTGACGTATAAGGGTTTGTTTGGTAGAGTTTTGGATCCCGAAATCCACACTGAAGCTAGAGATCCACACTAAAGCTGAAGTGTAATACTTAAAACTGACTAGATTTATCACTTCGGTTTATTTTTTGGAGCGCTCTCAACGGAATCAATTTCTCAAGAAAAATGTTTAGATTGACTTCAGCCTTACATGATAAAGAAACCTAAGCCGCACCCTACCAAACACATCCTGAATTAAACAAAAACACCAGCAACCTTCTCTACCTGCTATGGCGTTGACCATTTGAATCGAGTTTCCGGGCCGGGTCGGCGCCGGCGGGACTCTCGGACCCGGATCCACTAACGAAAGGTGAACAGCATGCTGCACCAAAACCATCAGAATCTTGGACCGGTCCACGGTCTCATGCTCTTACTTCTGCTGTGCTGTGCTGCTCAAGTGAGATTACAAAGTCCAAATTGCAAAAGCTGCTGACTGATTCAACCCATGATCAGGGCTGATAGTTTTGATCAGGTTTTTTTTTCTCTCTTCTAAAGTTTGTTTGTTTTTTTCTCGCGTCATGTTTTTTTGTGCTAATCATCAAGTTGGAGCGCAATTAATCTCTGAATATATAATCAACCTGTGGGACACAGATCGAATTAATCGGTTGGTACTGACAGAAACAGTCTAGGTTCGGTCAGTCCCATAATGTTGCGATCATCTGAGCTGGGTGTTGTGTTTGCATTATCTACCACCACATTTTGCAATAAAAAAACAAGAGTTCACCGAGTGTCTCAGACGCTCACGCTCAATTTAGATTCATTGTAATATAAGACATGTTTAGTTCTTTCCGTAACATCGGATGTTTGGATGTTATTTTAGAGTATAAAATATAGTCTATTTATAAAATTTATTTATAATCAGTGGATTATTTGCAAAATGAATCTAATGAGCCTAATTATGTCATGATTTGACAATGTGATGCTACAATAAACATTCGCTAATCATAGATTAATTAGGCTTAATAAATTCATCCCGTGAATAATCCTCCGATCCTGTAATTATTTTTATAATTACTTCATATTTAATCCTTCGAATTGATGTTCCAACATTGATATGACATAGACTAAACTTTAGTCCATAGAACCAAACGGCCTTAAAATATCAAATATAATTATAATTATTATATTATGAGACGGAGTATTGAATTATTTTTTATAGTCAATAACGATACACCGTGAAATAAATTAAAGGCCAAAAACATACATTGAAAATCCTGAAAAAACATGTATGCCTTGGTGAGGGAGTAATTTTTTTACAAGCCATAATTTTTGTTGTTTATAGTTGGTGTGGGAATTGCAGGACCTTACTAAATACAATGTTTTTTTTCTTTTGAAAGCATCTTATTAAAGATGTGTTTGGTAGGACTCGAGCTCCAATTTCTTTGTTCTATGTAGCTGAAGCCAAGCCAAACATTTTTTTGAGGAGTGGATCTCACTGAGAGCACTCTAAAATCTAAACCAGAGTGATGAAATAAGGTCTAGCTAACTTCAAGTGATCTACTCTAGTTTCAGTATAAATTTCAAAATCCGAAACTCTGCAAAATAAGCCCTAATCATAGCAAGTCTCATGTGTCATTCCACAAAACGGAGACTGAGATAAGGTTGATTAATTGTTTGGCAAAAAAAAAGGCAATTAGAAACCTTACGCACCTACGTACTACGTAGGTGTGCCATTTTACAATACTTTTGTGATAGCACAACTGATTGCATCGTACGTACCTGGCTAACGGTTTATTGCCGGATCAGGTCTCATCCCGTAGTCATAAAGACAAGGAAAAGCAGGTGATTAACGTCTAATCAATCTCGCTAACACGATTCTTTAATTGTGGTTGGAGTTAAGTAGAGAATTAGAGGGTGATCTGTGATGGCAATGAGTAATTAATTAATTAAATCGATGCAATGAGAAGGTCAGAGCTATATTTTCTAGTCGAAGAAAAGCACGCTGGAAGTTTTGACCGGTCGCAGGAATCTTCAGGCCCTCTTTGCGCGTTGTTAGCAATAGCATCCGCATAATGAGAAATTTTAAAGAACTCAATTCCTTAATGTTTTGAGATTATAACTAAAAAATGATTACCTTCAACGGATACAATTAAATTTTCCGCTCCATACTTTTAGAGAGTTCAAGCATACACGGCGTTGTTGCGTATTAAACGACAATACTCTATGGGGTTCTGATAGAGAGGATTTAGGTTCGACGTTAGGGAGTATTGTGGAGGAGTATGGTGGTTATATCTATCTGAGAGACAATGAGAGGGTTTTTAAGATATGTTTGGACCTCCGAGAATAATAACCTTATTTTTGTGTGTCTGATATGAGCTTTTGAGCGTGAATTGCTTTTGCCTTTTCAGGTTTCACTTGATCCCTCTATATGAGAAGGATCGGTGATTACAAATGATGATTAAAGCGTCCCATTAATGATCAATTATGAGGATAAACAATCGGTTCGTGGGTTATAACTTTAAAGATAACACCACTAATAACTATAGGAATATGGAGATTAATGATAACCCGACTCTTAATGGTGACCGTCCGAATACGGATGGTTAGGAGAGCCCCTTCCCGAGTCCTGGATTCGGAAGCCTTTAGATCCTCGACCGCTAACCATATGGAGGATGCTGACCGTTGACCGATCAGCTTAAAATTACTCGGGATCATATGACTCGGTTGGAGAGAAACATATTTAAAGTGATTTACATAAAAAAATATCAAAAAATTATATAGATGGATAGTCAAATTTTAGAGACACTATACGCTAAAAACGTATAGTGTCTACCTCACATGACGTATTGCCGTTACTGAGGGCAACAGCAGGTACGCGAACCGTTGGATCGAGGGCCTGCCACGCGACGGCCGTTAGATTAGATCGGCCGTCACAGCCAGTCAGATGCGATGAGCTCCACCTTCCTCTCTCTCTATCTCGTTTTCCTTTTCCCTATTCCTATCATTTTTTTCGTACATTGTTTTTCCTTTTGAATTTAACTGTACCATCTGAAATAGCTATATTATTTTACTTTCTTCAGCAATGAGATTTATATTATTTTACTTTGTTCGGCAACGAGATGAATATTATTTTACTTTCATCGGACCTAGGTTGGTTCACTTTGAAATATATGATCTTAAAAATTTAAAACCGTTTATATTTCCTTTTCAAAAAAATCAATAATGATGAAGTAGCTTATATAAGAAACCCCAAAAGAATGTATTTTGAAACGCTCGCTTTATTTTCATCAAATTAATCAACTTTAAGGTCGCATATGCGTCGTACGTGTATACATATATTTTCTGCAGAGCATGCAGGTTCATGCTATAGCTAGTGGTCTGGATCGAGACACGTATGCATCAAAAGACGGTATGATTTGTGATGCTTTTTTAATTATTAGATGATTTGTTCGTCGTTGTCTAGCAATAATAATGTGCACGTACGTACGTACGAACGTTATTATAATTGGTTCTAGATGGCCCGTGCGTGGTCAGGGAGCGATCGAATTGCTCTCGATCAATTTTACGCATGCATGATATGCACTTGTCGGTAGGACTACGTGTACACGCCATGCAACTAGCGCCAGATAGAGATGCATCGTCTGTCTGTCTCTCTATCTATCTATCTATCTATCTGAACGTACAACAGCCTAGCTAGCTAGCTAGCCTAATTTGGGTATTATTAGTGCCATCGATCTATGTAATTCACTATCTATATGGTTTATAAATATATACTTGACGAATATATATATATATATATATATATATATATATATATATATATATATATATACGGGAACGCTATTCTACATTATGGGTGTAGAATGCTATTCTACACCGATCATCCCAATCGTGCACACCCTCCACCCAATCCCAACCCCTCTATTCCACGTCGGTGTAGAATAGCATTTATATATATATATATATATATATATATATATATATATATATATAATAGAGAGTCACGAACGTATAATATGTACAGTCTATTGTCGATCTGTATGTAACTAGAAACTGAGTACGGCCGGCCGGATACGGGAAAAACACAGTACGTTATCTCAGTGGCAACGAGCTTAGGCAGGGTAAAGGGCCCCTCGAGAGACCAGCCCTTTCTAGGCTATAATGTTATTTAGTTGATTCCTTAATTCATGTGCACAAGTATAAAACTATATATATATATACACACACACACGCGAGGAATCAGAGGTGACATGCTCAACAGAATAGCACACTACCGTAGAACCCCTTAAACTTGGTAATTTTTGCTCTTGTGTCACAAAGTTGAGTGATATTTACTTTTTTGCCACGTGCTGTGTGTTTGACAACTGGGCCCAAGAGTCACATGTCATACACTCATATGGAACAAAAGAGTAAATTCCACCAACTTATATGTAGCATGAATGCAAATCTCAATTAAACTTGTGCCGTATCAGTATTAGTATTAGTTATCTTTAAGTTGACACTAAAACTGTATCACTCGTGGTTTTAAAAATAGTAGCCATTAATTTTTTTCGAACTTAGAAAGGAACCGACATTGTTACGCCACTTTCTCTATTTTTAACCAATAGTACTAATTGGATATATTATCTGGTACAAAACATATATTCTAAAAATTTGTTGAGACCGTTCTTACTTATACAGTATAATTTTCTATTTCTTTTTTGTACATTGTTCATTCGTTGAGTTTACAATTGTTTTTCTCACTGTAAAAAGATGATAATATTGATATATAAGTCTATATATATATAATATTTTCACTGATGAATACATTATGAATTCTAACTCTAAATCCTATTCTTTTTATTGTTCTTCTCTTTCTCGTCATCACTGACATCAGTCTAATCATTGTTGTCATCATCGTCGTCGGCCTCATCATTGCTGCCACTATCCTCGTCGTCGCCCTCCATTTCTTCTTCTTCGTCGTCCTTCTCTTCTTTCTTATCATCCAATGGCATCTCAATGGCAATATAACCAATAAGATCACAAATAGAAATACATGTACTCATGTCCGAATTGAAGTCTTCTGCCATCACCTTAGTGTTGGGGAATAGGGAAGCTATGCTAGCCGGCAAATTCAAAATTTCTTCCTTAAACCCAAGACCCATGTGTGTGTAAGATCATAGATCGTTATTTTCTAGCACGAGATGCATTAGATGTAGCGGAAGAAGATGTCGGAGTAGCGCGTCAAGCCTATCCTCGCTTCGTCCTTGCCGTCCCTCGCCATTTCGATCGGTGAAGACGACGTAGTTGTTCACGTGAAGAAGTCCATGAGCATTGCTGTTCGAGAAACGCCTCCACGGTATCCACATGTACAGGGATGGAGTTCCTCTCACGGTAGTGTGCTAGCACCGCACGTGAGAAACAGAATATCCTCGATCTTAACGTTTGACATCAAGAAAGAGAGGAGAGGAGTCTATGGTGGCTAGGTCCAATCTATGCTTATTACTTTTTTCAAGACATCCTCCTCCTCTCTTTATATAGGGCTGAAAGCCCTCTGGTCGTGCACATCTCAGAATCCACAAATTAGTTACAATTAATTCGTATTCGTAACAGATCTAATATGTTTACCCACGACGGAACTTTCGATCCTAGATCGGAACTTCCGATAGGGTATTTTAGGTCTCCCAATTTAGCACGACACGCAACAGATCCAATCTCTTTTCACCCACCTTGGAACTTTCGATACACATATCGGAACTTCCGATCAGTACAATTCTCTCCGATTACAAATTGGAACTTCTGGCTCGTCGAAACTTCTGATACCATATCGGAACTTCCAAAGCATCATTTGTTATCTGATTCAAGACTAGATAATAATCGGAACTTCCGATACTACCTATCGGAACTTTCGTTCCACAGAATTTTCTTGGGCATATCCTTCACTTAGTCATCCCTTCCGCGGCATGCGTGCTTTGGTATCGCCCCTCTGTGCCACACGTGCCCCCGTCGTTGCCACTTCGCGCCACACACACGCCCCGCCATCACCTTTTCCACGCTGTGCGTGCTCCCCGCCACACTACGCGCATGCGCCCCACCATGCTGCGCGCGCTCCCTGTATTTTTTACAGTGCCTTGTTTTTTCGAGTGCTTTCTTTTGGCACTCAGCAAACTAGCCGTCAAGTCTCCATACCTCCTGTTTGTCGCTTTTTTTCATCGAGTGTCAAATTTGGCACTCAGCAAACTTGTTCGCTGAGTGTTTGATGAAAAATACTCGGTGAACAAGTGTTCGCCGATAGTGGGTTTGTCAAGTATTATTCATTGAGTGCAACATTTGGCAAACCCTTTGCTGGGCATTTTTTGGGATTCGCGGAGTGACTGAGGCACTCGATGAACCATGTTTTCCTATAGTGCATTAACTGAATGAAATAAATTAAAAATCAAGTTTTTATGAGATAAATTGGGAATGTTAAAAATAAAAGTATGGTGTAAAATATACGAGTCGTCAAAATTGTGAAATATGTGTGTCATCAAGAATGTGAAATACGTATATGTTGTTAAGAATATATTGATCTATAACTATATAGAGGGCAATAATGCAATTAATACCTGAGACTGTCTTGTAATAATTTTTTAACATTAAAAATATTATTTATAATTGATTATTATTATTATCCGTCACAGATTATTATAATATCAAACTGAAATAAATAGAACCTAAACTAGTATTGTCTCTTTTTAATTTATTACATGCATAAAATATACACGTATGTATCTCTCTTATTTGCCGTCTACCTTTTGGAATAATCGTCGTCCACAGTCGAGTGAGTTATTTAATGGATGCATGCGTGGTGTCACCAGTGGAACCAGTCCGGTCGCCACGTGCTTCAAGAGAACTATATAAGACTTATGGAGTATCTCTTAGGGTATGTTCGGGAGGTTCTACTTTAACTATTTTTAGAATCTGAAACTGTAACAAATAATTCAGATTCTAGTTTAGATGGTGAGAATCAGTATACGCTGCAGAATCTGAAAATAGACTAAAATCTAGAAGCTGAAAAAACCAGCTACTCTAGATTCTCATCAACTAAATACTCGGACTATGCAGTATTCAGACTAGCTGACTAGTCAAAATCTCTATCAATCAAAATCTCCCCAAACAAGCTCTTAATTAACGTACGTTTATTGCTTGCATTGCATCCTAGTCGATCGGGTCACTGTTGTCAATGTCACCATGTAGACCCTACGATGGAATGCATGGTTAGTTGACATTAATACTATGCTATTGAACTAGCTTGCTACGCGTCAATTATTAGTACTACCTTTGGTACATAAAACAATTCTTTTTAGACGTAATTTCACATACCAAAAACAATTAATTAGTGTGTACTTTCTATTAGGGCGGAGCCAAAGGTTGGGATGGGGTTCCTAGGAACCCCTTGCAAAAAACAATCAGTTATTATTGTTAATTTTTCACCTTTTGTGCACCCCCTCAGATTTAATTCGGTGTATCGCTTAAAGCCGTCCACCCCTTTCAGTTTTACTCTAGCTCCGCCACTGCTTTCTATATTTGTCCCTATTAAATATAATGCAGGAGTAAATATAGCACGAAAAACAATAAAAAATAGTACTACTTGAGGAATATAGTTGTACAAAATACACAATAAAATGCAAAACGATTTGTTTTAGAACCTAAATTAAGCTCACGGTGGTGTATGTCAATTATATTGGAACGATCGAGAGAGTACAAGGAAGAATGCAATAATGTTCTCGTCCGGTTACAAAGAACGAACCCCAAGCTAGCTACTTCTATTATGAAAAAAATGTATTTCATGAGACATATATGGTCATTCAAACAGGATAAACCTATATATCTACTCTAGAAAAAAAGTTGATATTAAATTTGGCATCATCTTAATTTACTACTTACAAGGCGTTTGACTTTTTTCCAAGTTAAACTTATATAACTATGATTAAATTTAAATAAAAACATATTAACATTTATATTGTAAAATAAATACTATATTAAAAAATTATAGTCAATTTAATGAAACTAACTTAATATTATAATTATTGATACTTTTATAAAATTAGTTAAATCTTGAGAAATTTAAGTTTAAAAGTCAAGCTACTTATAATATGTTAATACATAACAGAAATTAACTTTAAAACCCAAAGGCTTATACTTAACAAAGAGAGTAAGACATATCACCATCTGTTTGTTCTTAATTGACTTTGTGCTTATAGTAAGAGCATCAAAAGGTATGAAAACAACAGATACGTACTCTAAGCATAAGTTTAATCGTTCATCTTATTCATTTTTTTAAAAAATCATTTATTATGTTATCATTTAATTATTTTATTATTGAAGGTACGTAATATAATTTATATTTTTTTTTTTCATATTTGTATAATTTTTTTAATAAAATAAATAATCAAATTTTACGATATTGACTTATTTAAAAAAGTAAGCATGCTCATTTCTTGCGACACACGTGTGCTGCAACTGTTGCCGGCCTTTGCTGCTGCCGGTTTGGTCTCCCTCCTCTATCATATCTCTCCGCTCTCCTGTGTCCTTAGCTTATCATATTTTTAGGGGTTTTTTTGAAACACAAAAATTTTATAGGATTTTCGTACAAATTACACTAAATCTTTCAAAATTCTATTGAAAAAACTTCATTCCAAGTGAAGCCCTTAATAAAATTCTACAATGTTTTCTCATAGTCTTTTTACGTTTATATATATTAGTTATTATAGGGTGGTTTCTGCATTCATGAGTCATTGATAAAGATCTAGGAATGCTCATCTGTCGGTACTACTAGAGATCGAACCTACTGTATTAGCGATCTATTATTGTTGGTTACTAGCGATGCAAGTTGTTCTACGAACAAAAGAAAATTTTGTAATATTATCCAAATTAAATTAAATATATTTTATATTATATATGCTATTGACTTTTTGTTAATTAGGAGTACTCGTTTTGATTATATATGTGTCAAATATTGATTATTATGTAGTAATATTAAATAATACAATAGAGTAAACTATAAAACCTACAATAAATATCTAAGTTGATAGTGAAGAGTTATCACTGTTAGTGCACTACTACAAAACGACATTATAGCGGCGGACAAAAACGTACTGTAGTGGCGGACAACTAGTCCACCACTGCTCCAACGCCACCGCTAACCCTGATTAGCAGTGGCGGGCAGAGTGCCTGCCACCGCTGTGTCAACAGCTATGGCTAACAACAGTGGCGGGCAGATGACGTCAGCGTGTCTGCCACTACTGTGTTTTCCCCATTACACAAAATGTTATAAACCTTAATTCACGCAGTCCCACAAACAAAAACACAGAAATATACAGTTTCACACAACCATCCACATCCATAGCATCACCGACCGCTACTAGTAGTGGTGGTCGCTGGCGCGGCATCACCTGGTACCACTGTAGTGGCGGGCCTCTAATAGTCCGCCACTACAGTGTTTTTGACGAACGCCACTACAATAGCGGTTTGTAGTAGTGGTGTTCGTAAACATAAAAACGTTATTTTTTAAAATGTGTCTTGGTTCATAAACACTATCAATCAATGATATAGTGCTACTATCAGTTGTATTTGTTTTTAACTGATATTGATGTTGTAGCATTGTATAAATTGGTGAATAATCTTCGGTGGTGACCAAAACAATGACATGCAGTTTTCTCCATACTTTTAGATATAGGACCTAACTGCTTGTTTTGTTTGTGCACTGGTAGGTGCAAGAACATGAAGTGGATATGCAATGGTTGATAAGTCTTAGGGGAGAATTTTGTGAGCCGCCAATTTTTCTTTTCATGAAGGAAACATGTGATGTGTTGTATCTTTAATTTAGTAATCCTTTCTTTTGCAAGTCAATATATAGGGACTGAATATTTAGCATAACATATTGCTCCATACAATTAAGGTAGCTATTTACTTTGAGGAGCAACATCATATCTATGCCCAAGAGCCATAGAGATAACAAATATGATCTAATTGTGCGTTAATAAGTTGCTGGGTCTTGCCTACTTCTGAAGCTCGTCCTTAGCTTATAGCTAGGTTGTTTATCCTTGTAATGAAAAATTCTCACATTTGAACCTTATGGAGAAGCTAGCATATATACACGCTTATATAAATATGTTGTGATTATATATAATTGTTTAAATATATGTTTCAAGATAACTTAATATACGTTGTATTAATTTGATTCTAGATTTTACGTGTATAAATTAACTTTGATACAAGCTATACATGTGAATTTGACATATACATGCATGCATTATTTGCATTTCTGATATAATATTATGTGCTTTATATATAATATAAGGAGTCATGCATGCATATTTAGGTTTGGGTCATCGTCGTCTCATCGACTTGCTGTTTGGTGAGTTTAGATTTTGCTAGCTAGTTTATTAGACGAACAGAGAGATAGAGGAAGCAAGATGGATCATGCATGGATGCTCCTTATTCATATTTGTACACACGTGCCAGTGGCTGCACTCGCTCGTCTGTTAAGTTCTTATCTTTTGTAATATGGCAAGATGTGGAGCTTATTATTTGTTAAATTATATATGTAATGTTAGGTGGTATTACATGTCTCTTTCACGTGTAAATTATAATCTCTGTTATTTAAAATAATCTACACCATTCGTCCTAAATATATATATTTTACTTCTATATATGATAAATTAATGATAGTACGTACTAAAATACTAAAATATTTATTATTAATAAAACGATAGTATTGTGAAGTGTATATATATATATATATATAAGATATGTAGAAGGTATAATGAAGAATAAAGTTTCTTAATTTATTAACTGACACACGAGGTAAAAAATAAAAATGAAGTTTTTGTAATAATTAAGTAGTTAGAAATAAATTATTTTTAGGACAGAGGATCCGTACCTTGTGTTAAAAAAATATGCATGAAAATAATAATAACACCGGATGATATGATGATGTCGTCCTGTCGTAGTGACCTTGCTATTTGAAGCTAAGTAAGTACTGCCTTGCCTTATGTACACAAAAATAAATGGATTTGGACATGATTTCAAATATCATAGAGTAACTAATTAGTGTGTATTTTTTATATTTGCCCTTATTAAATATAATGTGGGAGTAAATATAGCACGAAAAACGAGAAAGAAGTATTAGGGTATAGTTGTCCAAAATACACAATAAAATACAAAACGATTTGTTTTAGCCGACTCTTGATACAAACTTATGTATGGAGTACTTCTCGCTCTCGTTTCCTTAATGCCCTTATGTTGTCTTGGTCTATGCAAGTAACTTCTTTTATTGGGCGTTCCAGCGGAGCAGTTTTCTTGGACCACATCCGATGTTCTCGTGATACATGAACCCTTGGAAGTTGATAATGGACAGGGTTGATAATAATACATGTGAAACAAATTGATTAGTATTTGTGGAACATATATAAAAGGGTATATTTACGGTACCTCTATTACCTCCCTAAGAGATAATAGTTAAAACTGATCTGAATCATTGATTAAGTATATTTAAAATAAATAATTAAAAGGATAATTTTATGGTGCCCCTAAATTTTGTGGACCATCTAATCTGTTTGATCCAACATTCAGTTTTTTATTGGTGACCTATTAACTCCTAGAGGTAATAGAACATATAACCTTCTTTTAATATGTGTGGGTCTATATACATACAATAATTAATTCCTTTATTTGCATGCTAGCTTATTAATTACTACACGTACTATAAAAAAGAAATAATCAACAAACCTTCCATGCGGACGACATGAATGCAAATTGCTTTCCATAATCAATTAGCCAATTTTATTTTTTAATTATTTATTTTAAACATACTTAATCAACGGTTTAGATTAGTTTTAAATATTATATTTTAGGGAGATAATGGGGACCCAATTAAAAAAGAAAAATGGCTAATCAGCTTGGAAATCAATCTGCATGCATGTTGTCCGCATGGAAAAATTATTGATTATTTATTTTTTATAGTACATGCAATAATTAATATGTTAGCATGGAAAGAAAAGAATTAATTATTGTATTTATATGGATCCACACATATTAAAAGAAAGTTATATGATTTATTAACTCTAGAAGGTAATAGGTCACTAATATCAAAACTGAGTCATTGGATCATATATATTAGATGGCTCATAAAATTTGGGGGCACTGTAAAATTCTAGTACAAAAAGTAATCAAAACTGTACATTATAATATCGATCCAAGGGTTATAGCAAATTTGGATCAATACATACACATTAATTTCAGATTTCCAAAGTCCATGCATCAATAATGGTTGACACAGATGATGTTACAATTGTCATAGCTGCCTGCTGCAATATGCTGTGGCCATTGGCTCTAGCTAGCTGTTGCAAATGCATGCATTTGAATCGAGTTTATTTAATTTGGTCCTGCGTATGTACGTGCAATGAAGTAGATGGAAGCTTGCATCACAAAACCAGAAGCTCAACTCACCAGTCACCATTATTGATTGCAAGGTGCTACGATGTCAACCAAAAGGACAGGAGGAAATAACAATCTTGTGGTCTCCAAATAGTAACCCCGATTCTCTGGATCAACTAGCGCCTGTACAATTACATAGGATGTCAATTATATGACGTGGAAGCGAAGTTAATGATATTGCATGTATGTGTCATGAATATGAAAGAAGACACACTGGCCAATTAAGTAAACCATGATATTGGCAAATTATCTTTGGGAGGATGGTGTACGTCTATCACCTGTAGTCTCCGCAGTGGAAAAACAGCTCGTTGGCGAGTGTCTGAGGGTTTATCGGTACCGAGTGTATTCTCTTGGACACTCTGCAAAGGTACATATCTGCCGAGTAAAAAAATACACCCGGTGAAAAAGCACTCGGCAAACAGTAAAAAATATACTTAGCGAAGTTTGATATATACTCAACAAGAAAACAAAAAAATAATATCAACGAAAGTCACCGCGGCATGTTTGGGTGGCAAAAAAAGTTTTTTGGGTTTGTCGAGTGTTTACACTTGGCAAACCAAGAGACTTATTATTTTGTGTAAAAAAATTTCAAGCCTAGATGATATTTGCATTTTGATTTAAGCTTACAAATTTTCTACACTCAAAATACAACATATCTTATTGTTTAGGCACTCGGGGATCCTTGTTGGTCTTATCTGCACATATATAGTTTACCAAGCCAAAAATTCGGACAAAATAAAAGGGATGTTAAACATATAGTTACTATAGACTACAGTGTATATTGTATATATATGCATCGAAGTGTCCACGAACAAACTGAAGTTTGGTTGAAAATAATTAAAGAAGAGTGCAAGCTAAGTACACTCATTGACTGTAGCTATCCGAATACGATTAGCAACGACCTCTCATTGTCATTGGTTTAATTTCAAGTTGGAAAACAAGTTGGCCACACAGCTAGCTAGCTGTTCGTTCCTGCCATAACTCATTGAATTCTCACCTATCATGCATATCCCTCAGCTCGCGTGCGTCATGAGCTAGCTAGCAGCAAATCATGTTCGATCTCCCCTCTAATGGTACGTGGAATCAGCTTTGCAGCACCTGGTTTTTGGAGGGTCATGCATGCATGGAATGGATTTGTCAAATGCAAGTTGCAAGGGACACTATACCATGCTTGCATGCATTAACTTAGCAGCAGTCATCCATATCCGGTGGGTGCATGCGTGCAGTGCATGGGCAAATGCAAAACACACAAACAAGCTAGCTAGCGTGCAAGTGCATGTAGGATATTACTCATCGGTTAATTTTTGATGTGATATAACTTAGCTTACTTAGTACTCTCACGCACCTGGGGACGTGAGAAGAAGCTTCGGTTAGGTTAATATCCGCTACAGGAAAACAATAAAATTCCGTTGACCATTTTAACTTCGGTTGGTATTTCTGAGAGCCGATGAAAGTTAATTAACTTCTGTCGGTCTGAAGAAGCCGATGGAAATTAAGTTAACTTCCGTCAACTTTTCATTGTGGCCGTCGGCTTTAATATTGGGCGACGGAAGTTTAAGGGGATATTTTTTTCCGCGTGCGTATAGGGAAACATAGTTCCCTGTGCGCACGCCCACGCTCCAGTGCCCACCGCCGCCGCCCGAGAAAAGGCCTAATTTCCATCGGTTTTGGCCGATAAAAATTTGCTGAATTCCTGTAGTGATCATATGTGACTGTGTGCAAGAGATAAACTTATAACTGGACCACGAGATGAAATCTGCCTCTGTATTTAGGGCGCGTTATCTTTTTTCGGAGTAGCTGAAATCGAAGCAAACGTTACTAATTCTAAATTTTTTAAGAGTGGGTCGTGCCAATTTGCTCCCGAAAATGTATAGAAAGTGTGAAAGTATCTTTTATTAGCTTCACAACTTCAGACCAGTTTCACACAACATGCCCTGCCTAAGTGCCTAGAAAAGTCATAGAAACCTAGTTAGATATTTATTGAAGTTCCATGTATGTTCTCCTTTTGACACTCCCAATGCAACCCAAATGATATCTTAGACATTTATTATGCTTGTCACGTAGAAAAAAATAATATGTCAAGTAATAAATTAATGAAAAGAGATACTAGAACGTGAAGAAGCAATGTCTAAACTAAGAAACCATATTGTTATAATAGATGACATGTGATTGGTGGAAGCGGGAGAGAAAAATGTGATAGATATATATATAAATTAACTTTAAACATGTGCTATGAAATCAGTATTAGAAGTATAGTTTCTGCAGATAATGTCTTATTGATACGACAATAAGACACTACTAAGAAATCAGGGTTGGAACTGGACTTATAACTTTGGAAGCTTAATTCTTACTACATTGGTTTGCCGTTGTTCGAGACTCTTTTATTGGTTTATGCCCTATTTTATAACACGGTCAACTTGCCTCTCTACTCTGGCAAAAAGAACCTCGTTAACATGACACTATGATTGGTTGCCATCCGCTTCATCAAAAGGGTAGAACAAAGAACGAACTAGTTTGATTTAAACAAGCCCAAGGAAAATGAAAAGTTCAACCCCAAATGTATCCTAGATGCCTTTTTTTTTTTTGCAATTTTACCCCTAAAAAACTCACTGAATGAATGATTTGTAGGACTCGTTGTGTAACCTTGACCTTGTGATACTACCACAAAATCTGTTATAAGTAACGGTCTTTTAGTACTGGTTGTGTCTGAACCGACACTAAAAATGTATCACTATCGGTTCACGAGAATAATTTATATGCACGCACAGATCGGATATTTTCAAGATAATTGCGTTAATTTAATTTAAAGTTTCATTCTTTCTCAGGCAGTAATTAAAATCCAACCACATTTTCCCCATTAGCAGTTGGGAGATACTCAGATTATGTATAAAACATGGGTATCTAAATAAATCCATCTTGTAGCAACAAATTAGAGTGGTATTTGAACTTGCAATAAATTTCTTGCACTCAAGCCAGACACAACTCAAGCGTGTGTCTATCTATAGGAAACAGTAGTGGCTACTGGCTACTCTTTGACCACAGGTAGTATTTTTTTTTTTAAGTGCAAGCATAGGTGACTTCTAGTTGTTAGCATTTTGCATTGGTTGACTTTATGATTATAAAAAAACGAAACTGAGCAGCAGTTACGCAAAGGCCAACTTGCAAGATAAGGTTGAAGCATGTGTCAATATATTTGGCTGGCGACATGCAAAAGTCCGACTGCTCCCACGGTTGCTTAGCTTAGCTTGATGCTTCGAAATATAGGAATTTCACAGAAAACTTTCGACGACTTTCTTGAAACTCCCCCTTTGGACAAACCGGAAACAAGCTCGATCTCCTCTGACTTGGAATTGTTCCGTTTAGAAAAATATCACGAGTCCTTTTCTCATGCATGTAAGTGTCGTTTAAACCAATTTTATCGTTTTTTGCATTTTCGTTGACCTTTTTATATCGAGAAAGATGAGGACATAATTAAGGTCAGATTTTGCATGCATGCATGCATGCGTGCGTACGTGACAACGGACTGAAATTTTAAAGATTGGTGTCGAACGGGAGTAGAAGAGAAAAACAGGGGCGTCACTTACCATTTCAGAGGACTTTGCTTGGATGCTTCTTGGTTTTCAATGGATCACGGGCTGCAATGACATCCTATAATTGTATGCTTATTATCGAGGTTACGATTAGTTTATTGCTATAGTACGTGGTTGACTCCGTGTGTTTTGACCGGCGGCATTTGACTCCGAGCATTGTCAGAATTGTACAGGGAGCTGAGCTCAACCAGAATAGCTCCATGACATTTTCAGTTTAAGCAGTACGTATCTGCTTAGGGATGGCTACGGGACAATCCCAGGCGGGGAGAGGTCCCCGTCTCCGTTCCCACGCTAGACCAAAAAATCCTCGTTTCTCGTGTCCGCCCCTGGTTTTGGGATAGATTTTTCCAGTCCCCACTCCCTATCGGGGATTCGGGTACCCATCAGAAAGAATTCCTGTTCGGGTATATATATACATACACATATATATAAACATACACACATATATATACACACACATACATATGTATGTATATATATAATATGGGCCCACATTCAATTTTTGTGGGTATATTAACGAAGAACGGGGATGGGGAGTAGAGGAATGTCCCCATCCCCGCTTCACCCGACAGGGTAGGTTTTTTCCCGTTTGTCCCCTACGGGGATGAGATTTCTACATACCCGTCCCCTAATAAAGGAAATCCCTGCCGAGGATCAAGGAACGGGCCCATGTTGACGACAGAGTTAGTCTACCATAAAAAATTGATTTTAAGTAGTAATAAGGCCCCGTTTGACAGAGCTCCAAATCCTAAAATCCATAGAGTGAAGCTTTTAAAGCTGGCTAGACTCTACTTCACCACTTTAGTTTATTAAGAAATTAACAAATATAAGCTCAGACTCCTGTTCCCGGCCATAAACTCCAACCAACAAAACACACCGTTAAGAATTTACATGAGACTTGAATTAGCTAGGTAACAAATATCATTAGAACTCTAACGTTGAGCTTGTTCAAACATAGCCCGTGTGACCTTCCAAAAAAATAGAATTTGCACGTAGCCTACACAGGAAAGACATGTGTGCCCTCATCCCTGCACACTACATACCGCTGTACAGTAGCAGAAAATGTAATGCAGCTACCCAGGTTTCTTTCCCTTGGAGGAATGAATACACATCCCACAAGGCCACAACCAGCATATCCTATGAGCTGAGGGAACAATCATGTTGGATAAGCAGCCGCACAACCATAAGAATTCCACGACAATTCTGGTGTTCATTCATTTGTCCCAAAACACACTTAAGTATCACATAACATCTCATCAGAAACTTAAACCATAATGTGCTTAACCAAATGTCAGCAAAGCTGCTAGATACTCCATGCCAGCGTTGTCTGACAGTCTCTCGGATTGGACCATAAGTTCACACGTAATTAATAATCGCAAAACAGAAATCCAGCGCTACAAAGCGGTTGCTAGTCTTTTTTATGGTTCCCATTGCTGGCAGGTGACCTGGACCGGTCGCCACGTCTTCTGTGAGAATCTCTGTCACGTGGCGATCTGCTGCGGCGGTCCCTTGAGCGTGAGCGGTCCCTCCGACGATCCCTTGAGCGTGAGCGATCCCTACGGCGATCCCTTGAGCGTGAGCGGTGATCCCTCTTGCGATCCCTAGAGCGTGATCGGTCTCTACGGCGATCCCTGGAGCGTGAACGGTCCCTGCGGCGATCCCTTGAGCGTGAGCGGTCCCTCCCGCGATCTCTCGAGCGTGAGCGGTCCTTCCGGCGATCCCTTGAGTGGGACTTCTCCCTTCTGCGAGGAGGGTAAGGCGATGGGCTCCTAGAAGTTCTTTGAGAGCCTGAATTACACAAACAGTAACATTTGGTTATAATATCTCAGATTTCTTTATTATTTTTTCAAAGACCAATCCCAATGCCATATATGCTGTTGATACATAAGCCTGACACAGGTCTATGAAGCTAGACTAAAAGACTTTTTTGGACATCTGAAGAGAAAATTTCCAAGGTATGCTCATGATTTAAGTCTAAGAAAAAGATCATCTAGCCTCACTAGTTAGGATACTTTCAGCATTGATCAAGCTATATCCCCACAGCTAAAATTACTGATGTCCTGGAGGATATCAAAAATCAGTCAGAAAAGTGATTCACCACCATGCACCAGTATGTACTTAGAATTTCTAAATATCACTAACATCAAATTCCATGGGCAAATCACAAAATGAACAGCCTATCAGCTACTGAGGTACAGTAAGCTCACCATATTTATAAGAAAGCGAAAGATGAATTTATTTATGAGGTACTGACTAAAAATAAACTGTCCAGGGGCCATGCTAATATTCTGCGTATTGGTCCAACTTTATTGGATGAATTTTAAAATGTAAATGAACAGGGGAAGTCTAATAAGATACAAACTTTATATTTGTAAGCTAAACCATGAGTCACAGAAAGCATTAATAGCAAAAAAAGAAAGGGATATTATGTGCATACCTCTGCTGCCACAATATTTTCCAGGAGTAGGAGTTCTTTCCCGTGTTCTTTTAGCCTGTCATCAAGATTGTAGGTACAAATGTTAGTAGGTTCTCATAGATGAAACAAATGGCCAAATTGATGCAGTGCAAACCTGGGACCAATTTGTACATTGTTCTAACATGAATTGCTTCTTACATCAACAAAAGAAAGAACGAGAGAATGCATAATTTATTGGTGAATATCATTAAAAGTAGCCTATCAAAACCCCTGTGATACGAGTAGATGTAGATGGGAATGACTTTACGTTGCATTTCAGCTCAATCAAACTCGAATTTGGTGCATCTCCTCCATAGTAGATGACGCAACGGCGAAGTATCAGGTGTTGCCTCTTGTGATGTGCACATCCAATCTTATGATTCATGTTGATGAAGCGTGCATCAATCAGGTAGCCTGAGTGATGTTGTCGTGACACATCAGTGGTACGTAAGTTCAGTTGATGTAGACAAAACATGTGGAAGTTGCTGGATGATGAGCTCGAAGTTGGTGACGGTGAGTCGGTGACGCAAAGCACAGCACCATCCAGTGACTCAGTGCCACATGTTCAACGCTCCAAAACCGCTAATTGGCATCAGCCCTCAGGTTGTTGCAGATAGGGAAAGCCATGTTGGTGAGGGAGGTGTAGACGATAAGCGGTGAAGATGAGCTTGATGGGGTGGTGATAAGCACCAACAGGCCAGCAGCACAAGCGGTTGGTGCCAACCATGGTCAAAGAGAGCATGGCATGCACCAACCAGGTTGACGTTGAGGCAGTCACCATATTAACTGGAAGTTCAGGAAGTAAGCACAAGAGGAGTTAAGACCCCATTTGAACAGGCAAAGAGGTCTTTTGCCATTCCCACACTAAGACAGCATCAGAGCACAACAGAAATGATTCCCTTCAAATTTACATCAGTTTCACCTGCACGCAATTTCCTAGGTGCACTACCCTGAAGAATTATTGCCCATAAGAAAAAGAACTTTAAACCTTCATTATTTGCATGTTTGTTGCATCTATACATCTCTTAGGGTAGGATCTTACAAGTAACAATGCATCACAATCCAACTAGAACCTTTCGATACATATCGTGGCTGGCTAGTAGCATCTATAACTGGTAGGATCATGGTAACATCCCAATCATGATTATAGAATCTCTAGGATGATCCTGCTATTGACACTATCGATCTTACTTTTGTGAACGAAATCCAATACTACACTTGTGTTTAGATGCTTTAAATAATCATGCATGCTTCCAAGTTGTTTGCAGCACCAAATATTGATATAGAAAAATCCTTATCATTCTACTGAGCTATAAGTTTCATGATTAGTAATGCTCTCACAATAATTGAACATGTTGAACAAGAAATAGTACTTTGCATATAGTAAAAGTATTCTATTAAATGCCAGGATAATGGTCCTATGATCCAATCAAGCTCGATGGAAAATAGAGTCACTAAAAACCTGTTTACTCATAATATACATCATCCCAAGTACCAATCACACTTCAAAATTCTTAACTGACAAGGATATAGTTTTTCAAGTTTTCGTTTTTAACCATATAAAAGCATAGTTTCCGTTGGTTGAAAACAAGATGTCACTAATGCATCCAAGAATTCAGGGTAAGGAAAAGAAAGAACAAATTATCATGTGGAAAAAACATACTTGAGATGACAGATTGCAGTTGGTTTATATGGTTCTTAATTTCTAGCAATGCTCTCCAAGAATGTATATAAAAGATACATAGACAAAACATGACAACAAAACTAGTCAAACTCCTTGATAGGAATATGACAGCAAGGAAACAATGCACTGATCTTTTACAGTTAGTGTGAAAGGCATCTTACTTTCTCTACAGTGACCAGGCGGCCTTCAAGTACAGTGCGATGTAGGTTCTTTATACAGCGTCTTGCATCGTCAACAGTATTCATAGTCACGAAGGCAAAACCACGAGATTCTTTTGTACGAGGATCAAGAACAACATGACAGCTGTGAACCTGCAAATTAAATACTAATTAGCCAGGTGCGAAAATGGTTTTCACTTTCCAGAACAGATAATTGGGTAAATGAAAACCATAATCAGAATATAACATATGCAATAAAAGAGTCTGGCAATACCTTTCCTTCCTTACTAAAGAATGTCTCAAGGTCTTCTTCTGTTACACGCGTGGATAATCCAGTCACATAAAGGTTGTTCCCTGGGTTTCTTAAATCATCATCTTGGCTCCTATGCAAGATCAAGAACTGAAACTCAGGACTATATAGCTTTGTTTAATAAAATTACAATTTGCAACTTATGATAAGATATTGCAGCTAATAAGCCTAATATATCGCGATCTATGTCAGTGATACGGATACAGGGTACCCAAAGATCCCCCTTTAATGGACAGGACGTAGGTTTAACATGTATTCAACCAGTGGGCAGATCAAACTATGTAGTTCTAGGCCTTCGAGAAGAGGCCCAACTACAAGCATCTTCTCCCCATAGGCACAAAGGCCCCTCTTGACCACGACCAGATTGGATGTGGTCGACAGGGAAGATAGACATGGGAGGCATTCCAATTTCCAGCCATCCGGGCAAGGCAAGGCCACATGGAGCTCCCTGACCACTAGGAAGATCAAGGGACTGCTCTAGTACTCTCTATGTACCCATACACCCATGTAAGGATGATTCACATGGAGCAATTACCACTAAGCTGGTCCAAGTGCTGCTCTCTCTGTGGGCCCTAGGAATCAGCACAGGGAAGTCTCCCACAGGCAATCCAGCCATTCAGCTGAACAGGAGGGTGTCCTCAGTGGGTCCCACAGGTAAGCCAAGTGTAACGTGCAAAGCACTCAGTCAGTCAATGTTTAATATGCATGCCTAGCTAGACGTCACTCGCATTAAATGTAGGCGATCTCCTGTATCTGACTCCATCATTATGCCAGCACTCGTTCCCTCAAGTGGTCAGGAGAATGTTCCATCCTGTTGACCATGATGCCGGAATGCAGCGAAGCACCTCGAGACAACAAGGATAGGGTGACAAGACAAGGCAAAAGCATAATCAGGCTAAGTTCATGATGATGTATGTGGCGAGTAGGTGCAGCATATCCCTTTTGTAACAACCTAGTATATAAGGAGTTATCACACTCCCCATAACGAAATGTCATTCCAATGATTCCATCTTGGTGACATACATTTACAGGAGTATGGCTATTATCCTCCAGGAGGGACAAAATTAGGTAAATCCTTGTGTTTGGCTTTTGTGGCAGAGGTTATCACAATCATCAACCCCACTAACGAACAACCAGAGTAATCCAGATTAATCTTCCAGCCTAGAACGTCAACAAGTTATCACAAACCATCATATCTTATTATCTTATATTCTTTAAAAGATAAGGGTCCACATGATTGGAGGTTCTACATCCCCCACCATTCAAAATCTTTGTGGCGACAAATATGAAGGCATATGTGTGTTATTTGCAAGGTTTTTAGAGAAAAATATTGCATCTTTGCACATGAGTATACATAGGTCAGTTGGTCTAATATAATCATGTATATATGCTTTAAATTTGAGTATACGTGATGCTAGTACAGAGAAATGTACATGCCTGGAGTGACTCCTATCCCTTGATCTTGACCTTGATCTACCATTTCTTCTAGGGCGAGGCGACCTTGAAGTATCGTGTCGCCTTGGAGGTGGAGACCTTGAGTCATTTCTCTTTGGAGGAGGTGACCTTGAAGTACTGTGTCTCACTAGAGGGGGTGACTTCGACTTTGAAGTGCCATTTCTATTTGCAGGAGGCGTAATAGAACGTGCAGTGTACCTGAAAAAATATGATTGTATAATTGCATGAATCAGATCACATATCTCAAGAAATAAAGATTGTACGGTGAAAGCATTTCTCAGAAAAACTAACCTCACTTCTTTGGATTGTGACATCTAATGAAAACACATAGAGGAAAACAGCATTAGATGAAACAACCACTAAATTATACAAAAAAATTATAAACAGAAGAATAAGCATTGTAATGTAGCTATGCATAATAAATGTGTATGGTGCAATACTTTGTCATGGGAAAATATAATTATAGTAATGCTTAATCCTACAGCAATCAACCTATTAAATTGTGAAGAACAACAAAAGTAACAGCATCAAAGCTTCCTTTAAAAAAGGCAAGTGTGCTTAGCATAAAAAACAGCATGCAAACTTAAGTACAGTAAGACCGACCTGTTTAAATTGATGCGACAAGATAAACATAGACTATACTAATAAGATATAACAGTTGGCAGGTCACTGAAAATTAGTGAAATCTATAGAAATAGTCAAATAGAAGACAGAAGTCCCCCTGATCTCATAACAATGTCCATAACACTCAGATGACATGTGGAATAACCTGAACAGAAGGAACAATCTTTCCATCAAGAACATTCATCTCCAATAGATCTATGGTGTAATAGGTTTACATTTTCGAGAACATATTCCTCTTGTTTTACTGAATGATAATATTGCCAATGTTGTCTCAACATAGCAGATCCCAAGCCCTAAAAAGGTGGAGGAAGGGTCTCTTTCCCCTAAAAGGTTGTGTTAGGCTTGGCGAACTAATGGAAAACCTAGCCACTCAAATAGTCAAATGGAGATGAAACCCAAGTTTGGGTTTCAACTCTAGCCTACCCCAACTTTCTTGGGATTGAAAGGCTTTGAATTGGGCTCCTTAAGCACTGAGCTAAAATATGTATTGTTATATTGGGCTCCACAGCTGAATGCCAAAAAAAGATTTTTTATGGTGTAGACTACTAGACTCACTTGGGTGAGGCTGTTTTCATAGGCTTTCCAACCACAAATGTAAACAACTGTACAAAACCATCGCAAACAAACACTTAATAAGTTAATTCAATTTTAGTTACTTGCTTGGGACCTAATGGAAAATAGTTCAAACGTGTGATGAATATAATAGATGCAACACAGAACAAGTATCCATCAGTTACTTTGGAGAACAAAATGTAATGCAAAATAAAGCACAAGAACATATGATGAAACCAGAGTGCAAAAGGAATGCTCAGACCAATGATGAATCCAGAATCCAATTAGCCAAACATGGAATGCTGAGTACTGAGTAGTGTAACCGTAGCACATATTCTCTTTCTATCAAGTCAAAATGAAGATGAAGCAATAAATTCAGTATAGGCGCATCCTTTCATGCTCATTTAATTTCCTACTCGCTACAACTTTCACTAGAGGAGTTAAGACCTTCAAGGAAGCAGCTGAGTGGCAGTAGGTAACTCAATCTTCAACTCCCAAGAACCGGTCAACTGCAGTGTACCTGGACGTGAAAAGATGAAAAGAGGCCAATTAGCAAGAACATAAACAATAAATGCGAGTCACAAAAGTCATTCTTATCTTCTCTTGTTCAATAATTCAAAGTTGCCTGTTGTCTATGGTTGTTCGATTTCTAACCCTAAGCTGCAGATTATTCACGACACACAAATTACAGCCCTCTCCGCTTCTCGGGCCGAGCAAACAAACGAAATACCAGCTCCTCCTCTATAATAGTAGAATCCAGATCTTGCGAACCACATCGACCGGAACGGAGGATCGACTAGCCTAGCAGCAGCAACCAAATCCGGGAAAATACGGCTCACACGAACAGATGAGAAACACACAGGAAGTAACAAAAAAATAAAAGAAAAGGCATCCGATTCTCTCAGCGAATAAGGGGGGAAAACTAGGGCAAAACACACATCCCAGGGTGAGGACGAGGTCGAGGGGAGATTGAGGATACGGCCTTACGTGTGGGCGCGGCGCGCGTGCAGCCAGGATCACCGGCGGCGGCTGGAGCAGCCGGCGGCCGTAGATCTCGCCGGAGGGAGGCCCGGATCTGGCCGGCCGCGGGGGGCGACCGGGCGGGCGAGGAGGGAGAGAGAGCGTTGGGGGCTTGGGGCGGCGGCGCGGCGAGAGAGGATACGTGCCCGTGATTTATTTATTTATTTATTTATGAGAAAATTTTCGCCGAGGCTATCGGGAAGGGCACACTGTAGCGCCCGCCATCCGATAGGGTACGGACGGACGGATAGATAGGGTGAGTTCACGTGGTTTGAGACCCATCCGCCATTTGGTTTTTTTAGAGCATATTTATTCTGTTTGTTATTTTTAATTTGCTATTTATAATAATACTAGTAGTGTGCCCATGCTACGCAACGGAAGAAATGAAAAAACAAATATTTATTAGACAATTAAATTAGGAGCTGGCGTCGAAAAGAAATGCAAACTGAAGATCAAATTTTTTAAGTGCAGAACCATATATGAATAATATTTTCATCTCATCTGTTCCCATGTAAAATAAGAAAAAGAATTATATTATCATTATTCGCTTGAAGCTTAAAGACGAAACAAATATTTAAATCCTCACTCAAGTATCTGAACAAATCAGTATCACAACAAATATTGTGTGAGTTAAACAATCATGTTTTAACACCATAACTTTTCGCAAAAAGCATTAGTGCAATTATAATAATACACCAATAGGATGGGTTGCATAAAATTTGGTGGAACAAAAAAAGTTAAGTTATTCGACACATAGCCAAAAGTTAAATTAATTAAACATTTCTACACTGCAAGCTTAGGTACGAAACAACCCAATAGCACACTTGACAGCTTACATTCCCAAACGCTAACATTCTAGGCAATCATAAGCTACTATAATCAACAGATACACACTATTAGCCAGTTAAATTAATGCTACGAAAAACATTAAAAGATAATAAAAGAGCTGAATTGAAAATCTAAAAACAATAAATTAATAACTATTCTCTTCAAGTTGCATACGTGACAAAAAAATCCGTTGGCTCGTAATATTGAGATTCACGTCTAGATTTAGCTTTGTTCTCAAGCTCGCTAATCTGATGGCTTAGCATAGAACTTGACCTCTTATATTCTTTGATTGCACAAGGAGAATCAACTGGATGTATATCATGTATTGACTTGGATCCACCGTAAAAGTTTAAGGTCGGCTGTTGCGCGGGTGCAAACTGAGTTTTGATGAGAGGAAGATACAATAAACTCCTTACCGTTGGCTTCCGAATAGCTAAGAAAAATGAAAGAGAGGTTTGCACATTAGGAAAGTACGAGACCATGAGATAAATGGAGGATGTAAATGCGTATGACATATTGAGATACGAAGTATGAAATGTTACTTACCAAAAACACACATAAGAGAGAACAAGTCCGATGTAATCCACTAAAAGGAAATTGACTGCGAAGAAAAGTGAAGCTGAATACCATTAATTTATGATATGTTAATTATTAACATTAAGTTTGGGTTTCAACTCTAGCATATCTCAAGTTGAATTCGAAGATTATTAAACCATCTCCAGGTGTTTGGATAATGGTATAGCTTTCTACTTGAAACATGCATGTAAATGTAGTTTTGAGTCAAAAGTATCAAGTAGCAGAATTGTTGGAGTGCTGGTAATAGCATTGTTTGAGTAATAAGCCATCATAAAAACAAGCCAAAATTGTTGTAAATAGCAGGTATGCACTTGGCAATAGGGTTATTTGGATCAATAAGCTAAGGTGGCCTAAGTGTGCCCTTGGTTGTAAAAATATTTATCCTTTCCAATTTAAAGGTTGATTCTGGCCAGTTTCAACAGCTAGTTTGGGGCAGTGGCTGAAAAAACCTCAGAACTGTAAAATTCATTCTGATAACCTCACATCTAGCAAGTTCTGAGAAGCTCAGAACTTACCATGCAAGCTCAGCTGCATTCCCAGTATCTCCAAAACCCGTAGTTTTTCATAAAACACTCAACTACTGGTTATGTGCAAACTAAATGGTTAGGTGGGACTTTGAAAGATGCATAAATGCTAAAATTTGAAAATGCACCCTGACTGAGGGAATAGAGAGGGGACAGAGCCACTTCCAAATCAAAAATGGAAAAAATCAAGTAAATGCATACCTCAAGAATAGCTCACCCAATTTCTTCTTCCCCTCAAGCAATGATCGTGGATTAGTTGATTGTAAAAAATAAATAATATTGATTATATTATTAAAAGTTATTGAAGTGACTTGTCTCCCGAAGAATTCAGAATTTAGGCTCCGGCATCATAGGTGTCCAAATGCACAAATATGATTTTTTTTCTTATTGCCATATGTTAGCTAAGAGACCATGAAACAATGAAATGTAAAGTCGACGGATTGTTGTGCTCACTTGATACGAGCAATGGCCACCATGATGAAGATGAAAACTGAGAGCATGAAAGACACCTTCACTGCATCGCTGTAAAAATCGGGCTTCTCTTCATCACCATTAGGGTGGAAAAGCATGTTCACGATCTTCATTATATTATCTATGAATTCCATTAATTTTGCCTAGGTGTTGCCTAGGATCCACTTAAGCATTCCACCAGGACCACCACGCTTGCCCTTTCTATCTGTGTCTTGGGCTGAAAGATGGGTAACATTTCAATGAATGACCGTAAAGTTTAGGCATAAATCAGTAGAATTAGCTAGTACTTGCATGCTTTACAGTATTAAGAAGAAAACGATGCTGAACCCAGCTACTCTTTTTTCGAAGTGTTATTTATGACCAGCAAACCTAAACATGTAAATTTTAGTGTAATATACCATCCTGAAAAGATCTCCTAAAATCTTGCACTGCCTCATTTTTCATAATAGCATCCCATACAGCCTTATCACATGACAAGGACAACCATTTTCTGCATCGACGACAAGGTTAATACAGAAGTGTACGGACAAACTGTTCAGAAACTTCTATATCAGCGCTTCAAACAGAAGCTAGTAAAAGTAAATCAAAAGTTGAAAAGACTAAGTAAAATGGCATTTTCAATTGATAACGACATGACATGATTAACTGTTCAAGAGCACATGAAAATTGGTTAGGTCTCAATCACCTGAACGTTAGGATATTTTTGCAATAGATGGATCAAAAGTTGAAAGGACTACGTAAAATGGCATGTTATAATTGATAATGGTACAGCATAATAAACTGTCCTAGAGCACATGAAAATTGGTCAGCTCTCATTATGTCATTCACCTGAAAATTAAGATCTTTTTGCAATAATAAATGGATCAAAAGTTGAAATAACTATGCAGAATGACATGTTCTAACTGATAATGATAAAACATTATAAACATTTCTGGAGCACACGAAATTGGTTAGGTCTCACTAACCTGAACATTAGGATCTTTTTGCAACAGACGGAAGGCATCCAAAACATTTCTATGGTCCCTTATTAGAAGAGCAGTTGAGTTGAAAGCATTTGCAGTAGGTTCCATCCAGTCATCTGATCCTGATGAATTGCCAGATGAAGAATGTCCTGAAGTGGACAACAATGTTGTTTGTTTCTCAATTTCATCTGAATCCACACGAAAAGGATCCCCAAACACCCTGAATGCAAATGGTAATTTGATCCGATGGTGCAAAAATAACAGAAATTACATCTAAAATTCCAAATGGTCTCCATTTCAGCATAAATGATTTGCACCACAACAATTCTAAAAATGCTCTTTTGTGTTAACGATTACAAAAATTAGTATGGCATGGAGATTAGACAGATAATTTAGATACATTTTCAGCAAAAGATATAGCATTTTTGTGTTATCTTAAGCCATAAGCCTATAAGTACCATTTGTTATCACAAGAACACAGTTTGTTAGGACAAAGAATGGAAGAAACTCAAAGTGTATAAGAAACTCAGCCATGGGATTGGAAAAGGTTGCAAGAAAACCTTGAATATTACTAACATTCCAATTCTAATCCGTATGTAACTTCAGCTATAAATCTCTGATTGAATTTTGATGCACTCAATAGGTGGATGGATCCATATATTGTCCATTTAACAAAAACTTCATACAGAGATCACCTATACTCCTATAACACATGCCACATAACAATCTAACCATGCAAGAAACGTATGTTGCTTGAACGAACTCATGATTGTTCATGAACTCTGCACACCAAGTGTTCCAGGTTCATTGGCGTCTCTCCGTGCAAATCATGGAAGCATACATGCTCGCACAGGATGCCATCCAATTCTGGCGAAAAAACTAACCAACCAATCACAAGCATTAAACAGCACACGACAAACACCATCACAACCTGAACCACTACTAACGACAAACAGATTCGTGCTAAGAACAACAGAAACTTTCCCGCATCAGACTACAGTTCCAATATAATCCAATCCATACGATCGAATCTAAACTCACATGTCATCAAGCACATCGCCAGCAATACATACCAAACATAGAGCATCACAGCGCACAAATAAGTTAAATTAAATCTAAGGGAGGGAGGGAGCAAACGAATCTTACTCTTCGATGCTGGAGAAGGCGGCGCGGACCTCGTCTCCAGTGGGCGGCGACCAGAACACCACCCTGTACTCCTCCGCCGCCGCCATCGCCTCATGGGCCCCTTGAATTGCCTCCTCGTCCCCGGCGACGACCTCCTCCCAGTCCTCCTCCCCCCCGGCGCATCGTGCGGGACTCCCAACACACGGCTGCGGCGATGGCGGACGGCGGGGGCGGCGAGGCAGCCCGCAGGAGCCGGTCGCCGGCTCGGGTGCGTGAACGGCCACCGGAAGAGCCGGCGACCGGGGACGTGGCGGAGGTGGAGGCGCCGCCGCCGCTCCCTAGCACCGACGAGGTGCGCACGACACGTGTGGCGACACGGAGGAGGTCCCTGACGGGAGTGTTCCTCATGGCGCCGGGCGACGAGACAAGCTTACCGTCGACGTCGATGGCCGCCTCTTCTAGAACCTGCTGGTGGTGCAGGGTGAGGAGGCAGAGTGGCGCCGTGCGAAGGATGAGGGGTAGGTCAAGTAGGGCTAGGCTAGGGAGGAGCGGTTGCGCGGTGCGGAGACTGTGGGATTGGGGAATTGCACGTCGGGGAGGGCTGCGGAGATTGCGAGCATTTAGATTGCTTGCCGTTCGGTGCCATCAGCAGGTATTTCGGAGGGCAGGTGCACGATGCAAAAGGTAAGGCGAGGCTACGGGCTTTGATCAACGGTTCAAATCGCTCCAATGAGTATGAGTAAACAATTAACGGACCAGATCGTCCAGATGAGTAAAACAACTCGTCTATTATATAATAGTATAGAAGTAAGTCTTCTTATTAAATTAATTTATTATTTTGTTATTTATTTGAAGGTGCTTACTAAATTTGACTGCCAATTTAAATGTAACAATATTTTATCAATTTATAAAAAATAAAAACAATTAAATAAGCTTAACATTTAATAAAATAACAAATTTAGTTGGTTTACAAAGAAGAATAGAAAATCTGCTAAAATAACAAGTTAAGTAATAAGTATAATAAAAATATTTTTGATCATACTTATAATTTTAGATGATAGCAAGTACAATAAAAATACTCTTAGAAACTTTGTTTTATTCAAAAATATTTTTGAAATATTATTTATTTTATTATAATTTAATATATCATTGAAAATATTTTAAGTGTAACTTATATTTTTTATATTTGTAAAATATTTTTAAATAATACAACTAGTAGAATATTATGATAAAAATCAATAACGTAATTAAAAAGCGAGAAAGTATTATTTTTTAAAATAGTTTAATTTATATAAAAATATTTGTTTTCAATAAACTAAGGAACATAAATCGGACCGATGACTACTCCCCCAATCTCATAATATTAGGGTGGACAATCCACCGATTTTTTCGATTTTTTTTAAAAAATCGGTTTTCAAAAATCTAATAACTTGTTAAAATAATCAGAACCGAACGAAAAAACCAAAACGGTCTCAGTGCACACTGATTAGAGCATCTCCAGGAGATGTCTTAAATTTTATTCATTAAAATTTTATATAAGATCGTCCTATTCATATTAATTTGTAAAAACTAATTTGATTTTCCAACGTTTTTCTATAATAAGGAACGAGAAATTAATCCTATATTTAGGATAGATAATAAGAGATTTAAGAAATGGTCTAGGATGGAGATTTATTTAGGAATGTTGTTGAAGTCTAATTTTTCATCAAAAATCTTAAATTTTAAATTTAGCAATCTATATAAGAGTTCTTAGAGATGCTCTTACAGTTTATTCCGGGAAGCATTCAGGTCCAAATGTAAGGGAAGAACGTGAACAATGAACAATGGATCAGTAGACCGAAACAATTGGAGTAAACCTAATCGAACCTGAATGAAAATGTAGGGAAGAACCTGAAGCTTGCTAGGCGGTGCATTGTCCCTTGGCGCAACGGCAGGCCCCAGGCAATGCGGTGTCTCTCGGCGCGGTGCCGCGTCCTTTGGCGGCACGTACGGCCTAGCGGCCTTCCCTTGGCATTTCGCTACGGCAGCGACGTCCCTGGCCGTTCGCCGTTCGGCGGCACCAGCGGCGATTGGGCGGAACGGTGGGTAGGGACGTAGGGTTTTTGATTTCTGGTCTATGTCTTAAGTCGTTATTGCCTTATTGATAGGGGTGAAAGTGGTTAGGATAGTTTCCGACCGTATCCGGAAAAACGGATTCGGATTCGGATTCGGATTTTTTTGATTCGGATACGGATTTTTCGGATACGGATTCGGATTCGGATATTTTTTTTCGATACGGAAACGGATATGATATGCCTGATATCCGTCGGATTCGGATAAGGATTCGAATAATCCGGATAGTTCTTATTCGGATATCCAGCCCATTAAAAATACAGGCCCACTAGCCACACTGCAGGCCCACATCACATAATAGGCCTTTATATGGCACTATGGCATATTTGGCTGGCAGGCCCACTGCCATGGCGCCATGGCCCAACCGCCCAAGCATTTTGAAATAAAAAATCTTCTTTATTTTTTTAAAAAAACATTTTTAAAAAACATAAAGAATATTTTTTAAAAAATATATATATTTTTAAAAATGGGATAAATTTCTATAAATTTAAACAGATAAAAAATTTTAATAAATAAAAAATATTTTTTAGTTCTTTCAATTTAAATTTTAGAAACACAATGAATTAATGAAAAATAGCAAATTGACATATAACAATATCCAAATTTTCCATAAATTAATATATGTTGTATTTTAATTATAGAAAAAGTTTAAACAAATATTTAACTATTAATTTGTTTTTAAACCTAACACATTTCTTTTAACATTCGTACATGCAAACTTTGTCAAAATAATTTTAAATTTTTATCACAGCATCTATGTATCGTATGATGATACCATGAGACGTATCGTATTTTTCAGACTTAATTTGAATTTTTTAGAATTAAAATTTCATTAAGCTCTACGTTGTCCATCGAGTGTCGTAACATTTTTTTTAAAAAAATATCTTTCAATTTAGTGGATACTGACTTAAAATAGACTCACATGTATGAATATGATTTTTCTAGAATTTTTAGTTCATTATTTCATGCACTTGTAGTTCAAATTTGATAAATTTCAATATAAATCAAAGAAACATACATAATGAATTAAAAATAGCAAACTTATGTATAAAAATGTGAATTTTTTTTATAAAATTAGATATGTTGTATTTTAATCATAGAAAAAAATCAAGTTTAAACAAAGATTTAACTATTGATTTGCTTTTAAACCTATCACATTCTTCTTAACATTCTAACTCATTACTCTCAAATCTCCATCTTTCTTAACATCGTAGATGCAAACTTTGTCAAAATAATTTTAAATTTTTATCACAGCATATTTGTATCGTATGATGATACCATGAGACGTATCGTATTTTTCTGACTTGATTTGAATTTTTTAGAATTAAAATTTCATTAAGCTCTACGTTGTCTATCGAGTGTCGTAATATTTTTTTAAAAAAATATATTTCAATTTAGTTAATACTGACTTAAAATAGACTCACATGCATGAATATGATTTTTCTAGAATTTTTAGTTCATTATTTCATGCACTTGTAGTTCAAATTTGATAAATTTCAATATAAATCAAAGAAATATACATAATGAATTAAAAATAGCAAACTTATGAATAAAAATGTGAAATTTTTTATAAGATTAGATATGTTGTATTTTAATCATAGAAAAAAAATCAAGTTTAAACGAAGATTTAACTATTGATTTGCTTTTAAACATAACACATTCCTTCTTAACATTCTAATTCATTACTCTCAAATCTCCATCTTTCTTAACATCGTACATGAAAACTTTGTCAAAATAATTTTAAATTTTTATCACAGCATCTATGTATCATATGATGATACTATGAGACGTCTCATATTTTTCAGACTTTATTTGAATTTTTTAGAATTAAAATTTCATTAAGCTCTATGTTGTCCATCGAGTGTCGTAACAATTTTTTAAAACAATATCTTTCAATTTAGTGGATACTGACTTAAAATAGACTCAAATTCATGAATATGATTTTTTTTAGAATTTTTGGTTCATTATTTCATGCACTTGTAGTTCAAATTTGACAAATTTCAATATAAATCAAAGAAACATACATAATGAATTAAAAATAGCAAACTTATGCATAAAAATGTGAAATTTTTTATGATATTATATATGTTGTATTTTGATATTAGAAAAAAATTAAACTTTAAACGAACATTTATATTTCAAATTTACAATTTTAAACTTTATCTCTCTCACTCCAAAAATAAGTAAATAGTCAACTTTGACTAAAACCCTATCGACCCTATTTTTTCTTTCTCTCTCCCGGTCTCTCCTACTCCTATCACCTCTCTCTCCCCGTTCGTGATGATTTATATGATGTTAACTATTATTTGTCATTTGTGTATTGTGATCGTGAATAAATAAATACATTATTGATATTCGGTAAGTATTCGTAACCATATTCGTATTCGATTCGTATCCGCTCCGTATTCGTATTCGATGATATCCGACTCCGTATCCGTATCCGGATTATCCGAATCCGAATTCGAATCCGAAAAAATATATGAAAAAGGATATGATATTAGTGATATCCGTCCGTATCCGATCCGTTTTCACCCCTACTTATTGGTTGGCCTCGGCTAGTGCGTGAGCTGTGGTGCGGGCTACGGTGCTGCGGGCTATGGCCCATTGCAGTTAGGGATGGCAACAAACCGATAGGCTCAGCTTGGTCGAGTCACCTCTTTAACGAGTCGAGTCAGGTTCGGTTCGAATGACTTAACGAGCCAAAATTATGGCTTGGCTTGGGTTCGACCGAGCCACAAATCGGCTCCGCTCAATAGTATTATTATTCATTTGTCTTTTTCAATCTCTTTCAATATATTGTACTCCCGTAACTTAGAAAGTGGTATCGTAAGGTATTTATTCTTCTCAGAAAATTAAGTGGTAACGCCGAGCGTAGGTGATGGTGACTGGCGAGGGTAGTGGGCTATGGACTGCTTACGATCGAGGGCATCAGTGGCGCTAACCGTTAGGAAGAGAGAGGAGATGTGTTCGGTGCTCATACAATGACATAAATATGTGATTTGATGTTGTCCACTACCCATAAATTTATGATTTTATCATTTTTATGTGTCAGATAGAGAAAATGATTCAGTCCATGTGCCGGTGACCGAGCCAACGAATTGGCTCACAAGCCAGCTCGGCTCGAGTTTCACTTGATGTCATAACGAGCCTACACTACAAGAAAACTAAATATTTTCGTCAGCTAAATTAATTTCCGTCGGTTTTTCAAAAAACCGACGAAAGAAAATGTACTTTCGTCGGCTAAAATGAGCCGACAGAAGTGAATCATAACTTCCGTCGGCCTAACATATACCGACGGAAGTAAATCTTAACTTTCGTCGGCCCAATACAGACCGACGGAACTTCCCACGAGCCCTAATATTCCCCACCCTCATTCGTGTGCCCTAATAAAATCCCCACCCCCCGCGTCTCCCCGCGCGCCGCCGACTCCGCACCGCATGGCCGCCGTCTCCGCATCTCTCCGCCTCCGCGCCGCCTAGCCGCCACCTCCGCATCTCGCCGCCTCCGCGCCGCCTGGTCGTTGCCTCCGCATCTCCCCGCCTTTGCGTCGTCTGGCCGCCGCCTCCAACCGCACGCCAGGCCATCGCCTCGACTTTGACAGAGATGATGACGACCTTGCCTCACAGACGTTGCCGTCGTTGCAGGAGTCGTCGTCGATGTGGGACTCCGGTGAGGATCCACCCCAACCGTCGTCGATGTGGTACGCTCCCTAGATCTGAGCCCCCGCTGCGTTTTTTCCCTCAACGCCGGTTCAGTGCTGTGTTTGCCCACTGCTTAATTCGTCTGGTCACTCCGAGTGGCAGACGGCGCTGCGCAAGGAGGTGGAGGAGTTCGCCGGCGGGCGCGAAGGAGAGCCCCTGGACACGGCGGCTCTAGCGAGACTGACCAAGATGGGGTGTGTTATCAACGAGGTACTGTGGCTGTATACAGGTTGAGGTACACCGGTTCAGTGCTGTGTTTGTCCGCTGCTGCGTTTTCTAGGGCAATGCCAGGAGACCTCACTGGACAATCAAATAAGATACCAATGTTGGTGCTCATTTCTTGATGTGAGTATTCATCTGCTTGTTCTCAATTGAATAGAAGTTAGTCAATTTTCATTTTCATCTCATACATCTATAAATTGTCTAGCATATGTGTGCTTTTTATATGTGTGCCTTTTATAAACTGATGATTGCTATGCCATGCTGGAACTTTTATATGGTCATTTATATATGTCCAGTATTTTTACTACTTGAACTCATGCAGTAGAATCTCATTTATATGGTCATTTATTCATTTGAAGTTTGTACCAGATTCCTCATAATATCTATATGGTCTGATGCAGCCATATTTACCATCTGAAATGCTTCCTGGGCTCAAAGAACTGAGTGAGAAGGAGCTCAATACCTAAGAGGAGATGGCATAGGGGTTAGGAAATTAGCTGAAAGTTCATTGATTCTGTTTTCTGTTGTTTTCTGTAGTGACCTGATTCATTTACTTCTTTTTCTATAGTTTAATATTTGGATGTGAAATCTGTTATGCTGGAATGTACTTGAAAAGTCATCGGAATGTACTTGAATATGTGGCATGTGCGCCCTCTTCATATGTTTTGTTCAGAATGTGCATCGTGTGGCACTGTATCACAAACTACTTTTTTAAAAGGAAAAAGTATCTTCCATCGGCCATATATTAGCCGACGGAAGTTAAGTGTGTTTTTGCTGACGTGGAAAAAATACTTCGATAACTTCCATCGGCCATGTGAAGCCGACGAAAGTTAGCTAACTTCCGTCTACCCACTTCCGTCGGCCAAAAGCCGACGAAAGTCAGCCTTTTACCGACAGAAGTTTTTTGGATTGTTGTAGTGCTAGTCAGGTTCGGCTTGATCAAACCTGAACTGACTTGCAAGCCCCAAATCAAATTGCCACCCCTAATTGCAATCTGTGCAAGTGTGACTGTGTGATCTGTTGTTTGCTCGGTTTTCCAATAATAATGTCACGAAAACGTAAATCCTGCTACCAACCTTCAAGGCCGGACTGGAATATGACAATAAAACCACAAATTAGCATGCCATTGCAGCATCGGAATTTCAGACGCAGGGAGCGAATTTTATTTCAGACGTTAAACACGAAGGCATCGCCAGAATAAATTAGTTCGTAGAGTAGCAGCAGTATGATCGAGGAAACGCACGCACGTTAGCGAGAAAGGCAATCGAATCAAATTGACAACAGACAGACACATTTCTCTCGGCACACGCGTACGGGGATAATACAGGCATCGGTATTTACACTAGGTCTACTAGAACAGATTGCCATTTCTTGATCTGGGACGGGGGTAGAGGAGATTTAGCAATTCTTGATAGAGGAAGTAGAAGTAGAAGTAGAAGTAGTTGTAGTTGCCACGAGAGGCTAGAGGAGTTTCAGCATTTTCAGACGCTCCTCGTGCTCTGGATCAAGCTTCGGTGGCGTGTAGTTGCCATGGAGATCTTCCACCACGTACTCCTGCACGCATGAAACTCACGGAGTTAGGATCTGAATCAATGTTACCCCCTTTGCAAAGCTAGCTACAAGATCAACTGAAATGGTAAAATGTATCTTCCATGTGATTGGATGCATATCGTGGTGATATATTCTGAACACCCAAATGTCAGAGCACTTGGATTGGATCGTTGTTAAAGATAGAAGAGTGCACTGGTCTGAGGAGATTCTTGCCTTTGTGAGCTCCCTTTTCGTCAAGATGTGGTAGTGCCTCTGCCAGATCCTCTGGACGGCCATAGTTGCGGCAAGGAAACCATAAGCGATACCAAGGATGGCAAACACAACAACGAAAACCACCACCAGGGCAAAGCAAGCCTCCAGAGAAGCAGGTAGGCAGTCCAGGACGCCCCAACCATAGCAGCAGTTCCGGCACCCAGCTAGACATGGATCTTGATTATCATTGAAGGACGAGCAATGTAGTATCAACCCGAAGAAACCAAGTAGCACGAAGAAAACAACAACACCTGTAGCACAAATGGATCATCACCACCACAGCCAACATTAGGGAATGATCCAACCAGGAGAGAAATGTGATGCAGTTGCATCATGTATAATAAAAGGAGCACTTTCCAATACCTATGCAGTAGTAGAAGGGAATTGGATGCTTTGACAAGAAACGATCCCAGCCATCACTGAAACCATTTCTGAAGCTTCCATCCCTGTCTAGAAAGTAAGCAAATGCACCAATCATAGCAATAGTCTGCAAAAAGGGAATCAATGAAATTATTTCACTTGCTTAGTTGCTTGAACTTAAATTTCATCACAAAAAAATGCATTAGTATTTCCAGGAGTAAATAACTCATCTACAAAATGTATGACATCATCATATGTCCAACAGTCCAAGAGGTAAAAGTGAAACACCAGTTAAATGAACCTTTTATTCAACTAAATATGCTGTAAGAAAAAACATGTATATTTGTAGTTTAGGTGATATTTTTTCATTGCTAAACTTATCAAGTGGAAAGATGCGACTATGGATGCCTCAGGCAGCAGGCAGCAGGCAGGGTAAGAAAGTTTTTTCAAATGTTAATGTTTATAAGACATAAGAAGAACTGCAGCGAGGACATCAAACCAGACTTCATTTTATGAGGCAAACAAATACGAAAAGTAGTGCTTCAAAATCCAAATGTTAATGCTTACAAGTTGTACGGCAATAAACACAAGTATAACATCTCTTGCAACAAATATCCGGAACTTCATTTTACGCCATGAGTTGTCCTCCCAAGTTTCCACCCAAAGATGGAATTGAGATTTGCATGTTGTGCAGTGTGAAAATGCAAATCCTTCCTACGAATTAAGCATTAAAGAATATCAGAAGTGATGCTCTTTCACCATTCAGACAAAACAGATCATAAAGAAAAATCACACCTAGAGAACTAGCAATTAGTCAGAAAGATTGTAGTCACAATGTGAATAATTAAGTTTAGAGATGAAGCACAAGTTCAACATAGATTCTAAAAGAAGGTTGCCTCATTTTCAGTGATGATCATGAATCAAAGCCTTCAAGGTGCCACAGAATGCAGTCGAGACTCTAGAGACTCTAGATTGTACCCTCCAAATCAAGCTGAAAGATGATAGCTTGGAGAGATGCAGCTTGATTCCTAATGAATATGTGTGTGGCCAGTACATGTAAAGCTGATACCGACATCTTTGTAATCTCAGATCTGCCATTTGAAAACAATGGTTAAAGAAGCAAATGGTCAGGTTCTAATGCATAGGACGAGCACTGCCATTTTGTACCAGCACAAAAGGTTCCTAACATCTAGGCTGCATTGTGATTTGTTATTTGTATAGTACACAGGACCGTTTTAATAATTACACTAATCTGCATGTGATGTAACACTTCAACCAGCCAGCCACTTCTTTATGCAAGTTTTGCTTGTTCTCTAGGTGATTTGTTTCCTCCATCTCCCAAAAATGTGTCAATACGGTAGTTAGCAACATAGTACAAAAAAGGGCCAAATTTTTCCATGCCATTACAATTTTCATGGTTTTGAAATATGCCATCGGCGTGTCACTGACAGATGGGACCTACCACAGTCACTGACAGTGGCATTTTTCAAATTACAGAAAATTGTAATGGCAAGTTTACAAAAAATCCTACAAAAAAACGGCCAGGCGGTTGGTTAAAAAAATTACAACTTTACACATAAGATTACAATTGTATCACAATATCATAGTTTAGAATGCTATTATAACTATAATGTCACAACTCACAAACCCCAATAATAATAATAATAATAATAGCATCCAAGTAATTTAGCAAAGTTTATTAACGATGTATAAAAGTATAAAACAAGCTTACCCTTAACTCTATAGATATATTTACCATCTTATTACTCTCAAATCCACAGACATACTCTCACTTACCCTTAAATCCACTGTTACTGGTTTAGTGGTTCAACAAAAAAAATAAGCTTGTTCATCCGGTTTTTACTAGTTCAATTGCATGGACAGGCTTTTAGTGAAACTGAACCGGTTAAGTGTCTGGTTCCAGGTATTTTTGATTTAACTAGTGGCCAATCCGGTTTTTTGTACTATGGTTAGTAGTTACCAATACAATGTACATAACATAGTGTTGGAAATGGAAAGCAACACCACATATCATGTGATTGCTTTATAAAAGTTTCTCATGGTGAATAATGATAAGCTATTAAAGCATGCATTTACATAGCCTGTTATTATCAGATTTATTATCAAAATGATATGATAATATCACGGAAAAAATTGGAGAATACCTTAACAGATCTCCAGTGGTCAAGGCATGAACGGTGAACAAATTGTTGTGTTCCCTTGCACATGCAAGGTGATATCAACTCATCACCTGCACCATGCCCACATGAACTGAGAGTTGAATTAGGTAACTTGTTGGTAGGATAGGAAATTGAAAACATGACGCACCCAACCAGCATACGCCTCCAAGTCATTGCTACATGCTCAATTATAAAGCATAATGTTGGCCTAATGAATAAGTAATGCATGAACATTTAATTCCAAAATGGTGGTTATTCATCTTGAATAAAACAACACTACTTATTTTAGAACTTGCAATATTGGGTTTAATACTTTGATTTAGCCATCACATGCTTCAATTTGATGGCAGATATTCTCCAGGGCAATCGTTAAATTAGCTACACTAAGTCAGTACGATGATGGCAGGAGGATACAAACATCTCAATTTCACTGTGCATCTTATTTTGTTGTCCTAGCTAATGACAATAACATTCAGTTAAAGCTTGTGATAGGGTTACCCCCCGCCCACACACAAAATCCCTCATAATTGCAATCAGAGACCATATTTTTCAAGACCAAATCATTCCCAAATATTAAAGAAAACTAATTGGCAATCACACGTCAAAATTAATAATTTTACTCTACAATAGTAGAGGCCTGTGCAATGCAATGTGTCTTAAATAAAATGCACTATAAAAGAGTATGAACAAAAAAACAAATATGATATATCTAGGAAAATATGTAGTGCAAACCACATATTTGGTGGAAAGTTGAAAATTACTATATAGAAGTTCTCAGAAATTTTGAAAAGAATCTCACATACGAGGAAGATGATGTTAAACAAGATTCAAGAATACAAAATTTTAAGATCAAACTCGACTTTATTTTGTGAGACATGAAATTTGTGAGGAAGTTGTTGGGGATGTAATATTGTAGCATCAATAGTTAAAACAGAATAATAAACAGATGTGTACCACATATGCATGGGCATTGATGGGTGCACGGAATGGGAGGACACAAGCCATGTCCATGACATGATGGGAATCATGGGATACAATTTAAAGGCATTGATCGAGGAGATCAGTGGGAAAATATGCAATGCAAACTGTTAGAGTGTGTGTCTCTGGTATGTGGGCCCCTCTGTCTAGTGTGTGGGCCACTCCTGTAAGACCCTTCTTCTATCCTCCCAACTCTAGGGAGAGGAATCCATTCCATTCTACCCTTTCCTACATGGTATCAGAGCACTAGACTCCCCTCCCTCCCCTCTCCTCTCTCCAGACACCGGCGCAGCCGCCGCTGCCTCCATGGTCGGCGAGCCTCCTCCGTCGTCGGTGCCGGAGTCCACCTTCCACCTCCTCCCCGTCTTCACCTTCACGACGTCGGCGGCCTCCTCCTCCCCATTTCCCGCCGCGCCGCTGCCCTGCGGGCTAGACGCCGTCGCCGTGGGTGGCCGGCCGCCCTCTGCCGCGGCCGGATCCGACGCCCCCGCTGCTGCCCCGCCTGGATTCGACACCGGAGCGGCCAGATCCGACGCTGCCGCCCTCCCTCCCGCCGTGGCCGTGGGCTGGCAGGCCCTGGGTGGGCCGCCGCCAGCCTCCCTCCGGGCTTGGGTGTGCAACCACCCCTCCCTCCTGCCATGGCCGCGGGCTGGCAGGCCCTGGGTGGGCCGCCGCCTCCTGCATCCCTCCCTCCTGCCACTGTCGGCCTCCCCCCCCCCGCCGTGGCCACGAACTGGCAGGCCCTGGGCACACCGCCGCCCCTACTGGCCGCCGACTTCCCGCCCCTGCTCGGTGCTGCTGCCGCAGGAACCTTCCTCCCCGCCGTGCCGCCGCCGCTGGCAGCCAATACTAGGGCCGGATTTGGCCCTCTTTTGGCCCCCACGTGTTGGCCGGCCACCACTGATGTGGTTGCCGCCGACGCCGCCCTCGCCACCGCCAAGACCGCTGCCGCCGCTGCTCAGGAGCGCGAGCAGGCGGTCGCTCTTGCTTGGGAGAGTGCCCGCCAGGTCGCTGATGCGCTGGCCCAACATGTTGCTGAGGCCGAGCGCCACCTCAGGGTTGTTGTTCCCCCTGTCCCTGCCACCGCGGATCCAGCTGTCGCCGCAGATCCGAGTGTCGCACAACTCCACGCCCAGGCGGCCGGTGTCTAGAACATCCAGTCGCTCGTGCCATTCACGCTTGATCCCTCGTCATCCTACGCACGCTAGCGCGATCTGGTGCTCCTCACCCTCCAGTGCTATGCCCTGGATGACCACGTCCTCGTCGACTCTCCAGTGGTTGCCCAGGGGTCGGCATGGCGACGCATGGACATCATGGTGCTATCGTGGCTCCTTGGTTCCATCACTATCGAGCTACAGGACATCGTGCGGGAGCTTGGCGGCACCTAGGGTTGGCAACGGGCACAGACCCGTCGGGTTTTGCCCGCCCAGACCCGTGCCCGCGACACTAAAATGAGACCCGTTAAAAAACCCATGCCCGTCACGGGTTCGTTTTTAAGCCCAGACCCATGCCCGTTCGGGTCTCGGGTCGCCCATGGGTCACCCATGCCCGTTAACTAGCATAAGCATGCACTGCTAGTCTGCTCCACAGAGCCATGCACAGAGCCCGTGACACTAGCAAAACTGATAAAAATAGCATGAATAACAATTTCATTGGTCACCAACCATAATTCTATATAGCCTAGGTTTGGGTTTAGGGTTTGGGATGGCTATTCTCTGTTATATACTCTGTATATTGGGTCAAGGTATTGGGTTGGATTATGGGCTCAAAGGCTAAAATAGAGGCCTGTATAATTATTAGGCCGGGTAAAAAAAACCCACGGGTTTACGGGTTCGGGTTCTACGATCCCAGACCCGAACCCGCGAACCCGATGGGTTCAAATTTTTGCCCATTAACAGACCCGCGGGTCGAAAAATTGACCCAGACCCGTGCCCTAATGGAGTAAAAACTCATCGGGTTTCGGGTTTCGGGTACCCGTTGCCAACCCTAGCGGCACCGCTCGTCAGGCCTGGGTTGCGATCGAGGGGCAGTTCCTTGGCAACCGCGAGGCCCGTGCTCTCCAGTTGGACGCCGCATTCCGCACCTTCGTCCAAAGAGATCTCTCCGTCTCGGAGTACTATCGTCGCATGAAGGGGATGGCGGATTCCCTTCGTGACCTCGGAGAGCCTGTTGCGGAGCGCACACTTGTCCTCAACATCCTCCGCGGTCTCGGCGACACCTACGCCCACCTCCGAACATGGATTACCAGGACAGTGTCATTCCCGTCCTTCCACAAGGTCCGTGATGACCTTGTCCTCGAGGAGCTTACCCGGGGCCTCGCTCCCACGTCTACCACCGCGACTGTTCTTGTCGCCTCCGACTCCAGTAGGACCACCTCCCACCCACCGTCGACGCCGGCTCCTTCCCTTCTCGGTGCTCCTCCCACCGGTTCCACCGTTGGAGGGGAGGTCGTGGTGGCAGTCGTCGTCGCCAGGGGGGCGGCGTGGTGGTACCGGTCGTGCTCCTACCTCCGCTACACCAGCCCCTGCCACCGGGAGTGCGCCCTGGCCATCCTTCTCCAACCCGTGGACGGGGCGCATTTCCATGTGGCCGGGGCAGTTCACAGCTGGAGCTCCTCGCCCTCCTACCCCACCTGCGGCCATGCTCATCGGGTGGCCAGTGCAGCACGCACCACCTTTGGCGTGGGGTCTGTGGTCCGGTGGGTGGGACCAGACGGCCCTCACGTAGTCCTTCAACACTATGGCGTTGACTCCACCGGCTACCACGGACTGGGTGGCCGACTCGGGTGCTTCCTTCCACACCACTCCTCATGATGGCATTCTCTCCTCTCACAGGCCACCCCACCCATCTCACCCTTCTTCCATCATGGTTGGGAATGGCTCATGTCTTCCGGTCACCTCCGTGGGTGATGCGGATCCTTGTGGTTCTTTTCGCCTTAAAAATATTCTTGTTGCCCCTGACATTGTTCACAATCTTCTTTCCATTCGTCAATTCACCACTAATAATTCGTGTTCTGTTGAATTTGACTCCTTTGGTTTGACTGTGAAGGATATGGTCACCCAACGTCCTCTTCTCCGCTGTGACAGCACCGGACCCCTCTACACGCTTTGTCTTCCACCTTCCGCTGCTCCACCCTCATCCGCCCTTGCCGCCACAGCTTCCTCCACATTCTGGCACCGCCGGCTTGGTCACCCCGGTGTCGACGTTTTGGCTCAGCTTTGTCGTAGCTCCTCTGTTCCTTGTACTAGGGCTACCAGTGGGCACATTTGTCATGCGTGTCAGTTAGGACATCATGTTCGTATACCTTTCCTATTTCTTCTTTGCATGTTGCTCATGCGTTTGACCTTATTCACTGTGACTTGTGGACCTCTCCGATCATGAGTATTTCTGGTTATAAATATTATCTGGTTGTTCTCGATAATTTTTCTCACTACTCATGGACGTTTCCTTTGCGGTCTAAGTCAGATGCCTTCCCCACGCTCACTCACTTCTTTGCTTAGGTGTCTACTCAGTTTGGGGTTACTATCAAGGCAGTTCAGTGTGATAATGGTTGTGAGTTTGACAACTCCGCTTCCCAGGCTGTCTTCCTCTCGAAGGGAGTCCAATTGCGCATGTCGTGCCCCTATACCTCCCCTCAGAACGGCAAGGCTAAGCGCATGATTCGTACCACTAACAATGTTATGCGCTCCATGCTCTTTCAGGCTTCGGCTCCCGCTCGCTTCTGGGCTGAGAGCCTCCTTACTGCCACCTATCTGCTCAATCGCCTGCCTTCTAAGGCCACGTGCGCTCCCACCCCTCACCATGCCTTGTTTGGTACCCCTCCTTCCTACACTCACCTTCGTGTCTTCGGGTGCGCTTGCTATCCCAACACTTCCGCCACTGCTCCTCACAAGCTTGCGCCCTGCTCGACCCTTTGTGTGTTTCTCGGCTACTCCCCCGATCATAAGGGGTACCGTTGTTTTGACCTCTCCTCTCCTCGTGTTCTTATCTCACGACATGTCACCTTCGCCGAGTCAGTATTTCCTTTCTCCGCCGACTCCACCGCCGCCTCCAGCCTTGAGTTGGACTCTCTGTTTTCTACTGACCCGGTGGTTCAGCCACCTTTGTCTTTTGCAGGTACACCTCCAGCTGTTCCGGCGGCTCTCCCGCTGTTTGGTGAGCCTAGTGTGGCAGCGGGACTGCTCGCCGCGTCGTCCGCGGCCTCGGCACCTTCGACTGTGCCACGTGCGGCCACTCCCCCACCGCTGGCGTTGCCCTCCGCGCCATGCGCGACCCCGGAGTCCTTGCCCGTGCCGCGCGAGGCCACTTCCTTGTCGCCTCCTGCACCCGAGGTCGGCCCGCTGCTGCCTCCGGCACCATGCGCGGCCCCGGCCTCGCCTGCCGCACCAGACACGGCCTCGGTCGTGCCACGTGTCCCAGCACCGCATGCCTCGCCACGCGTGGCCCCGGCGTCTTCTTCCCGCTACGCCGACCCTATTCGTGTATACCAACGCCGCCCGACGGTTGCTCCACCGGCCTGCTCTCCCGCCGAGCCACCGGTGTACCACCATCCTTCACCGCGATCCCCGCCACACTCACCCGATGGTGACTCGGCGGGCTGCGGGGGTCCTAGCGGATCTCTCCTATACCCTCCGCCACCACGGAGCCGCCGATCTCTCCTATACCCTCCACCGTCCGTGGCGCCCTAGCGGATCCACACTGGCACCACACGATGGAGGAAGAGTATGTGGCCCTTCTGGCCAATTAGACCTGGGACTTGGTGCCTCGTCCCTCTGGCTGCAATGTGGTCATCAGCAAGTGGATCTGGACACATAAACACCGGGTAGATGGTATGCTGGATCGGTACAAGGCTCGCTGGGTCCTCCGGGGTTTCACCCAGTGCCCTGGAGTTGACTACGATGAGACCTTCAGCCCAGTGGTGAAGCCTGCTACTGTCCGGACCGTTCTCTCCCTGACACTCTCGCGGTCCTGGCCAGTTCACCAGCTAGATGTGAAGAATGCCTTCCTTCATGGCACCCTGACAGAGACTGTGTACTGTAGTCAGCCTGCGGGCTTCGTGGATCCCGCTCACCCTGAGCTTGTTTGCCAGCTCAACAAGTCTTTGTATGGTCTGAAGCAGGCTCCTTAGGCTTGGTACAATCGGTTTGCCTCCTTCCTGGTGACTTTGGGGTTCAGCGAAGCCAAGAGCGACACTTCTCTGTTTATCCTCCACCGCGGTGGTGACACAGCCTACTGCTGCTTTATGTGGATGACATTGTTCTCACTGCCTCCAGCCAGTCTCTACTTCAGCGGGTTGTCTCCTCATTGTAGCAAGAGTTTGCGATGAAGGATCTTGGTGTGCTCAATCACTTCTTAGGAGTGACAGTGGAACACCGCACTGATGGCCTATTCCTTCACCAGCGCCAGTACGCCTTGGATGTCCTTCACCGCGCCGGGATGACTGACTGCAAGCCATGTTCCACTCCAGTTGATGCTCAGGCCAAGATTTCTGGTACCAAGGGTGCACTAGTGGATGATCCCACTACCTACCGTAACATTGTTGGTGCCCTTCAGTATCTCACCTTCACTCGGCCGGATATCTCCTATGCAGTGCAGCAGGTGTGCCTTCACATGCACGACCCACGAGACCCGCACCTTACCGCTATGAAGCGGATTCTCCGCTATCTGCGCAGCTCCCTCACTTCGGGCTTCACCTTCGGCGTTCTCCGGTTGCTGAGCTCGTGGTTTACACTGACGCCGACTGGGCGGGCTGCCCGGACACGCGTCGCTCCACCTCCGGCTACGCCGTCTTCCTTGGTGGCAACCTCGTGTCTTGGTCATCCAAGCGGCAGTCCGTTGTCTCCCGCTCCAGTGTCGAGGCTGAGTACCGCGCTGTTGCCAACGAGGTGGCGGAGACATCCTAGCTCCGGCAGCTCCTCGGGGAACTCCACTGCCCCCTCGCCAGGAGTACTTTGGTCTATTGTGACAACGTCAGCGCTGTCTACCTCTCCACCAACCCCGTCCAGCACAAGCGCACCAAGCATGTGGAGATCGACCTCCACTTCGTCCGTGATCGTGTCGTCGTGGGAGATGTCTGTGTTCTACACATTCCCACCACCTCCCAGTTAGCCGACATCTTCACCAAGGGCTTGTCTTCCTCCACCTTCTTCGAGTTCCGCTCCAGTCTCAACATCCGTTGCGCCGGAGTTTCGACTGCGGGGGTGTGTTAGAGTGTGTGTGTCTCTAGTGTGTGGGCCCCCCTGTCTAGTGTGTGGGCCACTCCTGTAAGACCCTTCTTCTATCCTCCCAACCCTAGGGAGAGGAATCCATTCCATTCTACCCTTTCCTACACAAACCACATATTTGGTGGAAATCTGAAAACTACTACATAGAAGTTCTTGGTTTTTTTTATTAAAAAACTAACATATGAGAAAGATGATGTTAGACAACCATACAAAATTTCAAGATCAAACTCGACTTTGTTTGTGAGATATGAAATTTGTTAGGAAGATGTTTGGATGGAATATTGTGGGACCAACTGTCAAAATGGGATAACAAAAGGATGTGTACAACATATGCACAAGCACTAACAAGTGCAAAAAATGGGAGCAGGCATGCCACATCCTGGCGTGATGAGACAGGATTTATGAGCGCTGCTACGCTGGTCAAAGAGATTTGGAGCCTGGACGCATATGTTTTATCTAGATTAATTTTGGGCTATGGTGCAATATTTTGGGCCCCGAGCGTTGGGATGGGCTGCTCGAGAGGCAAACAGAGGTATATAGACCATGGGGTGTCATGTGGGGGGCTTAAATATCAGAGGAGGAAGAAATAGAGAGTACAAGGAATCAGGGAGGCATCAGGGTCAAGTCACACTAGTAATAGCCTAATAGGAGTCAGTATTTGTGTTAGGAGATAGAGTTCTAGTAGGAGATAAGGTAGAATCATAATAGGATTAGAGTTTGTTAGTCTAAAAGGGGTTGTATGGCTGCTACATATATATGTGGTCAATCCTCTATCAACATAATCAAGCCAGAAGTTATTCATCTGTTCCCAATCTAAATTTCTCCTTATCCCTACCTATTGGACTCATTGTCATCTTTAGGTTCTTTTAAAATAAATAAACAAATAGTAAAGATATAAAAACCTCACCTATCTCAGACTCAGTCTCGAGGCAAATGCGGCAGCACCCAGCAGAAGAACCTTCTGTCTCTTCATCCTCAATCTCTAGTGTGCTCACGGTTGCTGGCTTTGGTGGCGTCAGTTGCAACGATGACTCTGCCTCCTCATTTTCCCTCTGAAGAAGAGGGTCTGAGTCATTCGGGATTGTCTCTTCCTCACTCCTTTCCATCCTTGTTCTTCAGCCTAAACTACAACCAAATTACAAACTACATTATGCAAAAGAACAAAAAATTGCAAAGTCACACTATCGATTTAAACAGCGGCAAAGGATGAACTCATGGAGGCAAAGGATTATGAAGACAAGGTTTTCAAGACAGTGGTTGCAACCAAGTTGCAAATAAATAGCATTTCTATACCTAGAACATAATGAAAACGACGAACTCTAGTTGTTTAATTGTACCAGTACCAAACTTGGTCTTGGGGATTACTAGCGACCAAGTCTTAGAACAAAGCACATGAAAGTTTAGATGGTTCGTGGCGCATGAAAAAAATGGGAAGTGAATACCTCCAAATTTTTGGTCTAACTAGAATTACTCCTGAATTTCACACGGAAGGAACCCATAGGGCAGCAACCACAACACGATTCAATGGGTAATCAACAAAATCGTCGGAATTTAAGGCTGCAAAACTATAAAGTGGGCAGGATAAGTATAGCCACCGCAAATCAACCCCAAAAATCCCGCACAAAAACTCCGGGCAAACTGCCACCTGGAATAGACCGAAGCTGGATCCGATCGCTACATCGCACAACACGCAACGTGAAATCTATCTCAGAAAGGGATTCGAAGCCGACGACGCCGCCCGGGGCAAAACCTCGCTGATTTCCACGCGAAATAGAGCGGAGACAAATAAAAAAGCATAGAAAGAAACAAGGGGAACCCGACGAGAGAAACCGAATCGAGGATGGGAGGCCGAAGAGGAGTCTTCAGCCAAGCAAAGGCAGCCACGAATCCTCCTGCTCCTCGTCCCACGCGGGAGGTCAGGTCTCCCCGCCGTCCCAGCTGGAAGGTCTCTGGACGACGGTGGATTCGAAGATTTCCGTGGGAACACGAAGAGAGAGAGAGAGAGAGAGGAGAGAGAAAGCAAGTGAACGAATCTTGCGAAAAGCACCTCGAAAGATGGGAACGTTTCCACGGCGACAAGTTTCGGATTATGATTTTTTTCGGAATAATACATTTTTAAAAACAAATTTCAAATTTAATATATTTTTTTAAAAAAATTGAAAAATTAACCTTCTATTAGCGTTTCAAGCGCCGACCTAGACCGATCGACCTATTGGCCGCTCCACTAGTTAATTAATTTAGCTGTTTAATTAATTAGTCCTCCTACATTTGGCTCTTCCATGGGGTGTTGGCATTTTGATATCTTAATGACGGTACTTAGCAGGTCGAGAGGAGTGTTGCTATGTGTGTGGTTAATGATATGCAGTAGCTGTGCTTGTGCCAGTATACTTGAGTGACATATGTGATCATGTCTCTTGTGTGGGTTATTGGATTGCCATGTACCATTGTGCTGCTTTTCTGTAATAATGTGAGATTTAGGGCCTGTTTGGTTCTTTTAGGGACTAAACTAAACTTTAGTCTCCTTTTTTTTATAGGACTAAACTTTAGTCCATTGCTGTTTGGTTCTAAGGACTAAAGTACTAAAAGAGAGTGAGAGATGAGAGGTAAGTAGTACTTTTAGTCCCCTTTAGCAAGTTCTTTGGGACTAAAGGCTAAACTTTAGTCACTAAAGTTTAGTCCCACTTTAGTCCTCTTGTTTGGCAATTTAGGGACTAAAAGGGACTAAACTTTAGTCCCTAAAGTTTAGCAAGGTGGAACCAAACACCCCCTTAATCTGATGCGTGTCAATGGGTGATCAGAGATCAGCTTATGCAGAGTTAGTTTTTTTTTCAGAATAGCTTAGGGTTCATCGAAACAGCAACAAATATATATAATCAATTCTCCCAGCTAAAGAAACGACACCTCGCAACAAGAAACAAGTCGCTGAGATCACCATCGCCATGAAAGTTTACACTGTTACTGAATCCTTTTTGACATGGCTTCATGGATGCTGTCATACTACAGTCATACAGTCAGAGAAACAGCGTTTAATACCAGTAAGCATATCAGTGACTAGGGAGCTTCAGATTATTAGGAACATGGTAACTGCAATCACTCTGGATTTACATGGTACATGAAGCATGAAAACCTAAAGCTAACAAGAGGCAGAATCCTGTCATTGCCAGCAGAAGTACAACAACTTTTCCTTATACTGAGGCTACACAACACGGAATCTTAATCACTAACTGTCCAAGCCATGTTCTGTTGTTCCTGGTTGTGCTTGTTACCGCAGCTGTTCTTGTTGCTGTTGCTGCGGCTGCGGATGGAGCTGAGGTTCTGACTGCAGCTGTGGGGCCTGCTGCAGTCGAGGGTGGAGCTGAGGCTGTGGTTGCAGGGGGAGCTGAGGCTGCTGTTGCAGCTGTGAGGGCTGCTGTGGTTGCAGAAGGAGCTGAGGTTGAGGCTGTGGAGTCTGCTGAGACTGAGGATGCAATAGCAATTGTGGGGCCTGTTGTGGTTGAGGATGGAGCTGAAGTTGAGGCTGCAGGGGTTGCTGTGCTAAAGGGCTCAGCTGAGGCTGTGGGAGCTGTTGTGTCTGCTGCTGTGCTTCTGGTTCTGGCTCCTTTGGTTTGGCAGCCCCATTGTTCATCCTTGCTCGGGCCTCAGCAAACATCCTCTGTTGCTCAGCCACAGCTTGTTCCTCTGTCATCTCCACCATAGTGAACTTGCTTGCTTTTGGAGAGTCCTGCTAAACAAGAATAAATTGCTGTCAATATTTCCTGCAAGAACAGAATAAGGAGTACCATGCATAACCTTGTGGGTGAAAAGCAGTACAAACCAAAGTGTCATGCTTATGCTGTTCATAGGCAAGTTGAACCTCTTCAATGTACTCCCGGAAGCCAAGATCCTGCCAATATTTTTTTTAAAAAAAGGAAAGTTGAATCCATGCCATTACAATTTTACGACTTTGAAGAAATGTCATTACAATTCACATATTTAGATTCATGTCATTACAATTTCATAGAACTCCAAACCATACCATTACAAATTTAAAGAATTCTGAAATATGCCATTACAATTTTAGAGAATTCCAAAATATGCCATTACTTTTTCAGAGCTACAATTTCGGAATGGCATAAATCTAAATATGCAAACTGTAATTGCATTTCTCTAAAGTCGCAAAATTGTAATGGCATAAATCGAATTATTCCTTAAAAAATGAGACAAAATAGGGGATTTCACAAATTGGTAAAGTAACACTTGCTAGAGCAAAATAATTACTTCAAAGATAGATCACACACACAAAAGATTACACTCAGTCCAAGGTTCAGGAAAGTGGTACCCGAGCATTTGGTGAAAACAAGGTTCTCGGCTGGTTCTCATACGTTTTTTCATTTTACTAAAAATCAAGCCTTTCAGCATTTGAAGTTTGAAGCATGCACGAGAAGCAAAAGTATATCAGTCCCAGCCACAAAGCACGTCACTGCCATGGAAGAGGGGGCAAAGAGGCAGTCAATTCTAAAGTAGCATAGACACTGATTGGCATTTTACCCGACGAAGCAACAGATTCCGTCGTAGAAGATGCCATCATGTGGTTATCCCTGAGCAAATCTGATTGGCAATGACTTCATGGTGCATTTTAACCCGATTAACAGTCTGTAGACTTTGGACCATCCTATGTTCAGATCCAGCTCCTGCCCAAGTAGTATTCAATGTTTAAATTGGGCCTTGTTCAATACATATCCATGATCTGACTGAATACAATCCACATAACCCAAAATGGAGTAAAGATTATACCCCATAGGAACAGTCGAGGTCCAATTCTACTTTTAGCCCCTGAACTCGCCTTCTAAAGAACATTTGTGCAAGTCAGTTTGTGTTGGTTGAGAATCTTAACTAAACTTGAGTTGTTACGTAGTAGTAACATATTAACATCCCAGCATATGGATATCTGAACTGCTCCCAGACAAACAATTCGGCATTCAGTTTCAGACCTTAAGCAATGGTCATAAACTATCAGCTATTCAGAAAAAGAGCACATGTACATCAAATATTTTATTGCCAATAACCAAATTCTTCATTTTTTAAATCTAATGTTCATATATTCCCCTTTAACACTGTCCACCAGGCATTCTGTTGTTTTTATCTTACTTTGCAGAACATTGAAACAATATAAATAAGGTCCATCGAAAACAAAAAATATTGACATCATATTATATAATAGAACAATCAAATGGCAAAACAGTTAAGGAGGCCACAGCAGCGCCCAGAGAATCAGAGATAAACAATGAAAAAATGTTCACATTCAGGAAATGGGTAGGCAAACCTGTAGAGCTCTAAGAACATGCTCGGGAGCAATAGTTTTCTTGTCTTCTCGGCTGCAGACTTCATTGGATTCAGAAGAAAGAAGGTTGATGAACTCTGAACATATGAAAAATGTGCATACTTCGATTAGATGATCAGAAATGGAGAAATTCAGTTATTTTTTAGTAACCACTATCACTCACTTAGTTAAAAAGAATGTACAATGCAAGAGACATCCAGGAAAATGTCCAACTGTTTCTGTGAAATAACTTGTTGTAATGTTTAACAAACTCACAACATGGAGGAATTCATAGCACGGATTTTCCACAGCAGAGTGGACAATATGGTATGTAATAACCATAGAATACATAAGCATTATGTCAACCCTACAATGTTTTTTACTGAATGCATAGATTTTGCATGTTGACCCCCCCCCCCCCCCTAATTCCATTTTAAATTACATCCAGAAGCTCAGAATTTTAAATGCATTCAAAAAAACATTCATTCATATTTGACTATATTTTACGAGATAATAATGTTCTTCTACGATACCATATCATATTATTAAAAGGGACCACCTTTTAAACATACTTGTAGCATATACTTGATTGGAAAGATAATGCCAACATTCTCTTACCTACACAACATTCAACGAGGATATCTTGGGCATCTCTCGCTACTCGAACATCAGGTGGCAGCATTTCCTTTATAATCTTAAACATTGTTGCTGCAATGTAACAGAAAATATTTATAAATAATCTATTGTTTTAATTTTAAAAAATGTTAACTTACATTGGGTTCCATATATATACAGTAATAATCCGTCAAAACAGTTGTCATGTTAATGTTATAGCTGACATTATTTGAATTCATAGTAAGCATCAACACCCGTTTATCACAAGGATTATGACTGTAATGCATTAATTAATTTGATGTCTAATAGAAACAACCAAATAAGGCAAGGGCTGGAAAGCAAAATGATGCACTATAGTCGCAAAAGAAACAGGTCGTTTAACCTTAGACCACTGAAAGCAATGAACATGAAATGATTACCATATTTACAATACCCACCAGAAACCGACAAAAAAGTACCAACTTCAAGCAAGATACTCCTAAAATGTGGTAAGCACCGCAATCTAAACCTTCTGTGACCGTTATCAATGATATCAACAAAGGGGATAAAATCTGAAACATGGACCAATCACATAGAGATCCCGCTATGTTCCAAATAAGAAAAATCCTAGCACAATCAGCCCAAGAGTCAACTCCTTCGAAGGTCAGAACTACAACAAATTCACACAACAGTACCTATAAAACCAACAACCAGTGTTCTAAAAGGCGGCTATAGGCGCCCGCCTAGGCGGGATTAGGCGCTAGGCGCCACCCCAGCGCCGCGCGGAGCACCTGGGCGGCCGGCTAGGCGGCCAAGGCGCCTAGGCGGGTCAACCGCGGCCTAGGCGCCCTGGGCGGCGCCTAGGCGCCCTGGATGGTGACAGTGACTACAATAATAAACCGGTTTTGGGGGATAAAAAGCAAAAAACTCTGGCTGTGTTTAGGGTTTTTTAGCTACTCCTGGGCTCCATTTGTTGCCGTTCGCCACGATCCGATGTTCTAGCCTCGTGCGACACGGTCTAGCCTCACGCGCGCCCCACTCCGGACGCGCTCTGGTCTCCATTCTCTGATGCGGTTCGGCCTCGTGCGCCATGGCTGCTCACCCTCCGCTCTGGTCTCCACTCTCCAGCAGTCCATTATCACTCCTCTCCTCCCGATTTGCACATGCACTTTGCAGTTTAGTAGAAAATGTAGTGCTATCTTTATATTGAGAGTATTCAAACCCAGGCGCCCCTAGGCGCTAGGCGGCCAGGCAACGCCCGACTAGCGCCTAGCGCCTTTTAGAACACTGCCAACAACTTCTATGGACAACAATCCACAACAATCGAACCCAATCCTCCCACTAAGGGATTCGTACAGAAGAACACTCCCCCTTCTAGAGCAGAACACACAACATAAATAACATCACATGCACGAACTAAACCCTTCCCTCTCCAAGTCGCCCGAAAGCCCTAATACCTAACCGGAATATCCACTAAAATAATATATAATATCACAGATTAAACCGCCCTAACGAACGAAATTTGCCGCATCCATGAATCGGTGGGAGACGGGGCGCCATAGCATCAAAATTTTCGAGCACCAAGAAAAGCATCAAAACACAAAATTTTAGGGATAACGAGAGTCAGGGAGCTCACATTTGGGTAGGGAGACGTCCTCCTTGGACTTCCCCACGATGTCCATCGGATCCATCTCCGTAGCAGCTCAACCACGGCAGCGAATCCAGTCGTAGGAGGACCGTCGAACAGGAGCCCCGCGAAGCTCCAATCGGCGGAAGCGAGGGAAATTGGGGCTTCCCGGGCAGGAATTCAGGCGGAATTCGCTTCGAGGCCCGGAATCAAGGAGCTAGGGTTAGAGGAGAGGGGAAGACGAAGGCGAAGGCGAGACGGAAGAGAGGAATGAAAAGGGAAAAAATAGAGTAGCGATTTTACATATGCCCCCCTGAATTTATGCGTTATATTGAGATAGAAGGTCGTTTCACATGAAAGCGCGTAGACGGTGAAGGCGTGCCACGTGTCGAACATTTCACTTTAGACCCTCAAGTACTTTTTATTATCATTTAGATCCTAGTTTCACTACCACTTACTAGTACTAGCCTCTCTGCTCATGGCCCTAATTTTAAAGTGAAATTTTGAAACATGCCATTACAATTTTCTGTAATTTGAAAAATGCCACTGTCAGTGACTGTGGTAGATCCTATATGTCAGTGACACATCGATGGCATATTTCAAAACTGTAAAAATTATAATGGCATAGAAAAATTTGGCCCTTCATATATTCTCTTTTAAAATAGAAATTGAGGATTTATTTTTCACAATTCTTATTTTATTCCATGTGTTTTATGGGTGAGAAATTTATGTGGTTGACTCATTGAGTTAAGTGAAAACGGTGTTGTTTTATATTTTTGTTTGAAAATGAAAATGAATAATCCATAAAAGGAAACGAATTGTATCAAATACAAATACAAATACAGATCAAATATAGACTAGATACGGAGTAAATATGATCAAATATAGACTAGATACGGAGTAAATATAGACCGGAACAAATACGGTCATGAATAATTATCAAGATATAAAATATCTTAAATCGAGATCCCCAAATTAGAGAGATATAAATAGTTTTTATTCAAAAGAATATACCAAATTCTTCAAATTTTAACAACTACATGTTCATACATAGGTATACCATATATACTACATGATTTTATAACGACAAGTACCATATTTCCTGCTATCAGGAGGCAAGAGATGGATACCATATTTCCGCACAATGCAAAACTCTAAGCACAAAACAAAACGGAGGTCACAAGAAGTTCGAAATTATAGCGCTTTACACCGATTACAATATGGTAAAATAATTGCCTATCAAAGAACTCAGACAAAAAAAAAAAGGCATTTTATCCTACAATCTTGTAGCTTGGGTTGGCAAGGTTGTCTAAGCCTGATACAACTTGGATGGATTCAATGACGTCACCAACCTTGAGGTCTGCCAAATAGTCCTCATTCTTTGTTACATATCCAAATACAGCGTACCGCCCATCCAATATATTGGCATTGCTTGGTGTTAGCTCACTCTCTTTTAACAACCAAAAGACTTGGCTAGAACCAGAATTGTCATCGAATTCCTGACAAAATATTCAGAGGTTTTGTGTTAGAAAATGTTGAAGCACGCCCATATCTGCATATGATTGATACGTTAGAATGAAATAGTGTCATGATATACTTACCTCTCTAGCCATTGCCATTGTTCCAAATGCATTAAAAGGAAGCTTTGTTTGAGCCTTGTAGCGGCCAAGTTCCTGAAATGTGTGGCCATACATACTGTAGGAACAGTCACCAAAATTTCCAGTGTAATCTAAAACTGACAAAAAATTAAAGAAATGTGGCCTTCTTACTTCAAGTGTTTCGCTATATACAGGCGCTTTGTCGCCATCGACCATTATCTCAAGAGGCACTGTACGAACTTTACCAGTACTGGGATCAATAAATCCCTCAGCTGGCCCCTCAGGATCCCCAGTTTGAACAACAAAGCCATCAGCTGCAGAAGAACCAGTATAGACAAAAGCTCAGTATGTCATTAAGGTTACAACTCCAAAATCCTAAATAACAGACAACATCTAGAGAGGTTTGTTCATTGTGAGCACTAAATATTTAGGAGTAAGTCCACTGTACACCCTTGAAAAATAACTCCCTGAACTTTAAAGCTGGATATTTAATATCTTTGCATTCTAATACCAGATCAAATCACACCATAAATGGTTTCAGTTGGTTGTTTTGATGGTGTGGACTACTGTAAAATGGTTTTACTACATAAGCTACACATGTGGCAACAATATAGTTGATGCCTACCACACCGCCGCTCCCAATGACATCATCGCTACTAGTCGACGCTACCAATAGTTGCATGAGCACATCTCCGAACAATAGAGCGACGGAAATTAGATCGAAAGAGGATGGCAAGGTAACAGGGTGCTATAATAATGTCTATGCAATTTATTTCTAGTGCCTAGCGTGTAGAGTGTAGACCATGTGGCAAAACAACTTTTATAGTAGTTCATATCAGCAAAACAAC